>JAFBJR010000265.1:0-517085 GCA_016785285.1 Brachirus orientalis
ACCAAAGTCCAAAATCACTTTCATGATGACTCCTGTGCATAAACTCTCGTCTTTACTCTCCTCTGTTTCCTGTCATATACTATACATATACCAGGTTATCAGTGGAGTCAGAATTGCTAAACTGAGTTGCACCAATCTGAGCAAATGAAGGTGACTACAGGCAATAATTTAACTTGTTTCAATGCTGATCACCGCTTCAACTCAGAAAGGCGCCACGGCTGTTTATGTGTAAAAACATCAATTAAAAAAAAAAAAAAAGTCCTGCAATTTTTTATGAGAAAGAAAATCCCATTAACAGCTTTTTTTAATTTTAAAGATCAACAATTTAACAATTGCTCAGTGTATCTTTTCTTGCTGATTTGATTCAAGTGAAATAAGTTACTTAGGATATCTTTTTTTCCCCAGACATTCAGGGTTTAAGTAGCAGATTAAAGCCTGCTCGATGGGTGGACTGGCATCAAGGCACTGAGCAGCAGTTGGAGACTGAACTGTGGTGTGTGGTAAACCAGTTTTATCCCATGGACATGAATAAATCCTCTCCTAAATGAGTGAATTGGTCTAAATATACTCTCATCCTGTTTTGAAAGAAATTGCCCAGTGTTCCAACAGATCAGCCGAGTAAACCTGATGCACACCCAAATATCCAGACGATCCAAACTGATCTCTGTTTTGTTTCATCGGAACCATTTTACTCTTTGAGCACAACGGACTCATACGATTGCATCTTTAATCTTTGATTTGCTGCTCATTTTTATGCTACTCTGAAAGGATTGACCGCGCAGATGAAGCGGGCCGTGAATGACGCCGATCACGCATCCTCATATTCATAACCTGTCCTGCAGCGTAAATAAAATGTGAGTTCAGGCTGAAGTTTAAACACAGTGGAGCGCCTTCCTCTGAGAAGTTGTGTCTTTCCAGCAGTAACAGGTTCTTTTGTCTCACAGAAGAGACTTGGCCGCGTTTTCCCTTAGATTAGTAGCACAAACACACACAATATGAGTGAAATGTGAGATGTGAAAAGATGCAAGGGCTCCTCCCGTATAAGAAATACATTTTCCCTTCAACTCCAGTTTCAGCATCATTTTTGTTTTCTTTTAAATCAGTTTCAAACCACTCCTTAACTTAACACTGTATGTTCTGCATTAAGAGGTTTAGAATATTAAAACGGCTATTTTGTGGGGGGGGATAAAAAAAAAAAAAAAAAAAAAAAAAAAAACTGCCATGCGAAAAAAAAAAAAAAGATATTTAATCTGTTACCATACATGTTGTCACATCATACTGGGTTAATTATAAGCAGGGCATGCAGATACATATTACAGACATTCAAATTAATCTGTTGACTGTAATTGCTGAATAATTAAAAACAAAAAAAAGCATCCCTTCACGTTCAGCTGCTTTGTCCTCTGTCATTGTCCACTCACCAGTTCAGGCAGGTAAAATATGTCCGGAGCTGTGGTGCAGATGCCCATTCCGCTGGGCAGGCTCCCTATTGACTGAGCAGTGGTTGCAGCCATGTCTGTCTGTCTGTCTGTCTGTCTGTCTGTCCCTTCACCTGGAGTGAACAACAGTGAGCAGTCCGCTGTCTGCCGTGAACTAACGGAGCAGCAGCAGGTGCCACTGATCCTTATAGCCAAGGCCAGTGTTAGTGCGCAAACCTGTTCTGCCACACTGTGGTAAGAGATACCTTCACTAAAAACCAGACACACCCTTGGAACTTGCTGCACCTGAGGCCTCCTACTGTTTAATGGGAGTATGTGACCTGTGAAAGGATTTCCAAACAGCCACAGGAGGAATTTTGTGCCCACGGGCTACAGTAAAAACTTTGTTGTGGCTGTTGAGGAAAGGAACGGCTCACTGAGTTTTTGGTTAAACTAACTTTATGACCGCCACCTTGTGTGAGCAGAGGCTTTTTTTTTCTTTTTTTTTTTTGCTTGTTTTGCACGCATAAGCAACTCCAGCAGAATGCAACAACAGAAGGCTCTTTCAGAGTAAAGGTCCTGATGAACGTGCAGCTGTGGAGAAATCGGCGTGCAAACCCTGTAAAGCTGTCGTATTTCTTTGGTTTGACAAAAATCCAATTGCGAATGGACAATTATTGCTCAATTCACTATATAAAGAGTTTCACTTCAGTTCAGCCATCAGCCGTCACACGTTTTCCTCCTGCAATCAAGAACAAAAAATGGATAGTAAATGTCTTTTGGCTCAGTGACATCTTCTAACATCAAGTGGTTGGATATGATAAAGTTATCTCTTCTTATATTTACAGTCCATTTCTTTCATCGTTGATAGCAGGATAAGAAATGTTGAACTGAATTCAGCAGAGGCTGCACAATTAAAAAAATGATTTCCATGAAAGTAAAATAAGCCTTGTTTCTGGAAAAATGTTTCTTATTTTTTGCCGAAAAAAAAGGACTCAACTTTCTTTAAATTGTGCCAGTTGTTTCTAGTTTTGGGCCTGTGTATCCCCGCTTTAAGGAGTATTACAGTCTGAAAGTGGCTGCAGATCCACAAGCTAGTTTTAAGTATTTTAGTCAAGCAAAGTTTCACAGTGGCAGATCATTTTTTTCTTAAAATAAGAAAATGTATGTCAATTTAAGAATATTTGGCTTCTTGTCCCCTCATGATGCTGAAATTTAAATGCCCTTTTTTCATGCCAGGCCATGTTGAATCCAAAACAACTAAAACAACTACTAAAAGATAGTGTAAACATTTTCAATTAATATCAGAAGTTTTAATCGCTAGCGTTACCATAAAGTCCAAACTTGACGCTGGCTGGCGTATATTTTAGCGATAGTTGTGAGCGACGCTCCATGCATACAGTCAATTCTCCTGAGGTTTGTTTCCTTCACTGAGGAGGTTATGCTGTTTCACAGAAAAGCTACACATTTCACTGCACTTTTTGGATGGATTGGGCTAAAGCAGATGATCGCCTGCTTTGCTTACCCCGTTGCATTGCCCTTTCTCTGGACCACAAAAAAAAAAAAAACACTCAGTTTTTTATGTTTCCATGCAGAGATCAACTTCAGACGTTTATTGCAAAACCACTGTATGACTTTTCACTGCCAAGGGGAAAGAACCCACGGAAGTACAGTACTGTGCATAAGTCTTAGGCCACCATTAGATTTGTTGTTTTAGCAATGCTATAATGACCATCCTGTACAATTATTATCACTTTATTGGAACATATCCTGAAAATATGGAGAAACACATATGCAGTTTGAAAATAACATATTTTTTCAGAAAACAAAAATGCTTCTATAATATCAAATATTTAGTGTGACCTACATTTCCACTTGAACAATAACACAACCATGGCTCTTTAAAACCTGGAATGGAACCCTAATGTTACTGGTAAAACCTGTGTTTCTCCTACTATTTCATGCCAACAAATAGCTGCTGTGAAAAAGGTCTATTATACCTGGTTTACTCCAGACATGTTTGAGCATCACATACACATGTTGCACAAGTTCAACTCACTGACGGGTTGATCATATAGTAGAAGACTGACTTTTGGTCACATCTTTTCAATCCAAACGCCAATGATCACAAAACTGACATAAAAGCAACAAAGCTGCTGGTGGCCTAAGACTTATGCACAGTGCTGTATGTCACATGTACACCACTTTAGATAATAGGATAATACATCATGCAAAATGAAGGTACACTCATGTGACTGGACAGATTCCGGTAGCAACAAAGTGTATGTATTAAATGTTATGTAATAGAGAGTATCCATTTAAAATGATTCACTGTGAGGGAATGCTGTTTAAAAAAAGGAGCCAAACACCTTTTATCAGACTAATAATAACCAATTCATATGTTAAAAAGGTATTTAATGATACACAATTCCTTTATGACATAATGTATGAAATGATGTATAAACGTAATCTGTCCCAGTGCTTAATGTGGGACAATGGTGGCAATGTCTCAAGCGTCTCCACTTAGCCTAACAGTAAAACCCGCTTTCATATCACTGATTTGAGACAAATACTATGAAGTGAAATCATCAGAAACATTTACATGCTGCAAACTTTTGGAATGATCTCATGAAAATGCAAACAATGAGTCATGCGGAAACACAAATCTATACGTTATATGAAAACCTAAAATAATACTAATTTAAAAAAAGGGGGGGAGAATTGTTTCTATTTATACTTTTGGCATTGAATCAGCGTAAACATGGAGGACACACTTCCATGAAGTAAAGAGCCTTCCTCAGATAGTTTTTGCTTTTCTGCTTTCTGCTTTTGAATGATACTTGAGATTTATGAGAATTTTAAGTGTACAGGACTTTTCCCAAACACCACTTTTGTCTTGTCTACACTGCAGCAGATTTTAGCTTGTCATCTAGTTTCTTAGTCATAGTTTGACTTCAGTTTCCTCACTTTATGCAAGAGCTTTCCGGCACATGACTCCAGGTCTCATGGGGATTCAGAAAGGAACATCTGTTTGTGCGGACGGACCATGAAGGTGGAGCGTCCACCGAAGTATGCTATGATGTCCATTTGTTTTCAAGCACTGTCCTCTGGAGCGTCACAGTTGACCCCTAATTGCTTTGTTTCACACGTGCACACGGATACACTGAAACATTTCGGAAGGCGTCTGTAGAAAGTTTGTGACAGGAAAAAGCTTTGCATAAAGAGGAGAGCTAGTTTTGCAAAACGTCCTAAAAAAACTTTAATTCTTTTTCTTCATATGACGATATTACCTTATGATTTGTTGGGGGGGTTTTGTTTGTTTGTTTATCTTCTTTGACATTAGTGATAATTAGTTTTTAACACCCATCCATCTTTATTATGACACATTATTCTCTGACTAACCATTTCAAACACACATACATTTCGAACTATTGACTTTCTGATTACGATGAAAGTAAATTATGTAACCTTTCTGCATTGCTGACCACACCAAGGAACATGTGACTTTCATATCAGTATCCTGCTCCTTTTCCATTCATTTATTCAATATTCTACCACACTACTAAAAAAAAAGAAAAAAAGCATGATCTTTATCATTGAGCTGACATCAAAATAAAAAGAGTTTGGTCCAGTGACATCTTAGCTGGTTCCTTCTCGGTTCCTTCTCGGTTAGTGGTCAGGCTGCTGTGTTGTTTTAGGACCTCCTCCATCGGATGGCAGAGAAAATGGCATGGATGAAGTAGAGAAGTGTGGCCACATAAGACATCACCTGAAAACACCCAAACACAGCGTTCAGCTATCATAAAAACTCAGGAGACATTTAGACTGACCCTTGTGGGTTATTGTAAAAACATGGTGGTCCAAAAATGTTGGCCTCCCCAGAGCTGAGCCTATACTGTAATTATCTACAGTATTTTAATTTTAAATATATCCTAATTTCAGCCTGCTCTCAAAAATGTCCACTAGTTTTACAGACTCTGTATAAAATTAGAATGGAAGAAGGATTTTCATTCAGGTCTGTACAATTACAGAGAATTAAGAATTGAAAACTCTCAAAAGGTTCATTTTTAATTCTTAAATCTTACAGGTGTTTGTGGAAGAGCGTGTGTGTTGCACATCATACCACTGCAGCAATATCCAGCCGATAGATTTTGAGATTTTCATCTACAGGTGGAAGAATCGTAAACGCTGATTTCCCAAGGGTGACAATCGCCAAAGTCACCGAAGCGCTGAGGTATAAAACCACAGCCACAAAATGATAACCTGCATCCTGCAGAGGGAGACGAAGAGGGAGGGAGAGGGGCTTATTACCAATTCATTTACGATAATGAAGAGACCAGTGTCTTCCTAGATGAGTGGAGAAGGTAATTTAGTTCAGAATAAGTACATTTAGGTGTCCACATAAAAGTGGCAATGTGTTCCTGTAGCTACTGTTAACTATTTGCTCCATTAGCCAATCAGAAGCTGGTGGGTGTGTCTAACCAGGGAGGGCCAGACGCTGCTCTGATTTGCCCCACAGACGAAGATGAAGAACCAGAGTGTTGTCAGGACGAAACAGAAGACGGACACGAACATCACCCAGCCCTGAGGATTCTCCGGCGAGACACGAGTCGATGCCACCAAGATCCACACCAGACCTCCAAACACCTGCAGGAGGGATGGTGCTTTTGTAACTTTGAGTCAGTTTTAATCATACGCTCATATACATCTAGTTTCCATGGTAACATCTACCCTTTAAGGCGGAGAGTCTTTGATTGGATGGTCAGTAGTGACTGGAGGATTACAGCAGCGCGTTTGAGTTCCAATGGGTCGTTTTCACGATACAAATTTTACTTAATGTTGCCATAAAGTAGAGGTCCTGATGATACTTCATCAGGACCTCTACTTTTTCATTTGATGATTTGTTATCTGGAGAATGTACATCAGTTATATATAAATCAAAGCAGCATACCATGGAGCTAAGAAACTTAAAGACAGTTTAAATGGATGAACACAATTAATTACAACAGGGGTTACCTCGCATTTCCCATGATGAAAATCAACATGATTCAATTAATTCATTTTAAATCCCACATATCCCATTTGTAATGCATGTGTTGCTTTCATAAGTCATTTTAATTTGATAAAACAGATTTTTTTTTTTTTTGTTTGTTTATGGTTAACAGTAATGGTAAAGTATAGAGTAGGGAAGGCTACATTTTTGCCCCTTTCCCACTATGCTCCACA
Source organism: Brachirus orientalis (assembly GCA_016785285.1). Taxonomy (NCBI): domain Eukaryota; kingdom Metazoa; phylum Chordata; class Actinopteri; order Pleuronectiformes; family Soleidae; genus Brachirus; species Brachirus orientalis. The sequence continues at coordinate 6,645 of JAFBJR010000265.1, forward strand.
GATCAGTTCAGCTTTCTATATTATGCAATTATTTTCATTTAATTTTGATGATACAAAATAACCAATCGGTACCTTCCCACTTGTTGACACCCTACAGCACAGTAGTGTGAGGCCTAAAGGGAGGATCTAGACAGACTTCAGTTCATCATTTGGCTGACAAGGTATCATTACTTCTGGACATCAACAGGAAATCGAATGGGAGAAAAAAATTAATATAACCGTGTAAACAAAGCTTGTCCTCTTCCTTTGTTCCACAGCCAATAGGAAAGAACACACCGTGCTGGATGCCCTCCATTATTTTGCGTTGGTATTTTGCATTGACTTTACTGATGGTCTGCACTGTCTATGGTGTCATCTATTTAGGTCCACACACATTTAGGTCCAAAATGTGGAAACACAAGCCAGATCAGGGTTACACCGTTTCAGCTCATACTGTACTCAGCTGAATTGTACTGCTTCTATGCTTGGCACAAACATAGCTTTTGCTGCCTCTCTTTCCATTAGGAATCGTACCCACATAACTGCCCCCCAACCTTTCCATTTTTTGGCACCCTTCCCTTGGAGTACCAGAGTAAAATGGTATGTACAGTCTAGGTCCACCCACGACAGTCACCTGACTGGGCAACAGAAAAAGCGTTTGGTATAAACATCCCATGAATTTTGTGGCCAACGCCCACATTCTCATGCGAAGCCTGACGTCTTGTTGAGACGAACAGCTGCAAACCAAGCAGGAATAAAACAAGCTGCTGCTGGATGGCCTCCATTGTTGCCCATTGTGTTGTCATCTGCCGTGTCGCTTTCATTGTCACCGTTGTCATCACAGCAGTATGACCTCGCGCTACTTGACCATCGGGCACAGCCGACACCCCACCTACCAATCAAAGCCTGACCCAGAGCTTTACCATTCCAAACCGTACCATACGGTACCAAACCGAACCTTATCGTGATGGTAACACAGCAATGCGTGCAGTACATATCCAATGACTGTCACAGGCAAGAAATGTGAATCTACTGTGTCTACAACCAATCCTGTTTCAAGCTTCCAAGTGCAGCTCGCTCTTATACTTTGGAAATTGTTGGAGTGTCCCTTTAAAAGCAGGTCAGGGTCAAATGAGTAGTACACACACACACATACACACAGTGCTGTCACTGAAGTTTGGTTTTAGTCTTCCTCCTCCTTTGGCACACAATCTGCTTCAATGAGTTGTTGGCATTTTAACAGATCATTGTTCCCTGATAAGACTCAATGTGAAATCCTTAACCATAAACACTGTGCAATAAGGCTTCATTTAAATGTTCTTCACATTGTTATTACGCAATACAACTTTCGCTTTGTGTCACGGTCTTTAGAGAGCAGAAGACAATAGGAAAATCACTGGAAATGTAGCCATGAGTAAAGAATATTCATGGCTAAGTTCCAGGTCATCATCCGTGTCAAAAGCGACACATGTGCTTTTCTCTGCTATGGCACGTTAAAGTGTTTGCTGTCAAACAGGCCTTTTGTTCATTGATTCATGCAGGTGTTAAGGTGTTCAGGTGTTTTGTCTCAACCAGTCTGCTCTCTCAAGTATCAGGTGTGCAGGAGCAGGGTTTTAACAAACACTTTGCAGAGCCTTACTCAGACTGAAAGCAACTCTGCTTATCGGAGAGGAAATTTCCTTTGACGGCAACAACGTACATCAGGTGCTAACTAGCAAAACAAAAGATATGTTTAATTCTACTGAATAATAACTACTTTAAAGCTGTCGGAACTGACCTGTGGAGGACAGTTTAAGCTGATTTTGAAGGATCAAAACTCACTTGACTGATGCGACTGCTTATAAAGTGTTGGCAAGTTCATTTTAGAAAGTGCACCTTTGCCGCAATTGGTTGCAATTACCCTTAGTCATCTTCCATATTGAGTGGATACTGTGCTTTTACAGATTTGCTTTTACAGTTTTTACTGTTGTCATCTGTGACCATGTTGTTGTGTTGCCTTCCTGCAGGTCACTCTTGGGAAAGGAGATTTTAATCTAATAATAACAATATATTGGGCCTTATATGCTAACAACATTCACTCTGACCACATGTAAAGAATGTGCCACGCCCTGCATTAAACAATACACCTGCCACTATTTTGAACCTCAAACATAAACTGATTCTGAAAAGCACCTTTGATTTTTGTCTTTTTTTTTTTTTGTTCCTATACAACATCACCAACTGAAACTTACTTATTACTTTTAAAAAAAAAGAGCATTATGAGTTCCATGCACATTTATAACAAGTGCATTTGGTGTGTTTGAGTGTTCGTCTACCTGACACAAGCTTTTATCACTTCTCATCACAGTCTTATACTGTAGTTTGCTGATCATCATACAGTAACTACTAGCATGAAGAAAGAACACATCAAGCCATTTAAAAATTATGTAAGGTTTAAGATGGATTTGCCTGCCTTTTATCAGCTGTAAATAAAAAAAAAATAACATCTGTTAAATCGATGTCAAACAGCTGATCATTAAGAAAGTAAGCAACAGCCTCAAACACATGGGTGTTGAGAGAATGAAAAACAGAGGAAAGTAAACACCTGAGGCAACTGCTCATTTCAGGGACAAAACACGCTTTAGTTGAGTTTATTCAAACATTTTTTTTTATTTTTTTTTAGCTTTCACATGTTGCGGGTTGAGCAAATATTCCATACAGTACATCTTATCTCTATTGATCCATATCAGGCTTACATGGTCTACATTCATACCAGAGCTACATTATCTCATGTATGTAGACACAAATTCCAAGTAAAAGAGAACTGGAGTGAAGCCAATTGTATTTTTATCTTAAATCCATCTTTGAAGTATAAAATATTTTCTCCCAGGAGGCTGTGAAATGCTTGCGGCTTGCTTGTGCATCGGTAGTTACATTTCAAACACTTACTGTAGTGTAACTGCAAACAAATAGTTGATCTTATTGATTTCAAAAGCTTAAGGAAAATATTTGATCTTTGGCATATACTGTTAAGTTAGCCTTGTAAAATACAACGGGAAGACGGGAAAATAAAACATGATTGTCAGCGAGGACGTCAGGACAAACGTTTAAAATCTGTGTCACGTTAAGTGGACCCTGTCTCAAGAGTATGTTTGCCAATTTTTTTTTGCCATTAGACAATTGTTTCTTAAAAATAACATTTGTAAGCCGCTCACTCTCCTGCACCAAAGTCCATAGAAAATATCACATGGAAAATGCTGGTCTACTGCTGCCAGTTTTGGAGCTTTCTTTAAAAACAACAAAGTGTAATTGTTTTACAGCCAAGGGTTAGACTTTCACTGGATTATTGTTTTATTCTGCTGAGCACAGTCTAGTGTGACAGACCTACAGTACGGAGACCTTGTGTGAAATCACGGCCCACTCAAATAGCACTCCATTTTGGCTCACAGTTTGCAGCTGTGGTTCATTTCGTTCATTGGCTTAGCACACATCGGCTTTCGGGCCGCGCGCTGGAGCAACTGTCTAGCACTGTCGCCTCGCAGAAAGAAGGTTGCTAGTTCGCGTCCCAGTCCGGGCCCTTCTGTGTGGAGATGGCATGTTCTCCCTGTGTGTGGGGAGGTTTCGTCTGGTCCGAAAACCTGCAGAGGTTAATTGGGCATGCCGAATTGCCCATAGATGTCAGTGTGAGTGAATGGGTGTTTGTCTCTATGTGATGGAGTGGCAACCTATTCGTGTCAGCTGGGATTGGCACCAGCGCCTCCAACAGCCACCATGTTTAGGATAAAGCGATAGATGACTATGAATGAATCAGCTTTCAGTGCTGCTTTTCATAAAGAGCGCTCCTCATTTTTATTGATGGTATCATTCCATTTGTTGATGGGCGATGGGTTTGAAATAGTAAACGCACATTTCCATCAGTGTGTCTTTTGTTGTTGCTCAAATATGAAAGTGCTCCACCAGTAATTTCTATTTGAGAAAAATGACACTGAACAATTGGCTGAAAAAAAAAAACAACAAAAACCTGTCAAGCCTGTCCCTCGCTTATTCTATTTGCTCTTTATATTTATTATTATCTTTATACTGTATATTTGTGATAGTTTAGATTTACAGTGAAAAATCCAACCATGGTAACTTCCATTTCCATAGCTGAGCCTGAAGATATTTTTATTTCAAATGTGCACTGGCCAGCAGCAAGGAAAAAAAAAAAGACCTGAGACAGCAGGTTGATGTCTGGTTTAGATTTACACTTCCTTTTGCGACTAAAGCTGTTTTTCCACCTGTGTCGCTCAGATTTAATCTTCACAGTCCCTAAACGTAAATACGTTGAGGTTTAAGCAAGAGTGTTTGCTGTTGTTATTACAGTGTAGATTATGTTTTCTTATGTTTTTACTGTAGTTTAAGGATCACAGACATCTTAAGGGTGCTATCGCAAATGTATGTAAATTGTCTTTTGACATGTACAACATCCTGCCATTGAAGGATTGACACAGTAGATGACAAAATGCATCAGGGCCATCATGAAATGTTTCAACGCACCACCTTCCAAAGTGACATATTAAAAACCCTTTAATGAAGTTGTTACATTGTTGTCATTTTACCAAAAAGGATTGAATCTATGCCACACACAAAATAAATAATACTTTATAGATGTTTATGGCCAGACTTTGGTCAAGGTAGCTATTTTCCTGTTGCTATGGAAACGTATGTTTTAGTTGGTAGTAGAAGGGTTGCCTAGCTTTCAGAGCAACAAAAGTCAGTACTACAAAGCAACAGTATAGTAGGTATGAGATGTTTTCAAGTAGAATGTTTAAGTCAGTTTTACAGACAGTTAAAGTCAGGGAGCTTAGATCAAATCCAACTCAACACCTCCAATAATCGTTGTGGTTGGTTATCTGCTTCTTCTGCTCCATGCTGGCTCCCTGAACAAACACTGGCAGATTCCTATCTAAACTAAGAATTGCAACTTTGTGAAGTAATAAGGAATTGGCAGGTATTGCAGGCATATTAACAAAAATAAAGTGTCAGACCTTAGAGACTTTAACAGTAGGGTCAAATATAAGGAGAACAATTAAAATGGCAATGAACAAGTGAGGAACTCACAAACTCGGGTATGAAGAACAGGTCAGGAATGGAAGTGAAGATCCTGCCACCTGTGGGCAGAACGTCACCGGAGGTGGTGGAAGCCATAGTCCAAAACACTGTGTGTGTGTGTATGCACGAATGTGTGATGTCCTCCAGAATGAGATGTGTAACCTGTTTTTATCTGCTCTTTAAAGGCTGCCTTCCACCCCCCCCCCCCCCCCCCTCCTCTGCTGCACCTACTCATCCATCCCTCTGGTTGAAAGTACCAGTTTGACAGGTGGTTTTGTCTTTGTTTGTGCAGCGAGATGATGCCTCTGCTCTCACTCTGTGTGTGTGTGTGTGTGTGTGTGTGTGTGTGTGTATTCTCTCATGTGTTTACAGTGTTTGTGTGCGGGTCTATACAAGGCAACAACCTGGTTTACATGCACACAAAAAAGCGATTGTGAAGCATCGAAATAGTGTTTGAGATGACGGCAGTACTGCGGAGTAGGAAATACCCTGGAAAATACTGGGCCTTGTTTTCACACGGCAGGAACGTTGCTGCTCATGTTGGCATGTTTGCTTTTGGTGAAGACTGTGGTGTTTGCACATTTGTTCTGTGCTTCATAAGATCAACTATCCACTTCTTTAGCTATTATACCTATTGTACCTAATAAAGCCTAAAATACCTTATAAAGTGTCAGTTGTGCATGGTCTTCTTCTGCTGCAGCACATCTGCTTTACGAGTTGTGTGTTTAGAGTCCCCTGCATACATCGGTTTAAACAACTGTTTATTTGAGTTACTGTTACCTCTCTGACCTCTGGCATTAACAATGTATTTCCAGAGAACTGCCAGTGAGTACTATGTTTTTTTCTTTTCCTGACCGTTCTCTGTAAACCCAAACGACAGTTATGCATGATAATCCCAGTAGAACAGCAGCTTCCTTTTAGAAATTTCCTTGTTAAATGTTGGAGATTGACGCATGTTTTCAAGATCTACAGTTCGGCATTATACAGTTTGATTACTGCGTTGGACGTCACGCTTGCGACTCTTCCAGTGACGACACACATTTTTGTATCGGCTCAACTCGCCAGAGCAGGTACTAAAAAAGGTACCAGGTACTGTCCTAAGGGAAAAGCCATGTTTTTTTTTTGGTTTGTTTGATTTTGCTTTGTTTTTACTAAAAATCCGCATACTAACGAGCAACCTTATAAATGTCCAGTCTTCCAGGTGAAACATACTTTGTCGCCTATCTTTGTGCTACTATTTAGGATACATGCGTCAGGACAAATATCAGTCAGGACCCAAATTTGCTGTATTTTTTCTTAGTCATTTACTTTAGATGACAGTGTATGTTTAAATAATATGCATAAAATGAAACTGTGATTCATTAATTCAAGTTAATTCTTCAAAAAACAAAAAAACATATTAGGTAAATGGTAATAAATCTAGTTATAGACATTATCTGGTTACAGCTTGTTTGTCATCTTTAAAAAGTGGAACCCTATGTTAAAACTTCAGGAAACTTAAGATGTACAGTATGCTTATATGTTTAAAAAAACAACTTAAAATTAAATTGCAGTTCACAATCTGACCTTATGTCTCTTGGAAATGACTGGTTTCTGTATTTTAACATATTTGAACAGATTCCTTCTTGTCATAATTTATATTGGGAATTATGTTGTACCTGTTTGTCATCTAAAAAAAAAAAAAAAAAACATTTGAGAAACAGTGGAAAGGTCACCAGCCTAAACATACAAAGCACAAACCATTATTCATATTTACAATCACATATTATTAGAATCTCCTATTATCCTAATCCCAATCTGCATGTCTTTGAACTGTGGGAGAAAGAGAGACCACAGGAAAAACACACACACACACACACACACACACACAATAGGGAAATAGGGAAAATACGCAAACTCATGTAAACTCATGCAAATGCAAAGTTTTTTTTTGCTCTGCTGCATCCAACCCTCTGCCCCACCGTGCTGCTTGTGACATTAGACCAACCTCATCAACAGGACATCAATGAAAAGAGAGTGAATAACCATAATCCTTTAAGAAGAAGCTTGTATTACATTCTGTGGATTGTTTGCGAGGAACATCTAATGCCAGGTCGGCTGTGAGTCGTGGTGTGGAAGAATAAATTAGTCTGGCTGTGCTTTTGTCTGTGAGAGTGTGAAACTGACAAACACAGCATGATGGTCTCTAGGCTGAAGGATTAAAACAGGCAAAACACAATCGACAAATCCTATTGTGTGGGACGACTTTGTGTTTTCATTTCTAACTCAGTCCAATATTAATCACTCTGTTGTGCAGTCCCAAAATTGTATAAATGACACTGTAGTTCTATAAACATGACATAACTGATTCTACACTTGATACAACAGTTGTATATTTGCTCCTGGTCTCTCTCTTCTGTCTCTCCCTCATCTCCCCCTTTTTTCTTTCTCTCTCTCCCACCTCTCCTCTGTCCACCACTTTCCTCTCACCCCAACCGGTCGAGGCAGATGGCCGCACATCTTTGAGTCTGGTTCTGTCAGACATCTGTTCCTGTTTTTTTTTTCTAGTGCTTGTTCATTGTGTGAAGTGTTGGGTTTCTCTTCTCTCTGTAATATTGTAAAGGTTTTGGCCGTAATATACACAGTGCCTTGAGATAATGTACTGTATTGTGTGGTTTGGCACTATACAAATAAATCTGAATTGAATTGAATTATATAACATAATATATATATATATATATATATTGACATTTCATTTAAGTTATTTAGATTTTGTTTCGGAATTACAGGAAACAAAGCATCTACAGGTTACACATTAACTTTAAAGCAATATACATCGATAATGTTTTATTCTTTACACTATAACGGTTTATGTCTGTCTTTGTGTGTTTTGGTTTGTAATCTCCTAGTTTTCTGTTTGTCTGGACTGAAGTAGATGTTTTATAAGACGACTGGCTTCTTGTAAAACGTACTGTATCACCGAGCTAAATTGCCCTCTGCCGCTGAGTTATGGCAGTGTGCAGTGACTCATTCTGTAAAGTAGTTTTTATGTTTGCCCTAATGGGATGTCTCTTTCCAAGGGAGAAACTTACTTTGTTCTGCTGATGCTGACACACCCTCAGTCAACCTGTTAGCCTCTGCTGGAATCACCAAAGTGTGTTTGGAGATACTACAAAGTGACACAGCGACATCTAAGCGGAGTGAGGGTGTTTCCCCTCTAACGATGAAATCCAGCTTAGGTGACATGACCACAGTCTCCACGGCCTCCTGCACATTACAGCTGCTGCGTGAAACACTTCAGTATGAGAGGATGTGTTGCCGTCTCTACATCTGGCCACAGCAACGCAGGTTTGTCTTCAGTAAAATCAGGTGAAAGTACATTTTATTTCCTTCTATTTGGAAGGGTAACCAAGCAACCGCCTCTCCTCAAAGTTTAATGAGGACACCCATTCCTCACTATAACCTTAAGGGATTTTTTTTAATGCACTCTGGTATTGTGATGCTATTAAGGTGGAGTAATATTCACAAACACCAGTTTCACCAGTTCTAAAGCCTGAATAAGTATGAAATATATTATCCAGTGTCACATGTTCCTCCGTCGCCACCGTTCAAAACATCCACTTCTAGACAACAGTTATCTATTTTTCCAGGATATATGAAAATACAAATGTTATGAACAGTTATGAACAAAGTCCTTAATGATGTGGGAAATGATACAGGTGTGGAAATAATAATCAGCAGGCAGGCAGCAGGTTGTCATTGATTTTATACAACTTCACAAAGAAACCCTGATTGGGGAAAATATTTTCTAGAAACCATATATATATATATATATATATATATATATTTTTTTTTTTTTTTTTTTTTTTTTTTTTAATCATGTACTTTCACACATTTCAGTGGGTTTATGCGTTGATATTTTCCAGCTGTGACTGAGTAGTGATGTGTTCAGGGTGACCTTTGCTTCTCATCCACTGTCAACATGGATTAGCTCACTCAAGCAGTCGTGACGTTACCCATAAGAATCTGAACTCCTCCTCTGAAGCCTCCAGAATCATGATTCCGCTGACTCCGTGTTGACGTATGAAGTTTCAGAGGTGTCACCGGCAGCCAGGATCCTATTGGACGATACCAGCTGTCACTCACACACACAAATTGGTATCAGGTTCTGTTGAAGAAGACCTGAAACTAGTGAGTCCATTAACTCCTCAGGATAATGTTTACCGACCTTACAAATCAAGAGAAAGCTTGTTTTAGCAAAGACTTTCAGTAAAACAGAGTTCTTTAAGCAACCAGCGGAGTCGCCCCCTGGTGGGCCACCATCAAGCATTAAACTGATGCATACTTTATTATTATTATTATTATTATTATTATTATTATTATTATTATTGGATTATTTAACAATTTGTCAACAATGCTTATTGCAACAAATTGCAGTCATTACAACTTTGTTTCATCAAAACACACACACACAAAGAGATGGGCAACACAATGTGTTTGGTCAGTGTGGAGAGAGAGAGAAACACTCCCATCGTCACGGTTCTAGTTACAAGAATACACACACACACACACACATCTATGTCCACAAATATTTCCATAGGAACCCATTCTATACATAGACTGATTAAGCACGCATTATATTGTGTAACATGAATAAGTAAAACAAATGAATTTCATTCAGAAAACCCCAAAAAAAGTATTGTCTGAAGAACATCACTTTTTTTTTTTTAGTGACTTCAGCGTGCACTGCTGAGTCACTGCAATCTCCTGCAAATCTGCTGTGTTAAAGACGCCGACCTCCAACCTCTCCAGGTGAACACTGAAGATCCTACATGTCTGAACAGAATCCCGAGTGTTAAAAACAAACTGCAGCTGAATATCATGTAGAAATACAGTAGAAACAGAGAGCGTTTCCACCAAAAGTGGTGCCGACACCTACAGTACTCCAGAACTGTTTCCACTAAGGGAAAAAGAAATGGTGTCAGAGCTAAACATCTAAACTCCCCAGAACGGCGGCTCCAGACGTTGGTGCCATGGAAGATTATCTGCCGTTTGGAAAAAAAAAAGAATAAAAGCAGCCACAGTGAGATACAGTACTTCGTTTCTGCCACTTTTGAGTGCAAGTGAAAGTGACTGTTATACATGTTCATCGTTGACTGCCTGTACACACCCCTGCTTCTGAGAACCAGGTTATGAAAAAAACCTGACTGATTTTACCACTCAACAAAAGGCTTATCTAATGATGACCTACCCCAGCACTTAAGCACTTAAGCTTAACAACATTAAGAACATTCTTTGTTTTTGCTCGAGATGCATTGAGAAAATTGGTGTTTTTGTCCTTCAGGGACACACATTAATGATTTTAATGCCTCACCTCAGACTCGCTTTAAAAAACCTGAATTCATTTGTGTATATTAAAAAAAAAAAAAACATTAAACCAGTTGTGTTCTATCAGCTATTATTTCCCTATACTGAGCATACTTCCACTCAATTACAGTACCTTCTTCCCTGTGTTTTGCTAGATGGCAAACCATTTGAAATCATTATTGGCATAAAGGTGCATTAGATTGCTCCTCACTGTGGATTATGTACACGTATTGTGTGTGGACTATACTGTATGTCAAACCTGTCCATCACTGTACCGTTAATACCCTATGTTTTTTATCACTATTTCACACCATTATCAGTTAAATCATTTTAGTTTTAACTAAAATAAGTGCAATTGATGCTCTCTCTCTCTCGCTTTCTCTCTCTCTCTGTAAGTGACTACAAGTTGCAGTAAAAACCTTGTTTGCTTATCCAAACAAAAGGAAAACATGACTGCTGGATAATCTTTTGAGTTCCAGCCCAACAATTCCCAACAAACCCGCACTCTTCCTGCCCAACTGGTCTTCACCTGCTCGTGGGCCTCCTCGTCATCTCCTTCTTCCTCCTCCTCCTCCTTAGACACAATAGTCCTCCCAGTGCACAATGGTACCTGGCTGAGAACATCTCAACATTTCCAGGCGATAATAGCAGTCACGTCTACAGTGACATTTCCTGTCTGCGATCAAATATCATTCCACTGTGCACAAGAATGGTCAGTATTCAGGGATGAGCAGTGAGGTTGCCTTTCAAATTTGGCCTTGTAGTGACTTTACTGTGCTGCCTTAAGCTGTATAATTAAAATCAAGCCACTGTATGGGGTGCAAGTACTGAGGGTATGATGGGCTGTGTTTCTGCATTTATTGTACCTGACTGTTTTCCAGGCTATCCATTTTAAATTCATTTTCCCAGAGGTGAATACGCAGTGAAACGCATTTAATCTGTCGAATAAATGTAATTAATCAGTGATACTTTCGCCAAGAAAGAAACAATTTCTTAAATAACGTTTTGATTAATTAGGCTATTTCTGAGGCACTTTTCCCCATTGAAACCTAAAAAATGGGTGATGAGTTTAATCAGTGATGGTAATAATGTGAAATGTGAACGACAAGTTTGTTTTTGTGATCAAAGCTTCTTAATATTCTTATTTAATAGCATCTAATGCATTTCAGATGCTTTTTGCTCACTGTTATTAATCACTTTAGGAAAACAAATACTAAATAATATAAATGCAGAGGCACCTCCTGACCTTCACAAGGCCGCTTGGAGTTTTACTCCCATTAGTTCTTTTGATTCCTTTTAGTTTTCCTTTTTATGATTTTCAGCTCATTGTTTAGTAACTCTCTCTTGTCACTACAGGCACTGTAACCATGCCAACGGCACAGGAATGTGGAAATACAGGATATGCAATATCATTCAGCAGCAAACACAGCACCAAAAGAAAGATCCAGTGTCTGGGTGTGTGTGTGTGTGTGTGTGTGTGTGTGTGTGTGTGTGTGTGTTTACTTGTACACAAACTGACCTTGTCAGGATCAGTGAGACCAAAAGACCAAAACCTGGTTCTCATGAGGCAGCGGAGCCTTTTTTTTGTGAGGAAAGTTTAGAGCTGATATTTGAATTGTACTTAGGTTAAGGTTGGTGTTAGGCATTAACTGTGTAGGGGTAAGGTCAGGTCAAAGGTGAAGTTGTGGGTTAACTTTGTGTTAGTTTTAGGGCTGAGGTAAAAGCTGTCACTGAAGGATTGCTAGTGGATCCACATAAGTAGTGCAAATATGATGGGTGTGACCCATTGGGCTGCACAATCAAAGGAACTGCTTCACATTATAGAAATTACTTTTCTGCCAAGCGAGGATCTGCATCACAGTCAGAACACTGTCTAGTTTTATCCAGGATATTAGACAGCTTTTGTTCCCACTGACATTTATAACTGAATAAAATGGGTCCATAAGTATGAAGGACAGACATGAGTGTGAGCCTTTTTAAACGGCGGTAATTTCAAGTGTCACTGTCAAGTTAATGACATGTCAAATGATCATAGGTTAATTTTATTGAAAATATTACGATTACATTAAAGTGCAGCTGTAGATTTTTCTACACAACATTATTCCGTGTGCGAGCACTGTTCTTAGCACATACAGTACATGGATGCAAGGTGAGTATGTGCAGTGTATGTGGGTATAATTATGTCTTTAACTTATGACATAAAAAGCCATAATGACATTTTCTATATTAAAATGTAAATTCTGTTTTTATACAGTTGGAAGCATGCACATAATTAAGTCAGTTTAACTGGTGGAAAGCAATTTAATCCTGGAAAAAGAACTGGGACCATGACTTCAGTGCTTGATTCACCTACGTAAACTTTTAAACTAGTTCTTTTCTTTATCTTGGGGCCTGGCCCTGTTTTAGATGATGTGACCTGTGCGCTTTTCAATTATGATCTGTATCAAAATTGTTAATCAACACACTGAACTGATGAATCATAATTTTGAATGCTACTCAATGCGAAACCGCAAGCGCAATGGAAATCTCTGGACGCAGACATATTCAACCTCTCACTGTTCCTGGGCTTTTATAGCAGACTATAAAAAGACGGCGGCAGACTAATTATTAACTGTCAATGCTGCTCTAATGCCCTGTAACCCTACACTACACTACACACACACACAAACACATGATCAGTGTTGAACTAATGGGTGGAGATCTGAACAGCGGTAAATAACCAGTCTACTGGAGCAGTTTAAGAACAACACCTTAAAAGTAAGTTGTAAACAAAAATCATACAAAATCAATCCATCTACATTAAATTACATTATCAAGACATGCTGAAAATTTCGCTATTGCTTATACTATTACAGAAAGCTCTTTCAATGTCTTTCCTCCCCTTTTTGCTGAATAAAGGCACATCTTTGTTGATAAGCGTCTAACTTTTCTCACTTTCTGTTTTACACATATTCAGGCAAAGAGCGGTTATATTCAGCTGCAATCGTACACAGATATGACTGTGTGTTTGTGCTGTATTGAAATTACAGTACGTGTTAGCTTTGTGCTTGCATTTCTCAAACTTGGGGCCATTTTCATATTCGGAAAAGATGTGTTTAAATCTGCTGTTTTTTGTTTTTTTTCCTTCAAGATTTATATCTTCATCAAAAATCAGTGGACTTCTGAATGACGGCCACAGACTGATGGGATTAAAAAAAGCACATATTTATTGACAGAAACAGCTTCAGTAAAGTTTCAAAAAAATATATATATTTATGGCATATTTATAGGGTTTTGGTACTTTTTATTTGACCAAACTGATGCCTCATACAAAATAAATTAAAACATAACAATGAACTCCACTCAAATTGTATTCCCCCCTCAGTGGTATGATGTAAACATTACTTTGCTACATGGGGGAGGTCAAATGTCAACTCTGTGATATCAAAGGCGAGATGCTGATACATGGGATCAAAGAAGACTTCTAGACCTCCTGATTGGCCGACGGCATGCTGGGTGTGTTTAAGAACATCCAGGGTGTTGTAGATGACTTTGGCCCGCTGCTCCTCTGAGGAAGGGTCGGCCCAGCGATGACAGACCAGAGAGGGAGAGTGAAGGAGATAATAGACGGACGACATGTAGACTTTAACAAACTCCTGTTTGAAAAAAGACAAATCTCTCTGCAAACACAAAGAGGAAACATTATGTTTTTGGGTTTTTTTTTACATACGCCTCATCAGCAGCCTGCATACATTATACTTCAGCAGTGAAGACTTGTGGGCAAGACAAGGCACTGTAATGACATTGCCCTCTACAGGTCTGAACTGGTATTACATACACACACATAAAATCTCACCTTCTGTCCTCTGCTCATACTGATCTCAGCCTCCAGCCAGGCAGCCTGAAGCAAAACACCAAATGATTTTATGGTTGAGACAGTCTGCTTAACCACTCAGGACTTTAGGAGACTTTCAGTGACAATTTTATATTGTCACTGAAAGTATCCTCAAGTAATATTGGTAAACAATAAATATAAATTTCAGTTACTTAAGTTCTAAAATACAAACCATATAGCAACCAATAAAATAAATCAGAACTGGAGAAAGTACTGAAAAATCGCAAACCACTCAGATCCCCACAATGTCTAATATATAAAATCTCACAAGGTTAAAATGGTTTATATACAAACATCTACTGTAGATCACTACCAAAATACAGTATTTTTTTTTTTACCTTGGGTTCCAAACAAATCAATCCTTTACCTTTTTAGTCGTATTGTTCACAAACAGACAGACAAATGTGGCCAAAAACGTAACATAAACATAATGATTCATGCTATAATCCCCAGCAGATTTTTCCCTCCCAACTGACCCTGAGAGCATCCAGCAAGTCTGGTTGGTCCAACAGCAAAGGGAATGTAGAAAGTACAGGGCTGCATATCAGATCTGAAACAGAGAGAAATGCTCCCTAAATGTTGGAAATCTGCCGTTTGGATTGGAGGCATGGAAAAAAGTGTGTTTTACCTGCATTCTGCATGGTAGGCCTATCCATCAGTAGTGTGTCAGCTAACAGTTGTCTGTGTAGAGCCAATAGATGGACACAGCTCAAACAGTGCAGCAGAGTGTCTGGGAGAAGACTGAAAGGGAAAATACATTATGGCAGGTCACACACACACACATTTCTTTATAATATAACACCAATTTAAATTATACATTTTACAGCGGATAAAGTTGAATTTTGCTGATTTTGCCACCTTAGATGCTTTCTGGTCCGACTGTTGGTAGATTTTAACTTAATGATCAGTCTGGGCTGTCGCTTGGCCTGAAGCATCTGTTGGAAAACACCAGCTGGAGACGAGAGGAGAGAAGAGGATGTTTGAGTGAAGATACTTTTTTTGACTGGACCTATGTTGAGCTCATTAACTGTATATTAAAATGGACATTATCTTTGAGCTTGAAAGTGAAGCCTGGGCAGTAGGACAGGAGGAGCAGTTAGCCACTAGAGGGGTGACTTTTGAAAAGAACTCTGTTTGAATGGAAGTCTACTTCTCACTTGATTTTTAACATCAGTAATATTTTCCTGAAGAACTAATGGTTTTAATCACTAGTTTCAGCTCTTCTTCAATAGCACATGATGTAAATTTTGTTTCCATTTAAAGAAAAATGGTCAATAATGCTTTATTGACCAGTATGAGCGGACACAGTGTGATTTTTTTTTGAATTTCTTGTTGCATAAACTCATAATGGTGCCAGGCAAATCGGGAACTTTGAGGACTCCCGTCATTCTCTCCTGTCCATTCTACCATAGTATGTTAACATGTGTATGAAAAATATATTTCAAAAAGTGTCTTACTTCCTCTGGTGACTGAAGCCTCCAGTGCCACATTCTTCTCATATGGTGTTCCACCATTCACTTGCAGCTCATAGGTTCTATATACAGATTAAATTTAAATAAATATTTAAAAATGATTCATGTTTATCCTTTTTACAGTAGGTAAGTGTAGTTACAGTTACACAGTTACATCTTCACAGTTTACTCATGTTTAAATGAATGGCTGTGAGGATGTAAAGAGTGTATAAACAGTATATGATTTAACTGTATTCTGTATACAGTATGTACAGTGTGTACCTGTTGGGCAGTGGATTCCCTGCATCATCGCTCAGTTTGAGGAAAGCCCAGCCGCAGCTCAGTTCTCCTCGCTCACCTGTCGACTGAAACACAGACAAAAGAGAGGGATCTCAGTTCTGCATTGATTTAATTGCCTCACTATCATTTGTTTATCTTGTTTCTCTATTACTTGTGTGTTTTTGTTCTTACATTCCGAATAAAGGTGACTCCCAGTTCAAAGAGGATACCAAGGTCAGGAGACGTAGAGCTGCAGCGTATGAAACAGTCTCCATCAAGGAGGCTGGGTAGGATACCTGCCATCTGGAGCAAACGCAGAAATACAAGATTATGTCCAATATTGGTTTTAAGTGGAGTAAAAACCATAGACTACGTATATAAATAGACATAGTGATCCGGTTTCAAAACAAACTCTTGTTTAAAAGCCTCACATTTCAGGATTTGATCGGCACAACCAGAACCAGGCATTGTGTTTTGTATTTGAAATGAGTGAGGAGACAATTAACTGCTCAGGAAAATGTTTACTGATGTTATAAATCAAGAGAGGAGTAGGGTCATTTGGGAATAGGAGTTGGAAAATAGTACTTTTTTGAAACCAACGGAGTCACACCCCCACCAGGTAGCTATTAAATATATTGATATTAACAGGTAGGCCTCTACCTGGTACTTTCCCTTTTATATATACAGTACAGCCTATGGTAAATAACAGAAGACATTTTGTGTCAGAAAAGGTTTAAGTAGACTTTACATCACCAGAGTTTACAATAGAGGGGAAAACACAATGCAACATACCCTTGGAGAGAAGCTCCATGTCTTTGGGCTCTTGGAGTTGTAGGTTGCCCTGACTGTGTGGATGTTACTCAACACCTGAGATACAAATTCATATCATTATGTGAAAATCCGGGATTGAATAAGAGATTGAAAAGCCCAGTCAGACACGAGATGAGATGAATAACCTATTATAATTCAACAACAGAGACTAATTGCAACTTCATCTAACGCTGGTGGTTCAAACATAGAATCACATGATCTATTAATACATAAGTTTCCACTTGACAGAGGCTGTACAGCACATACTACAGAAATAACTCTGATACCTGAGTTCCATCAAAGGCGCACAGCCGGATGTGTCTGCTGAGAACCTGAACCCCAACCCCTGGGGTAGGAATCATCCTGCAGCTCCACAAAGTAAAACAAACACAGGTGCGGACCTGCCGAGTCCGGACCTACAGGACCGGAGAATGACGGCTTCATAGAATTCTGAAATGTTGCTGTGCACTAGAACAGAAACTAACAGAACATTTGAATAGAAAGAGGGACCATCTCACCCTGCCTGTCTCCACATCCAGAAAGAGGTCTTTAAAGGAGAGCTGTGATTGGCTGAAAGCAGGCTGAATATAGTGACTTCCTCTGTATGTTATCCCTATACAGAGAAAACAAATTGCTATCGCTTTGCATTTTTTATCACATACAGTAGCTAATACAGTAATACTGTCCATTTTCACAGTCACCGGAACAACTGATGGTTATTGTATGTAATATAGTACATGCAATATGCATAAAGTGTAAATTACTAACACTAACATAGGTTTAAAAAATTACAGCTGAGATTATGAATTTTTCAATAAACAAATTAGACGTGTTTTAAAATAAATAAATCCATTATATATGAATGTTATTTTAATATTATTAATGCTAGTTGACCTTCCTCCACCAGCAGTTTGTTGAGAGTTGACGGTCTGAATCCCGAAGGTATAGCACCCATTGCAGAGAGCACATCTGTAGCATCAATCTGTTACACACACAAACAGTGCCACATACAGTGTTGGCTGATAGGTAAACAAAGGTGTCATCAGCTCTACAGTATGTGCAGTTTTACCTCAGTCAGAGCCTTCCTCACAGTGGACCAGTTGGAATGTAAATCCTTGCTGTCAAAGAACATAATAGTTTAAATCAAACCAATGCTCAAATGAGATCTGCTGATGCTGACGGTGGGTCATCTGGATAAATGCAACTGACATTTTTCAACAGGTTAAACCACATAAGAAAAACAAGAGAAATTCAAAAAGAATCTGGAAGGAAATTTTCATTAAATTTCAACCTTAGATGAAAATGTCAAACCTCTTTTTTGTTTGGTCATCAGTCAACTCTTCACCATCTTCCTCCTCATCCTCTAATGACTCCTCATCATTTTCATTTCCATCATCATCATCATCATCTTCATCTTCTTCTTCATCGTCATCATTCTCATCGTCGTTGCCATCATCATTGTTGTCAGTACCAGAGCTAACCTGAATATTGGGTCATTTTAATAGTTAAACTTTCACAGTAACATGTCAGTTACATTATTTAAAAATTAACAAAGAAAAGTTTATCATGAATATGAATGCTTGTCTATGGTGATAATACTGTTTAAAATCTCATCCTTTGTACATTTGTTTAAAGTGGGTTGAGTGAGACAAATGCCACAGTAACTGAATTCACAGTTTTGTTACTGGTTGGTGTGAATAAGGAGAAACATGTTTGAACACATTCTTAATTGTGTTGTTATAATCGTAGAAATGATTCTTAGCTAATTGGCTGTTTAAGTGAACAGGAGCAATTAAACTCCTGGACACTGTGTGGTCCAGATGTTTCCTACCTTCAGATATGTTTTTGGAACCACTCCTCTGTTGCCTTTAGTGTCCTGAGCCAGCCACCATCCATCTGCTGTCTTTCTGATGACATTCAATACCTCCCCTTTCTTAAAACAACATGGAAATTAGTCAAAATGTCAGTGATTCACACATTAACAAAAGACCACAACCACAGTACTCTATTTTAGTTGCTAGAGCGCCCCCTCTGTTTTAAGTAAATATGATATAATGCAAGTATAACAAAAAGCAGGATACTCTGTAACTAATTTTTCCACGTGTAATCAATATTATGTATTAGGGGAGAAGGTATACCATATCAATAAATATAAACATTATCCAAATAGCTTCAGCTGCTGATCAATGCATTGCATATAAGGACATTATGGCAGAGATGAGGAACTGTGAAAAAAGCCTAAGCTCTAGATTTCCTCCTTAACATGCCACTGATCACTGACTTAGCACTTTACTCAAACTACAGTGTTACTTTCAAAATTGTAAACAGACCAAGCTGAGATTGCATCCAGCAAGATCATTTAAACCAGGTCTTCAGACCCTGCATGTTGCTGACACCTATCCTGTCTGTGCATATTCTCAGTCTCTGGAACAGGAAGTGACTCACCTGAACAGACAGATCTCCGTCCTGCTCTCCTTGGAAATCACTGAGGACTTTGTATATGTGAGAGTCTGACTGAGAGGGTGCTTTCATAGCTTGCTTCTCATCTTCATCTGCCTCCTCCTCATCATCATCATCATCATCATCATTACTGTCTTCATCATCATCATCTTCATCATCAACATTGCTGAGGATGAAAACAGGTTTTTTTTTTAAATATAAGCTTTGCTGTCAAACTTTTAGATATTTGCTCAACATAGTGTTGGCTATGTCACCGTAAATGATGCCGTAAAATGTATGTTTCTCTCCAAGTGCTTTACAAGAGAAATGTATTTGCTTTTCCATGAACGCACAAGTCACGAACCTTGTGGCACTGCTTGGTCCTGGAGGCGAAAGCTCCATAGAGAGTTTGTTCAAATGCTCCAAGATGTTCTGCAGTCGTTTCTCCTCTTCTTTTTTCCTTTGATCATAGTTTCCCACTGGAGCAAACTCATCAGCCTAGAAGCAAAGGGAGCAACAGAGAAATACTGTATATGATATAGTGAGTTTTGTCTGGTGCATGTCAGTCTTTACAGTCTGTGCTTAGTGTAGGATTTATGAACGATGATTTAGGGATTTTAGATCAAAATAAACTTTATTTGATTTAATTTTATGATAACTGATCAAATAATTTTAACTATTATCAGACTAATACCAATACTGAATTTCATATTGGCTCATCTCTAGCCTTATGTACTGTGTCATTGCTAGTTTTATTATCGATTACGTGTGTAGTATTTGCATGTCAGGCTTCAACTGACTCAGCATGGTACATGGAGTATCCTCTCTCTATTAGCACAACTGTCTTTAGGCATGTGGAAGTGGCTTGTTTAGCAGTATACTGGTGCCATGAGTGAGTCACCTGCCAACCTGTCAAGCAATCCGTTGGAGAGTTATGTGTCATCTGGGAGCTGAATTAAATACTTACAAACTAAAATGTGCATTTTCACAGAACATGCATTTGGGAATGGTGAGTAGTTTGTTGTGAGTCTGTCTCTTTATTTACACTACTCACAATAAGTTAGGGATATTGTGAGAGACTCAGTGGATGTCATATACCCTTTTCAATGTGGCATCAATTTTAACATTCTGTGAGTATAAAAAGCTGGTTTTGTCAGTAAGTCATTCCAAGTTCATCATTCAAACAGCCATGAACACACGACGTCACTTAATGGACGAGCAGCGCCACCTGGCCATAGCGCGCCTTCGGGTCGGTGGCAAGCAGTCAGATGTTGCTCGTGAACTTGGTGTGTCTCAAAGTGTCATCAGCAGACTTGCATCAAGACACAGAACTACTGGCAAAATTCAGACCAAATAGGGAAAGCACTCATGTAAGTAGCAATATCCCTAACTTATGAGTAGTGTATTTACTTTCAGTAATCATGCTGTTGTCTTTGACACTGTGAGAAGCATCACATGATGATAATGGTTTAATTTGGCGGTCCAGGTCTGCATACATGTTAACCTCTGCACTGTACATGATGCTCACTCACCAAGTTGCTGCTCTGACCAGTACTTCCTGTTTCATCATAAGATTCTGCATGCTGAAAATCTTGCCTCTGTTGCCAGTGGAGTTTTGCACACTGGAACTTTTTACTTCTCTTTGGCATGGTTGTTATATTTTGGGGTGGTACACACAATAGCTCTTTGTTTTCCAATCCTTTGTACACATTAGCTATGCTGTCTTTACTTTTAGAAATGAACATTCAGATCATTGTCTTTGATCTATGTGTGTGCTACCCTGCCTGCCTTAGATCTGCCCTCTCAATTAATTTACAATAAGAAAAAAAGTTTCAAGTACAGTATAAACATCAGAATACAATTGAAATTTAATGACCGAATGGGCTGAATGTTGTGGTGTATAACATAATATAATTGAAACTGTATGAAAAATGCAGGGGGAGATAGTGACTGCGACTAATGATAAATTCTAACTCAGGATTCCCAACTAACAGTCATTTATACAAAAGGACAGTGATTTACTGACCTTTGTTAGTTTTTTCAGTGTCCTTAGTGTCTTCTCAGCTGACATCTGCAGTTCTTGACATCTTAGTGAAATATAGACATGTTAAAATCAAACGGCACAGCAATACATGAAAAAATATTTGATTAAATCCTAACAGAATGGACAGAAAATCAGAATAAAAGCAAGTGGGTTACAAATTAGAAAACACTGCTGTGATTCTGTGAGAGTGGTTTACTTCCAAAATGCCTCTTCAGTGGATTTAGTCTGACTCCACACATCCTTTACCAGGCTGTCAACCTGAAATGAAAAAAACATGAGAAGAAGCTATAGTAAATGCAGGAGTAATGTGCAGATGGGGTTGAATTGCACTGCCCATTATTTATAATACATATTATATATTCTCAAGAGTTTATTCACTTCTGTTGCCCATGGCAAAATGAGTACATGTGATCTATAAGTTTCCTTTACTCTCATATATTTATGTCACTCAGAAATGTGAACAAAGCTGGTACGTATGCAACTGTCCATTCGTGCATTCAAGTGGCCTTCATTTAGTAAATATTCCAGCCTAATGATTCCTTATTTTTTGACAACACTCTACTTGCCTTTGTATTGTATTGTATTGTATTGGCAAGTAGTAGTATTGTATTGTATGTATTGTGCAAGATTTGGCATACATTTCATCTACCAGAAAACAAAACCAACTTCCCCTTTGTTTACATTGCTCGTATGGAATTTAAGAGGCTAAAAGGTAACAATTAAGAGTCCGCATCACAAGAAACGATGCTAAGACATAGCCTACATTAATGGAGCTGCTAAAGCTCAAACAGATTGGTTTCATGTGAAGAGCGGTTGGTGTTGCGGCAACAACAATATCCATTATTACTGTGTAACATGCACGTTTCACACTGTCGGAGTTTAAACTTTGCCGAAAGCAATGCACAAGCAGGCGCCATTTTAAACAGACCTGTTTTTCCTTTTCGTCCACTTCTCTCTGTATAAGTTGCAAGGCTCCTCTTCGTTTTGGTGGCATTTACTCGCAGGTTGTGATTTATCTATGTGTTAGCCATATGTGTTAGCACATCGCCTAGCTAACTAGCTGACGCTAGACTTCCACTAGTCGCTAGGCAACCGAGTCCTTTCGGCACTGGCTCTAGTTTGCAGTTTAAAGCTACTGCCACCTACTGGACTGGTGGATGGAAATGTAGAAAATAACTAAATTGAAGTGACACATTAAATATGTTTTTTCTCGTGGTTCTTTTTCCATTCTGTGGTTAATATTGTGTAACATTCTGTAAAGTCAGTCGATGACCACGGGAGACATGTACAGAGTTTTGTAAGCACGTGAGTGAGGTCGTACTTGTTGTGAAACATGCTGCGTTTGGGTTCTCCTCGGTGGCCTCTCTTAATATGGTTAAACGTCGAAAGTGACTTTTTTTAAACACGTTTCATTCTGCTTTAGGAACGACGTGACGTAAGTAAATACAGGATAAATACGTAAATATTCAAATGCATCGAAAAAACGTTTCTCAACAAACGTCTTCAATATATTGCTATCCATAATTGTGAAATAACGACGTCTCTAGTGGTACCTGAACGCGCCAAACTATACATTCCTCCAGTCACTGCTGGCGTTATGTCATTTCAGTGTCATGGCTGCCCCCGTTGCTCTTATCCAAGGCGCCAGCAGAGGTCTGGGGCTTGAATTTTGCAAACATATCCTGAAAAATAAGCATCTCGCTGCCGTCATAGCGACATGCCGAAATCCGGACGGGGCGGCCGAGCTGCGGGACCTAGCCGGTAGTCACCCAGGCAGGCTTACGGTCCTCCAGCTGGACGTGAATCGTGAGGAGGACATCCGCGTAGCGGCAGCTCGTGTCGAAGAGACTTTTAGTCGGCTGGATTTGATTGTCAACTCCTCGGCGATACTTCACCCCACCGGGAAAGGAGAGACCAGTCTGAGGGATGTTACTGCTCAGGTAAACTTTTTTCTGCAACATAATCTATTCTGATAATGGTGTCAGTACTGAACGTACGTGCTGGTACTTCATGGCACAATTGAAAAACTCCTAAATTTAACACAAGAGAAAATAATTAAGGGCCATCAGGATAAGAGAGAGTCTTAATATGGGATTAGTACAAACACCTAGTGATAAATGCTTTGTTGACTGGGTTTTTAAACAAAATGAGACACCTCTCTCCCTGTGAAAGAATACACTACTTCTGGTACTGTACTGTTTGTGTAATAATATTGTTTGATGTCAGTATTGTCAAAGTAACTCTTTTATTTTCAAAAATGTGGGAAAATAGATTCAACCTCTGATCCACACTTGATTTATTTTTCTGGTAGGGCATAATTTCCACCTTGACGACAAACACAGTGGGTCCTCTGGTTATGGCAAAGTATTTTGCCCCCCTCCTTCAGAAGGGTGGAGGAGGTTTCGGTCAAGAGACCGAAGAAAAGGCCAAGCAGCATAGTGGCATCATTGTCAACATCACTGCCAAAGTGGGATCCCTTGGCGACAATGGTAGGAATCGTACTTAAGAAAATACAGACCACCTACGAATAGGAAAGTTTTACCTTTACATGCCTTGTGGAGATGACACCAATGCTGTCACTTTAACTTGAACTTGTTTGGTTTAAATTTGACACTGTAAACTTGACGAACAAAACTATTTTGCTGCTTCTGTCATCTAATCTAACCTCCTCTCTCCACCTCACCTTCATTCAGCTCTTGGAGGTTGGTATAGTTACAGGATGTCTAAAGCAGCTCTCAACATGGCCACCAGGAATCTGTCCATAGAGTTGGGCCGCAGTCGACCCAAGGTCAGTCTGAGTGTGTTTTAGAGGTGCTTTCACATCTACAGAATTCCTACAATCATGAAAATCTGATTTATGAATAACTACGGTTAATGTGCCAATTTTTACATTTTTGACTACTGTACACTGCCCGCTGCTGCAAAATTATTACAACCAGTCCACTGCTGTTTCAGGATGAGTGTGACCACCATTTATTTGGTGTGCAGTGACAGTGACAGTGGCAGGATTGTTGTGGTTCTATTTCATATTCCCGGAGTTTGATTGGCATAACTGGTCATCTATAAATATATATATATACATATATAAATATTTAGGCATTATATTTGATGAGCATTTTAAATTTCAAAGCCAGGTTAAAAGTGTGTGTAAAAGGATCAAACCAAACTTGAGCTGCTTTCGTTTTATAAGAAGAGAACTATCTAAACAAGCTGCTTTGTTGTTTTTACATGCCGTGATATTCTCGCACTTTTCCTATTGTGTCACTGTATGGTCACAAACTTCTCCTTCAACACTTAAGCCAGTCGTATCACTTTACAAACAGGCAATTAAGCTTATGACAGGAAACCAATGAGCTGGCATCAATGTGATATCATCAAAAAGTACAATTTTTTCACATTTGAGAATTTGTAAATTTTAGTACATTGAAATTGTTTTTTAAATGTTTAACTAATCATGTGTCATCAGTGTTTTCTGGTCTGCTAGCCAGTCATCAGGGCTCTCTCAGACCTAACACCAGAGCCTCTGTAAGTGGAGACTGTGTTGTTCCAAAGTTTAGAACATCTTTTGGACAAGTCCTGTTTTTCTTGCACAGGACCCAGGCTTTGGAATGCTCTCCCCACTGACCTAAAACTGCAGACTGAGCTGAGCACAGCCTGATTTAAGCCATCTGAAGCGATGGCTTAAATCAGGCCAGAGCTGCTCACACGACACTGTGGCATGAAATGTTGATTATTGTAATTTATTGTAAATATTGTGCATCTGATGTTATTACAATTTTATATGTTGAACTGTTGCCTCCTATGGACAGGTGTTGAAAATTAGCATTCGTGCTATAACACTTAAAACAATGCATCTGGTTCATCCAATGCTATTGCTATGTCCATATTAAATAAATAAATAAATAAATAAAATTAAATAAAATATTGTATGGTCAAGTTCAGTGGAAGTTCATGGTATGACTCTAATCAAATAGCATTATAATGGAAATTGTCGTAGCTTTTGTCTACCAGCAGAGGAAAGCATATTTGGAAATGAATGCAAAGTATTAAAACTACATTTAATAAAGCTCTAATGAGTTGTTTCTCATTTTTCCACCAGGTGGTGTGTGTGTCCTTACATCCAGGGACAGTAAACACAGGCCTGTCCCGGCCATATCACAAGAATGTGCCACAAAACAAATTGTTCAGTACTGAACACTCTGTGAACTGTATGATGAGCATCATAGACACACTGAATATGGAAAAGACTGGCAAGGCATTCAGCTGGGATGGGACTGAGCTTCCTTGGTAGCATTAATAAAATGGAAAGAAATTTAGTTCAATTCTGTGATTTGATGTCACTTTTCTCAGCACCATCTAAACTATACAATAAGATAAATCTCACACTGAAATTTTAAAAGAATTGAAAGTGTGTTGTGCAAGATGTTCCTGGGGAAATCAGTCAAGGTCTAACCACCTGAAAACTCTTCCACTTCCTCATAACCAGCTAATATGTTTTACTCACCTGAAACTCTTAAAATTGAAACAGACAACTTTTTGGCATTCATTAATTTGTTCATTTATTCATATCTAGCTACCTGGCTTTGTCCAAAGTAAACAAATGCCATCAACTGGCTATGCCAACAACATCTAACAGGTTTACCTGTACAAATATATATAATTAGTAGTTTTAAAATGTTAATCTTTGCTTTGAATTTTCCACAGACAAGCAAATAAATGCACATTTTCCAAACTGAAACTATTTCTGTATTAAGAGTACAAGCTCAACTCCCCTTTCACACCTTATTGTTGAAAGAAATGAAATGTAGAAATTTTAAATAATTTTAACCTCCTCTTTACTCCTTTTGTCAAGTCTGTCTTTATAACTAAATTTAAATTATATAAAAAAAATCATTTTGTACTCTTTTCCAAGTAAATTATAATTAATCGGACTGTAATAAAAAGGGAAATGTGTTTACTTAAGCACAACAGACTTGATTGTCACAGTAAGTGCTTTCTAGGCTATCCTATATTTTCATACCACCATGGTCTGACAAGTTACACCGTACCTGCGTAAGACCAGTAATTTATAGCTTTTGTTTGAAAAAGAAGAAACTAGCATATATCACACTCCAATCACATAACACATGTGCAGTATACTTTTGTAGTTGCTTTTGTTAAAGCATTTAAACATCATCAGGTTTTGATTACAGCACCACATGTGTAGTGTCATGACTATCACCAGTTGAATTATGTGTTGAAGCATCCGAAAATCAAAGACCTTGCAGAGTGATTGTCTGTGTTTTCAGATGAACTGGGAGACCAAGTCTTTACTGGGCTGTGACTAATGGCTGGGTAATAAGTGAACTCAGTCCTATCAAGGGATTCAATCAGTTTAAGAATCAATCATTTGTAGAGTTAAGAAAGAAAGGGGAAAAAAAAGCATGATTAAATTTTTTACTGAGCCGGGACTGTTGTAGTTTGACAATTGATAACTGTATGTTATTGTATCACACAGCTAGGGCACAAAGATCTGTGAAAAGGAAATCCCTAACCTGAAAAACAGCAATATTTTTTTTTCTTCTAAATCAAAACTAAATGCTGAAAGAAATATATTTGCATAATTGCCTGTGTGCAGCTTTTTCTGGCCACATGTTAACTGGAGGCTTTGTGCGTGAGGTGGACTGCATGGATGGAGGAATGGACAGCCAGCAGCGACGCACACAGCTGCACGGACTTGCGTGCGCTAATGTGAATGTGACTTGACCCTAATTTAATATTCTGGTGGCGACACACAGGGCGAATTATTTTCTTGCGAGTCCCCATTGTGGAGTGTGGCATTGCCGTGTCGTTTACGCCAGCCTGAGAGAAAACCGGTCGGAGGAGGTGAACGAGTTCGCTCCTCGGTTGGAGGAGCTGGTGTGACGTAGCACCACATACACACACATACACGCCGGCTACTGCGTCGCCTGCCAGGATCTCAATGTGGGGGACATGACCGCAAGTGACCTCAATGAAAACACTGTATTGTAGAGCTGCTCGGTTTTTTATTTTGCACAATATTAAAACAAGAATGAGTCTTGGATTTTAGCTTGATATTTTACGGTAAACCGCGTTATATCACGAGGACAAGTGAAATTTGTGCTGTTAGCCAATCGCCCGTGTCTCACTAGCTTGCAAGCGGCTAACGTGAGCTAAGCTACGCTAAGAGCAGCCCAGTGTGCTACGGTCGGGGCTTCGTGTGTTCAATTTCCCGCAGATGCTAAGCTAATTTAGACGGGGCTAGCTGCTGCCATGGATAAAGCAAAGTCATTGGTAGACAAGAAAGGAGCGTCGGGACCTTTTCATGTCAACAACGGACAGAGCCAGAGGGGGCTTAATGGCCACGTCGTTGTGGCCGCAAATGGTGGCTGCTGCGGCGGCAGCGCGTTCGCCTCGAGCACCGGAGCGGGCAGTAGCGGCGGCGGCAGCAGCAACAGCAGCAGCACGTTTGACAGCATGCATCATCTTCACCGCGGCGATGATGCCGAGTGCAACGGGTCCCCGGCCAAGAGGTGCCGACTGCGGAGGAGGACGGAGTCGGTGAGACGGAATAGACCCCGTAAGTGTCACCCAGCCTGGAGGAAACCCATTTTTTCCCGGCAGCTGTTATTTATTTTGTGTTTGTGATAAAGATTGATTGTATTTATGAAAATGTTGTGAAACAATGTAAAATCGATCAGCCGGGGTTTGGACAACCATGCTATTTTGCAACGACAGAGCAGCTGCACCATCTGACACCCAGCGTGGCTTTTCCTTTTATAAACAGATCCCCTGGTTTCATGGTTAACTTGTGTCTTCAGTCACTGAAAACGGAGTTCTCCCAGTCTCTGTCCTATCTGTTCGGCTGTCGTCGTCAGGGAGACCCCCTTTTGTTTTTGTGAGCCCTCGGTTGTGTTTGGTGCGCTCTGATTGGTCACTTCTCGGTGGTGAAAAAGCTCCTGATTAGTGGGCTTGGCTTGACTCAGCCAATCAACGTGCGCCTCTTGTCTTCAGGAGCCAAACTGTCCACGCCCTCTATTTACAGGTCCTTTCGGATAATGTGAGTAAAGATCATCCAGGGAAACTTTTGCAGTTTTAGCGCAGAATGTAGAAAAGTATCGCTTTATTCGTTGTCTGGCACTGGTTTGGCTCACTTCCCCTTTTCGGAGGCCTTGTTTCGTCTCTTTTTGAGTTACATATTTTTGTTTTGTGTTTCTGAGCTGCTATTTACCCTCATTATGAAGTTTTTAAGTGAAAAGAAGCCTGGTAAGTGTGAGTTGGTTTGTATTTTGATGAACTGAGAAGTTCTTTGTATATCAACAGTCACTTAAAATCCATAACTTTTCCTTTTTCTTTAAGTCTCTCTTTAAAAATTGACTTCAGGATATGAAAACAAATCATTTATGCGTCATCTTTCCCAAGGTCATCGCCAGTATATGAAGAGATGAATGTTTGATGAGAATGGAGATGAATAGGACTTAACCGTCACTCTTAAATATTTTAGATTATGCTTCTGTATTCAGATGACTTCCATTGCCACAAACTAGTCTAACAATTTGTGTGTACTTGTGTGGCTGTCATGATAAAATTAATTTTGTTCTAGATACAAGGTGCAAATTTAAGGGGGTTGTTGCTTTTTCATAACCAAATTACAGAACTGAATTACTATCTCTTATTGTATTCCACTATTGACAAATCTAATGAATAATTTTATTGTTTTATTCATCTTTGACTGTGTGGACTCAGTTTTCAAAGAAGTGGTCTTCATTGTCACCTGTGAAGCTTGCCCACTGCATATCTACTGGAAGCAGGACTGGGTAATATTTTAATATTGGCAGTCTGTAAGATCAGACAGTAAATTAAACAGTGAATGAAATAAGAACCACAGTCACAAATACGTGATCCTTGGAAGAAAAAGGGTAAATTACATTTTAAATAGAACATTTCAAACTTCATTTGACACAGTAGGAGTCAGAAAACCAGAGTAGACATTTTTCAGAAAAAAAACAACAATAAGAAACTTTTTGGGGATGAGCATCTGTTTCATATTTAATTCTTTTGGCCTGCAGCATCATTGTTTTGATTTTTATATTTCTATAAATTTTTCATATGGTACACTGTATTCATTAGCATTTCTACTAATTAGTGTTTCTCCAATTGAGTCACTATATGTTTTTTTTAAATATATAGTTAGAATTGTTCGGTTTAGGCTACATCCTTAATAATTTGACAAACACTCCCCAACTTGAGGGTTCCGATGTACTTGCAGTCTGAAATCTTAAACCTGTTGAAGAGTTAGTTTCTGAGTTAGTTTTATAATTTTTCACAGTTGCTGCATTTTTGCACATCTGCAGTTGAAATTATGAAATTGTCAAAATTAAGTAAAATTATTAGATCTCAAAACTCAACAAAATGTACAGAAATTTGTTTTGGTGGCAAACAGAATATATAAAGTTTGGGTTTGCAACTAATGATTAATTTTTGTTATTGATTAATCTATTGATTATTTCTCCAGTTTAGTTGTTTGGCATATAAAATATCAAAAAAAGCCTCAGTATTCTGTAAAGTTATCTTTCAGCCTTCAAAATGACAATGTATATTTATATTTAAAAAAGCTAACTTTGATTATCAAAATTGGAAACAAGTTTAGTGGTTAAATACTGCTTGCCTTGATTATGTATCTGTGAGTGAGATGGGATATTTCATTTTCAAGTTGCACTGAAATTAAAAGTTAAATAAGCCATTCATATACCAGGAAAATCAAAATAAAATTCTCCACCATACGCAGACTTGACATTCTGTTCTGATTGCATAATATAGTGGTGCAATTATTGATAGACTTATAAAGTACTGTAGAAGAGGGCTGTTACATTAAACCCACCTCTGACAATGCAGTGAATCTTTTCTGTGGTTTGTTGTGATGTATGTTATTGATAAATTAGCCCAGATTATGTAATCAAGGGGTAGTAAATTTGAAATGCCTGGCAGAGATTCTGGCTTGGATAGAAACCAGCTGTCAGATAACGCTCAGCTTTTACTTACAAAGGGACAATCCTGGAGTGTATTATTTCCCTTGGGGGTGTGATTTGTCACTTTTGTCCACAGACTCTTCTTTACTTGGGGCTCAGGAACTGTGGTGGTTTTGGTAATATTAGGATTGGTTCCTCTTGTTCACACAGAATGTAACTTGGGAGAAAGTTCACCAACTGTATCCAGGATTAGAATTGCCTTTAAACTTTAACCAGCAGGGCTTTTTTCCAGGTCTGTCTCCTGTGTAACAGAGCAGATATTTTCTTTTTAATACCTTTTTAGATCTTGGGAGTTTGAGGAGATTATGCAGTTTTCACACAGCTGGCAAAAATCATGAAAGCAAGATGAACGGAACTTGAAAAGCAGGTTAAATTCAAATTCCTAAATTCAGAAATTACAATTTGGCCCACAGCTAATATAGATGCTGAGCTTGCATAGACACAAATATATCAGCATTATAAAAATAACTTTTATGTCTTTCAATCCTTAAACACTTGAATAATTACAATTTCAATTAAACAAAATTAAAAAACAACCTTTAGTACTACATTTGATCACAAAAACCTTTGTGTCAAATATTAGTTTGCCCCATAATGGTTTGCGTACATTTTGGCAAATACTGTTGAAATCATTCTGTGTGATCCAATTGATGTGGTCAGTTGTGACGAAAGAGGTGAGAGAGTCAGAAAGGTGAGTTCAGCAGCTCAGTTCAGGGAAGTCAAATGTCAGAAGAAACTTCCTCACCGACTGACTGCTGCATTCATGTGTTAATGAGACGCACTCGACTGATGTGTGTTGCACCATCTCATCGGCTGTGTGAGGCCACTTTGTAATGAAAACAGCTCAGCAGTATCAATAGGGTTTCTTCTTATTAGTGTACAGTATCTAGAGGATTTCCTAAAAGCCACAGACAAGCACCACTAGAGGGGATATAAGGCTTTTATCCTACTGCAAGGACATTTTTATTTTGTTCTTATATTGATTTTCCAAGTTGTGCATTACCAAGACGCAGTTTGGTCTCAGTTTTCAGAAGGTTTGACTGTGTTTTGACCAAGTCACAGAGAAGTTAACAGATAACATGGTGATATGATGTAGGACATTATGGGAAAGACTTAGAGTACTGTGCACCACCGACTTTGTTGTTGTAATACTCAAGCATGAATGTTACAAGCATGACATGAATATACCTGGTGTCATAGACTTTTTCCACAGCAGATATTTCTCAACATGAAATAGTAGGACAAACATAGGTTTTACCAGTAACAATGTATAGGGTTCCACTCCAGTTTTAAGAAGGAGTGCTTTTATGCAAGTGTTAGGGTAGGTCACCATTTCCCATATTTTCTTAATGTTTTCAAATAAAGTTGTATAATTATACTGTATGGTCATTGTAGCATTGCTAAAACAACAAATCTAAGGGTGGCCAAAGACTTTTGCACAGTACTGTACTTAACCTGGGGATTCTATAACTCAACAAGAGACTATAGCATTCTGTAT
Source organism: Brachirus orientalis (assembly GCA_016785285.1). NCBI lineage: Eukaryota > Metazoa > Chordata > Actinopteri > Pleuronectiformes > Soleidae > Brachirus > Brachirus orientalis. The sequence goes on from JAFBJR010000265.1 coordinate 38,464, forward strand.
TAGCATCTAATACAGAATTAGAGGTCATGTAAATCTTACATTTGCCACATGCATGCTTTTTTTGAACTACATGAGATCAATAACATTAAACTGTGATGTAAAGTTTGTTTTCAGCTGCCATGCTTAAATTCATTTGTATAACTCCCCTTTAGTGGTTCTGCCAAGGGCAGGTCAGGTCAATGTTATACCAATGTTATTTACAAATGGATCTTGAACACATTGTGCAAACAAGTTTCAGTTATGGTATGGGGTGATTTGGGAAAGAAATCAGATGATTTAAATCAAGATGAGTGGAGCTGCATGGCACACCCAAAAACCAATTCAACCTCCTTTTTGTCACTGCACACACCCAATAAAAGCTGCTGTAGGCAGGATCAGCTAGAAAGCTAGTTGATTGTTGAGTTTCGTTTGCAGGACAATTCATGTCTTTTTTATATATATGTAAAAGATTAAAACAATCATTAAAATTCTTACGTCTTGTCATAGCTGCATGTGTCGTAGTAAACTTAGTTCTGATGTGAGGGGATCAGAGACTTTCAAAATATCTTTGCAACAAATAGAAACTATTTAATACAATGGGGTAAAAAAAATTATTTGACCTTTCATTGTCCCAACTCAAACTGCAGCATCATTATTTAGTAAGAAGCATTTTATTGATTAGTGGTGATGTTTTTTCTCTTCACTGTTCCTCTAGGCTAAAGGATTTGTAACATTGTTTGGTTTTTAGGGATTTAGGGATCTACTTTTCAATACTTTGTTTAGCTTTGGGATTAACTTTTTGGTCTGACAAGTCATACCTGTGTAAGTCTTGCAGTCATATATGCCATGTTCCCATCATTGTATGATTCAGTTTGGGACAATACAGTGTGGTTTGGAACAGTAAAGCCCTGGATCAGGCTTGCGTTTTGACTGTGAACAGTACCTTCTCTTGGTAGGAGGGGTGTGGGCTGTGTCCACTGGCCACGCCAGCAAAATATGTAGCATGACATGGTACCTGTGCAACGACAATGAACGAAATCAAACGTGACACAGCAGACAACAAAATCCAGCAGGTCTTTTTTTGCTCTAACCCTAGCTCTGTATGATAATAGATTGTGAGCGTTGAAGAAACACAGTTTGCAAGGGAATTATGTCTTTAAGTCGCCCAATCAGCTGACTGTCGTGGGTGGAGCCGGTCTTTTTTCACCCGGACCGTATCACCCGGACTGTATCATCAACTCATTGGTAATATTCCTAATGGAAACGCCAAAAAATCGTACTGTACCGAACTTTTTTTTTTTTTTTTTGGCAGAAATTTAGCTTTCCCATAATGCTGTATTATGTTTCACAGCTGCTGCTGTTTAAGCAGTTGTTTGTCCTAAACTCCTCTCAACAAATGAGAACATAATACATAATAACGTAAATCCTGCCTACTGTACCTGTAAACCATAAAAGGTACAAGGAAATTAATTTAAATGTGATATTATAGAAAATAACTGTATGAATCCAAGATTTAAACTTGCACGTCTTTGTAGTTAGTAGGTAATAATATGGCACTTTTCCACTGCACAGTTCCAGCATGGCACGGCTCGACTCGGTTTGGTGTCCTTTTCCATTACTATAGTACCTCCTCTACGTGGGTGGGGACGGCTGCACTATTTGATTCCTGTATCAGATGTCTTTTTCAGTGACGACACCCACCGAGACGTCACATTTAGTATTGGCTCAGTTCGCTTGGAACCTCGCCAGATCAGGTACTAAAAAAAAAAAAAAAAAAAAAAAAAAAAAAAAAAAACGAGTAGAGTTGTGCCGTGCTGAGCCGTGCTGGAACTGTGGAGTGGAAAAGCTCCAGTACCAGAAGTATTAGTGCTATTACTCTAAACGGTACTGCAGTAATTGTAGAAACCATATGTTTTATAGAAGTACATCAATGGAGGTGTATGATCTGGCAAAAGGAGTGATAATGTAGAGCTTCAGCCAGTGATTATCTCCAGTGAATCATTTGCTCTGTAAATCCTTTGAAAATATATCCAATAAAAGTTTCCAAAGGTCTACACATTTTTTTTTATCACAGGAATAGTACACATGAAACGTAAAGCTGAAACATTCATTTCATAAATCAGCAAAAATAAGAAATTGATATATCACTATAAATTAAATACTTTTGGATTTTATTATGCTGTTTGGACCAAAAGGGTTATAGACCTTTAATCATAAGAATAAATAATCAATCAAAATGGTTAGGTGCAGCCCTAATTTATTTCTCTATTATGAAAATACTAAAGATGAATAATATTTTACATTAATTTCCATTTTACTTGACTTATTGATCAATCCTTTCAGTAGTGATGGACATTGTACTGTGAGAAAATTATTTAAAAAAGCAGGCCAAAACATATTATGCTTAGCCATGACTTTTTATTGGTGCTCGGCTGCCTTGAGGCATTTTTTAATTCTTATCATACAAGCATAATGTACAAGTTTTGTTCTTGTCCTGCCCTGTCCTGTGTTGTCCACACCAAGCCTCTGTGAAACCTGAGATTAACCTTTTTAAGTAACAAGAATTTTAACAGAAATTGTTGTTGCTGATAATCTTCGAGGTCATATTGGAAAGCTGATAAGTAATCACCTTGTTTGTGCTTAAAATTATATTATTTATTTATTAATGACTTCCTATTAGACAAGTCAGACTGTGCACAAATCACTCCCTAGTCACAAATCACTCCCTAACCCTCTGAGTGCTCATTGTCACACTGATCTTTGACTATACACTGTCTCTGTGTGCATGTGAATACGTGTGCACCTGTGTGGTCAACAGCATACAAGCAGTAAAAAAAGGTGGGGGCCTTTTTAAAGCTTTTACAATTTACAGGTCAACCATTGTTTAACGTTTAAGGAAGTGTTGGTGGGAATCACTGTCCATAATCCACAGTGTAATGGACAACAATCACAGTTGTCCATTACACTTCCTGTTTTTTTTTGTTTTTTTTGTTTTTTGTTTTTGGAAAAAGTGTTTAATTTGGCAATGGTGCTTAAATGACCCTATGAAAGAAGGAATGTAGGTTGGGCTTTTTAGTCTGTGTTTTATAATGTTACTGACAGCCATCTACTGTAATGGAAGCAGCAGTCTTATGTATTACAGTTGTTTGTTGTTTTTCCATTGCACGTGGAAATGTTCATGGAGTTTGATGAATGTTTGATAAATGTTCAATGAAGTCTGACTAGGTCACATTTTAATTCTGTAGGATTGAGTAATATGACCAAAAAGGTTATTACAATAAATATTCTGAAATCAGTCAATATCACTTACCATCATGATAAATGTCTGGTGAATAAAGGTGTATATACAATTATGATTTTAAACTTTTTTTATGGAAAGAGAACAAGAAGCACATGATAGATTGAGATATTTCTCACACGTGGGCCAATATTCATTTACTCACTGTCTATAAAATTCAAAGAAATTACATGTATTATACCTTAAAGTGAGCAGGTAATGTTAAGCAAGAGGGAGCAAATCACATGATGCCTGGGAAATGCTAATTGCAAGATCAGTGGTTCACCAAAGAAAATTACAAAGACTGGCTTGTCTAAGATTCCAAAGACAATCACTTGGGCAGATGCAGAGTGTGCTGCGAATCAATAAAACATTGGGAGCTCTTACAAGTTTCCCTCTTATCTTAACCTGTTTAAGCACATTTGGTCCTTGAATTTTGCTGCTGAATCTTTGCTGCCAACTTGTTGGCAAACATCAGACCAGGTCAGTGGGTGAGAGGGAACTGAAAACAAAATGTCAAGTAAACAGTAGTAGAGGAGCTAGATGACACCATGCTAAAAAGTAAACTGACACCAGCTGCAGCAGCATCAGGTGTGGAGGTAATACAGCAGGTAACAGGAGCAACACTCATGGTCATGATGTTGTTTTGGGCTTTAGAAGAATGTGATGGTCATTTTGTGTCAATTTTCTGACATTTTCTTTGCCTGAGACGTTGTGATTAATACAGACAAAAAAAGAACATGTCATGCCCTGAAGTAAATATTAATTTTCATGTGTATTTTTCATCATGATTTCATTTTTGGATCATGCTGTCTGGGCATAATTTTGTTGACATCTCACAATAATGACAAACTTTATACTTTTGAGATTGATTTGATAAGAGCAGTTTTTCTATAGTTTGTTTATATGGGAAATACGATGGTTGTGTCTTGGTGGCTGAGTGGGTCAGCCAGTCATCATGCATCAAATATTTGCGTTCGGCACATTCTTTTGCTGAATCCTGCTGTTTACCACTGCCACGTTTCAGTGGCCACATGTCGTCTTAAACAGGGTTGTCATTGTTATAAAGTGCAGTTGCACTGGTTGGTCAGAATGACACCCTCTATATCAAGTGTCTCATGTAACAAATAAAAAACATGAATTGACTAAATAACAGAATGTTGAGTCTCTCTCTCTCTCTCTAACATGAACTTCAGTAAACCCATTGTCACACTGAGACTGTTATTGGGAAAGAGCACACCTCCCTCACTGAGGTTTCACCTGGAACAAGAAGTGGGTCAGTTCAGGGGAAAGATCATTCTGCCACTAAAGAATCACAGCTTGTTTTGCTTGCTTACTTTGAATCAGTGTAGCTTTATTTATAAAGATTTTTTTGTTAAATTGCATGCTGCAATTTTCATGAGGCAAATAATACATTTGTTAATGAAATGTTGTTTGGCAACAACAGTCCAATTGTATATCATATTTGATAAAGGAAATCCATTGGATCTTCACTTTTGAGAAGCTGAAACTTGATTATCTTAAAGTTTGCATGTTGCTTCTATCTTGATTGATTTATTGATTGACTATTGGAACAGGTTTTAGCTTCTGTACCCATTTTGGAAATAAATGTTCTCACTTTAAATTGTTTTTATGTTTGGGAGGATGCAGGATGTTGACGGTCTTGATCTCATTTTTTCTATATCGTAACTCAACATTTTGAATACCATTTAAAAGTAATTTTATCATAAATGTTGGTTGTTCTCTTATCATGTTAATCTACCCCTTATATTCATGATGAAATGTTTAATGTACAAAAGGTCAAGCACTCAAAGATATTCCTTTTACAATGTTGTAAAACTAGCAGAAACCTCATAGTTACCACTCTAGTTTTCATCCAGCTAAATCTTTGACAGACTAATGTACCTCCCATTTAAAATGCTGCAGTTGTTTTGTGGCGGACTGCAAATGTCTCGCTGTCGTCTTCTATCCATGCCATCTTACTAAAATGGAATTACGCTGATCAAGAGGGAATGAGCCAGCAAGCATTTGAAAGAGAGGAGCAGTAGAGAAGGAGACGGTGAAAAGAAAATAGGAAAATTCAAATCACAACAACGAAGAAACAGAAATGGAAAAAAATGCAAAATCAAACAGGACAAAGACGCTGGTGTTGGAGCCAGCGAAGAAAAACACAAATAGATGGTGTGTGTGAAAACAGGATGGACACTAAGTGAAAGAGAAAATAGGAGGCTGAAGAGTGTGTGAGACAGAGAGAGACAGATGGGGGGTGTCTGTTACCATGGAAACTGTGGCTCTTGCAGAGCTCTGGTGGTTTTCCTTTTTTCTTAGCCTCTTGCGCAGGAAAGGTTTTTTTTGTACTGACCATATTGCCCTCGGTCTGCACCAGTTTTATTCGGCTCACTGATGTAAGTCTACTTTCATGAAACAATAATCTATTAGTCAACAGAACTAGTCTATCACCATCATAGTGGCAAATTACCTGTAGACACAAGATCTGCTGCTGTTAAGTGTTGTTCCTCAAATCAGGTTATTAGTATTTTTCAGATCTTATTTACACATTCTGCAGTTCAGAATGATTTTTCTTGAATCTTAGTTAACTAATCAAGTGTTTGTCCCATAAAATGTCTGAGAACATTTGAGTTCAAGGTCAAAGCACCATTTTTTCAATAACTTGTCCAACCCCAAAAAGAATAATTTGTTTTTTTGTATCATAGAAGACTGAAGAAACCATAAACATTTACCTGACATGTTAGTTGTTATTATTATTGCTTTGTATTATGTCTTATTTTCACAAGCAAAATATTCTTTATACCTTTGTCTCCCTTCTTCCTAGCATTCCCCTGGTTTGGTATGGACATTGGTGGCACCTTGGTGAAGCTGGTGTACTTTGAGCCAGTCGATATAACAGCAGAAGAAGAACAGGAAGAAGTGGAAAACCTCAAGTCTATCCGTCGCTACCTCACCTCAAATGTGGCATATGGTTTGTCTACAAACAACATTAAGACTGATAAATTGCTTTCAGATTTCTTGTAGAAAACATCTACCCCTTGTCTACTGCTTTATCCTCCATATGAGGGTCGTGCTGTAGAAACGTCACTGGTATATTTGTAAAAAAGTTTGTTGCACATTTGGCCAGAATCTGTATTGGAAAAATAAAGGTTTCCTTCTTCTCTCAGGTAAAACAGGTGTCCGTGATGTCCACTTGGAACTGAGGAACCTGACCATGTGTGGCAGGACGGGGAACCTGCACTTCATCCGCTTCCCGACACAGGCCATGCCCCGCTTCATCCAGATGGGACGTGACAAGAACTTCTCAAGCTTGCACACAACACTCTGTGCCACTGGTGGCGGTGCATATAAGTTTGAGAATGACTTTCGAACGGTGAGTCTTATGAAGAGATAGGGTAGAGAAGGTGTTAAATTAACTATATACAATTTCAATATTCTTTTTTTACTTTTCACTGTCAGTTGTACGTGATTGGTTGGTTGGTTGATGACCTGTTACTAAACAAGTGCTTCTCAGTTAGTCTTGTACCTACCCAGAGATGCTCTGAGCAAACCAAGTGTGTCTCAAATGCCATAGGCTTAAGGTGCAAAGGGTGGACTGGTTGAGACCACAACTGGAGGCGGAGATGCTGTTTGCTTTCCAAATACACAAAAAACTAACTTGTTTAACAGCAACTAAGGAAAAACACATGGCAAACACTACACCACAATACTAAAGATGTGACAGCAGAGAGTGGAGATCACACATCCAGTTTTATGAGAAAACGTACTGTACACCAGTTTGGCTGCATCACCTTGGTGTATACAAATGGGACGTTATTTTATCAGTGACTTTTAATTCAAATATTCAAATGCCCAGTTACAGATGAAATACTGTACTATGTAGAGTATATACCACATATACTATATTTACTGTATACTCCACGTAGTGGACTGGTCTTGGTCACTACTTGGTTTTGGTCAGCAAAGTCGTAACAGTTACACTCACTTACTCTTAATATAGATTTATATACTTTTCTTCACTCTTCATATATTCTGCAGATGGCCGACTTAGAGCTGCTGAAGCTGGATGAGCTGGACTGCCTGATCCGAGGCCTGCTGTTTGTTGACCGAATGGGCTTCAACGGCCACCCAGAGTGCTACTACTTCCAGAACCCGTCTGACACCCAGAGCTGCGTGAAGAAACCCTGCACTCTGGACAATCTTTTCCCCATGCTTCTGGTCAACATTGGCTCTGGGGTCTCCATACTGGCCGTGTACTCAGAGAATGACTATAAACGTGTGACTGGAACCAGGTGAGAAGGAGAGACAACTATGTTCACACTGTTCACTTTTTGGCTGATCAATAGAAACTGAAAATCAAAGTTTCTGTCCTGTACAGTAGCAAAACAGAGTCACAAGCAGTGGAGAATTATAAAGTGATGGGAGGAGAGCTGATGCATGAAGCAAAAACTTTGAATAGTAAAAACTTTATGAATGTTTTGACATTCCACAAACAGACAACAATATATTTGAGTGACAGCTATGCCAAGATACTGCACAAAGGTAAACAATAAAGCAATGACACTAAACACAAAATTGGATTACTTAAATGCCAAGTGTCAGAACTCTTTTCATACTGACACACATATTCTTCGTGTCCATTGTAATTGGTAAAACTGAGCTTTCACAAGTTTTCCACTCTGTGATCTCCCTACAACACAATGTCCAAATGGAGGTATGAAACAGGTATGAGGTATGAAAGTCAGTTACAAAGTAATAACTCAAAGTAACATCCAGTTACAAGAGATGTTCCAACAAGCAAAAATGCTCATCGGGTGATCATGTGACTCTTAAGATTAGCATCTGATTTCATATAACATTATATTTCAGATCAAACTGTTTACAGTCAACACCTATCTACATCTAAACTACTGTTTATAACTATAATAATAAAGATACTGAAACACATGATAAACATCTTGGAGTATGTAGCCAATTTACTGGGAACTACCATTTAAGTTTTGAATGGCTTGTGCTGAAATAGTTATTAAAGACAAAAACAAATTGATTAATCTTAATTTCAAACCAATTCTAACCTTTTTTAACATTTTTCTCATTATTTATTTTTCCCAAATTAGGATTAATACATAATAATCCCAATGCTTATTTTCAGTGCTGATTATTTCTTTGGGAAATTATGCTCTCTTAAAAAGCATGTTGTAATATGTTTTTATTTATATTTACAGACATGTTTTCTTTAAGTTGATTGAAATATCACCTATTTATAGTTTAAGATGGCTGCTACGTTTCTGTGTTGGGTGGAAGCAGTCTTCACTGACACAGTGTTTTGCAGGATGTTATTTGTGTTTCACTGAGTTGTGAATTGAGAAAGACTAGGGATTGACTTTAAGTCCTAAATCAATACGTTTGATCATTAGGTTGTTTTACATGACAGAAAATGTGCAAAAGGTGAAGGATTAAAGCTTTTATAGCTTCATTGATTCTGCTAGGTCAGATAGAATCAGTTTTTTTGCAATCCAGTCGTCCTTCATCTATTATCATTTAGTGTACCTTTAGTTATGATGCAACATAAGAGGTAGATAGTGATGAGATAGTGAACTTGAAAAACTTAAAAACAATAACCTGCTTGCATTGCTTTTGGCCGATATGATACTCAGCATTGGTACAGTCGGATACTGATCAAAGAAAATTTAAAAAATATAATTCTGATTTGATCTGTAACTCGAATTATCACATAAATCTTTGCTAAGCAACTGCAGACATTTTCATGTGACCGGAATAGGAGCGAGGGCCGCAAATGTCTGCCACACTGCTGTAATCATATCAGCTATGTTAATGTTAGGTTCATGGAGACAACATGATGAAAAGTGGAGTGTTTGCCTGGCAGGTGAGATGATGCAGAGTTGTTTGTTTGCAGCTCAAAATGCTTTTCGTTAATCTCCTTTTCCACTGGTTAAACATCAGGATGATTTTCTCTCCAGCAGTTTGCTTAACATCAAAAGAAACCCAACAAACACACCTAAAGGCTAAAATAATTCTTGTTTAAACGGTTAAACTTCAGTTGAGACAGTAAAGTGTTAGCTGCCTTTGAGACAAGTTATAAAACATTAATATTTTATAAGTTGAATGTTTCATTTATAATCAGTTGTCAGTCATTAGTATTTATTAGGGCTGCAACGATTCCTCGAGTAACTCGATTACAAAAAATGATAGAGGAATTTCTTCTGCCTCGAAGCCTCGTTTAATTATATTTAAAGCTCACATTTCGCATGGATTCTTTTTAGTGTGATACACCGTGCTTATGTCACAGGCTATGCGTCCCCTACAAAGAGGAAGAAGACGTAAGCGGGCTTTGGGTAACGTGTTTGGACAGTTTAGCTGTACAGAATGGCAGACTCCGGGACCAAAAACAGTGAATACGGCGAAAATGAGCAAACGCAGCAAAGCGAAAGTAATAGGAGGAATAGGATAAAAGTATGTTTTATTCAATTACTCGATGAATCAATGAAATATTTGATAGAATACTTGATTACCAAAATATTCAATAGCTGCAGCCTGTGTTCAGCTGCTGATATCGATTAGTGAATATGGAATGTATCCGTCCAATCATAATATTGATTTGTACACATAAGTAAGTGGTGGTTGTAAGTTCAATTCCCTAGCCCGCCTTTATCTGAGAGAGTGCACAAACATTATTTTAAAGCTGGAGAAAATTTTACATTCAGGACAAAAGAAAATACATTTTAAAACAAAACAAATGCGCAAGATGTAAAACACCTTTTATAAGTGCCGAGGATAGATAAGATTTGAGACAAATCTACTTTTTAGACAAATAAAAAAAAATGTGAAACACTTCTAAAAGATCCAAAAACATTCCAAACAATTCCAAGTTAGTTTTTTTTTTACCTATTAGGTGTTGCACTACACCCTATAGGAGACTAATGAAGTGTTGAGATATTTTAGAGATGCCACACTGGTGAAGATAAAAGCTTTTTTTGGTAGTGCAATTTGTAAACTGTCCCTGCCTGCTTGTGTTTTGCATTTTAAAGTTGTTTTATTAATTGCATTTCAAATCTGATCTGTAATGAGTCCAATTTAAATCGGATTTGAACACCACAGCTGGTAATCTGAACATAGCCTCATTCACGTCATATGGACACATACCAGATATTTAACTGATCTAGGACCACATACTGAAGTAACACAAGGCTGATTTTAAAATTAGAATTAACGGTCAGATTTGATGAGTTTCCACACAGCCCTGAAATGAAGGCGATCTGACCGTGGCCAAAGTCAATCTAAGCGAACTTTTTTAATTTGAGTTCCACCACCACTCTTCAGTTTTTTGTCTCCTCCATGTTACCCTATCCATCCTTATCCTGTTTCTCTCTTGCTTTCAGTCTGGGAGGTGGTACATTCCTGGGCCTTTGCTGCTTGCTGACAGGGTGTGAGACGTTTGAGGAGGCATTGGAAATGGCCAGCAAAGGCGACTCTACTAATGTGGACAAACTGGTGAAAGATATCTATGGAGGAGACTACGAGCGCTTTGGCCTGCAGGGTTCTGCTGTTGCATCCAGGTGAGTGTGACGAGTGTTTGTCACCTGAAGGTCAACAAAACTTTGTTTATTTGCCTGACTAAAGTAAATATATTTTTAAACCTACTAAAACGTTGATCTACTTCTTTGCCATTGCCTGGAGAGATTTTTTTTTATTTTCAGTGCCTTTTTTTTTTTTTTACCTAAACCAGAGCAGCCAAAGTTAGGAACACACTTCATTTAACAGAAGAAAGCATCATGGAGACTAGTTACAATGTAATGCTGGTTAGACTATCTTTCATTTCATTCATTCTTTCAAACTCACTGGTGACTTGACAATTTTAGATTGCTGTTCAGAAATTGATGAGTCATAATGGCACGCCAGGAAATGTTCAACATCTAGATTGCAAAAATAAAAAAGAGTAGAAGTTGTTGTGCTTTCATCAGTTCCGTCAGAACTGTAGCACATAAAAAAAAGCTTTACCTCTTGCAGAGTCATTAGATCCAGGAACGAATGCTTATTGTATTCATTCCCAGTTTGGAGAAGAGTTTTGTGGGTTTTTTGACCAGTGAAAAAGTAGAAGAATGAAGAATTTTTGTTAAACAGTAAGAGATGCATTCATAGAAAGCATCTATTCCCATCAATGTATATTAGCTTTGTATCCTCATCATCTGTCCTTTATTCCCAACATTTAAGCACTCCAGAATCACATCTAGAACTTTTTATTGCTTCAGAACTGTTTTATGAAATAATTTTTCATCAAAGCTTTTAATGGCAAAATAGCACATGCTAACTCAGTAACACTATCAGCACATTCTTTGTTAATCTGGGCTTGGCATGTGTACAGTAAACTGTCAGCTGTATGTCTAAAGGTCGATTCATAAAACCAAAGACAACAACAGTCATCAGATTAAAATCTCTTTTTCTTTTTCTGTTATGGCCTCACGTTCTGTCATTAAATGAAGTAAAACACAGACGAATGACACTTCCTTAGTAGTTCTGAAGTTTATGATGACATTTTCTGTGCCTTTTTTGTTTTTCTTCAGTCTTTTTATTGAAAGTTCATCAGGCTTGAATATAATAAACAGTTACTGTATATAGAAATTTCCAGCAGAAGAGCTGTGTCTCATTTTTCTCTGTTCAATTACATGTGAAATGTTTTTTTTTTTTTGCAGTTTTGGTCACATGATGTGCAAAGACAAGCGAGACAGCATTAGTAAGGAAGACTTGGCCCGGGCCACACTGGTCACCATCACAAATAATATAGGATCCATCGCACGGATGTGTGCTGTCAATGAGGTACACATGCACACACACACACACACACACACACACACCTAAACAAAGAATTATCCCTAACCTTAACCATAACCAGTTAATTAACCAAACTGCAATTCAAATCTTAGCTCTAAACTTAAGTAGTTCTTCAGAAGTGAGTTTCTGCCTCATTAGGATAAATTTTGGTCTGTATGAGGACTAATGGTCCTACCAAGGTCAGTGATTATGCAAGAAAAAGGTCCCAAAGTAGTATCAAATAAAAGTAGACACACAATTTTATATATAAACACACACACACACACACACACACTGCCTTTAACATAGAAAAGAACAAAAATGCACTTTCACAATTTTTTTTCACTTATTTCTAACCTTCACAAGGTCTGGTCAATAAAAAATGTATGCAAACTGCTTTGCATACTTTTAAAGCTCCACAAAATCTTTTTTTATTTTTATTTTAAACTTGCTGAATGAAGAGTTTAGGAGTTGAAATTTTAAGTTTACCCATGTCAGCAGTCAGGGATCAGCCTGGAGTCTTGCTGTGTGCTGTGAGCTTCTTTACAGTGTTGCCTTGTGGCATGGCGATCAAGCAGCATTGTACAGGGCTATCACTGCACACAGTTGTGCAGCAAGGATACACAAATAATTAGTTTATAGAAATGTAAATGAGCAGTACAATAAAATAAGTCAATTGACTAACAATATTGATCATTAAGGTTTACCTCTTTAGTCTGAATCTTATTGAAATGAATGCAACCGAAATAAAGATATTTATTCATATAAAATTTAAACATAAAGTGAGATCACTTAACACAAGCATTCAATAACTGCTTGTAGCTTATTTTTAATTATCCTGTACAAGAAGAAACCCAGAAAATCAGAAATGTAGAGAAAATATATAAAACATTACACTAAAAAAATAGTACTCGACTCTCAATTCACATTGTAAGCTGTAATTATTTTACATTTTAAATCTCTTTTGAACCCCAAAAGAGTTATACACAATTTCATTTCATCATTGAGTTTGTTCATAATTTGATACAGTTTTTTATTGAATGGGATCACTTTAGCAGTTTTTATTCTATCTGGGGAAAGTACCTGTTTGAAAGGATCTATTACAGATGTAAGTGAACGGTTCAAGGACACAATCAATGGCTCTTTTATGAGAGACATATTGATATCATTAACAAAAAAGTTTTAACAATGTATGATGGGAAATTAGTATTTTTGTGATTTTTAATCAACTCATTAAGCACATTCCAAGTTACCTTAGTAGTATTCTTATATTTTTGTAGCAAGTAGTTTTTTGTAGTTTTTAATGGACAATAAAGTGTCAGAAATGCATCTAGAAATGCATTGTAAGCTTCATTAGTATCCTCAACATAAGCTTCTTGCCAATCATGATTTCTGTTTTAAGAGCTGTAATTGCTTGTGGTTACTTACATCAAGTATCTTTACATTCATTGTATTTATGAAAATATTATCAATCAAAGATGCACTATCTTAAGTTATCCTGCTAGGTTTTAAAATCAGTTTGAGTTTAATGGATATAAACTCAAACTGAACATAGTATTAATTTCTTATTATCATTTAATTTCAATAAGTCAACATTAAAGTCACCACAAACCAAAATCACCTTGTCATTATCATATACTGTAATTCATAAACCTTGTCATTAAATTGATCAGTGAAGGATCCTGCTGTTTGATAAATGCAACGAATTAATATGTTTTTTGATCTTTCAGTCTCTATTTCAACTGTTACACATTCCATCAAACTCTCACTGACAGTTATCATGTTACTAATAACTTTACATTTGACTAGACATCACAAACAAGGCAAACAAGGGAACAAAATATCTCGTATGCAACTCCATGTCTCTGAAACTGAACAGATATATCATCCTCAAATAATATGTTCCCCATTTGTCACAATAAGATTGACAGTGACTTTCATTTGTATTGATTAAGATCTGTGATATCTCTGACAACTAGTACTTTAGCTTGTTCTGGCGTACATTGAGTCTTATCATTATCTTACAGTTCCAGGTGAACTGAATTCGCTTTTCCTTCTTGGCGTGCGATTTCGGCATTAATCTTTGTAAAATGACTTGAAATAAATCATTTCTGTGACATAAAAGACTAAAATGCAACATTTTTAACAGAATTGATCAGCTGCAGTATTATCTTCTTGGTCCATCGTTGTTCTCAAACAGTTGCCAGTGTCTGATTGTTAAATAATGTTATCATGACAATGAGTCAGGAGATTTACTGGTAACTTGTTTGTGTGTTCCCTGGCACCACCATGTGGTTTGGAAGAGGTGTTGCAGTTTTATCACAACATAAAGCTTGTTTTACATAAAAAAAGTAATTTATTAAATGATTCATGACCTGAATTTTTGTGTTGTCAGTACATGAAAATCTTGTCTTATGTCTGTAAGGGAATTTTTTTTTTTTTTTTAATTATTTTTTTTTTTTTTTAAGAAAATAGAATTGAGTAATCGCCTTGCAAAAAATAAAGCCTAGTTGATTGTGTAAGTAAATTTTAAGCAAAGATCAGATGCCGTTATCTTATTTCAACCTCTTAAATTCTTACTTACACTATGCAGATATTAGTCAGGTATTTATTTTTGGGTTTTAGACTTGAGGAAACTGCAGCTGTGTTTTCCACTGTTACATCTTCAAAACATGCAGAATCAGTCAACGGAGAAAATGATCAACAATCAGTAATCGGCTTTTTGCCTTTTCATTCTTTTCTTTTATAGTTTATATTTGAGTTGGTGTTGTGGTTAATGATCAGTATCTTAACCTCCAGCCATCAGAGATGCTATAGCCTCATATTTTGTATTTTGTAAGGGTGTGTGTTATTAGCAACAATTTCTCACATATTAATAATCGGTTCTTGCGTTTGAGTGTTTTTTTTTTAAATCATTATGAAAACAAGATTTCAGATTTTTCAGCTTCATAAATGTGAACAGTTTCCGGATTGTTTGCTCAATATAACAAAGAACTCATTAAACTGTTGACAAAACAGTACATTTGAGAACATGATCATTTTGAGGTTTGAGACACACAGATCAACATTTGCCAGTTGATTTATCAAGAAACTAATCAACAGATGAATTGATTATGAAATTAATCTTAAATTGCAGCCCTGTTGTTATTGTGCTATCATTTGACATAGTAATGGCACACATAATGGTGCCTCGTTTCTCTGACTGAAGTTTTATTGTTAACTTTTCTCTTTTTTTTAACACCTGTCAGAAAATCGAGCGTGTTGTGTTTGTCGGTAACTTCCTTCGTATCAACACTGTGTCGACAAAACTACTGGCCTATGCCATGGATTTCTGGTCCAAAGGACAACTAAGAGCCCTCTTCCTAGAACATGAGGTGAGTATTGACTATGTAATTCCAAGTTTCACATACACTAAATTAACGAAATTAATGGCTTTATCAAAGACACAATCCGCCCTTAGTTAAATGCTGTTAGGTCTCTGTATGTAAAAGGGGGCAATGTTGTGTTCCAGGGTTATTTTGGAGCCGTGGGGGCACTGATGGAGCTGCTCAAGACAACAGAGGACCCGTGAAGGAAACTGCATGACATCACCAATCCTCAAAAGGTGATGTCGCCCACCCCTGGAAGATGTGATGATATCAACCCTTGATGATGTGACGTCATCCACTTTCAACGCTGCTGAAAGGTCCAGTTCCCGGGGGCCACTAAAGGAACACTAAGAAAGAAAAAAACTGAGAAAAGCCATTTTAATAATTTAACTGTAAATAGTGATAACCTCTAACATTTATTGTCTAAATTTCCCAAATATACACCCCCCCCCAATCAAAGAGTTTTTAATATTGTAATTTTTAATTTATGATGTCCTATAATTGGCTCTGCTGATTCCTGTCGTCACAGAGACGTATATTATTTTAACGTGTTTTGTTTTGTTACTGTGTGAGTTTGAGTTTGTGTAAACAGCTACTGTAGCGTTATGCCCTGGAGACTGTGGTGAGCAGAGCAGCTGTTTGTGCAACTGTTTGCTGTTGTTGTTTTTGTTTTGTTTTTTTAATACAGTGTTACTCTTGAATGTGTTATTGGGCTTTTTTTATTTTTATTTTTTTTAATCACCAGGGACTCACATAAACACAACTCGACCACCAATGCCTCCCACCCAACTGTCAGAATGCACATGTGCAGCTGCCTTCAAACTATTTGGTAATGCTAACCTCTGGTTGTTACTGATGCTGTAAAGTATGCAGCTGTGCAGGGTAGCAACGGTTCAGGACAGGAGGCTTTTTGTTGTTGCCTCTCTGTTGCACAAACAGCCACTCACGCACACTACAGTCCTCTTTAGAGTGCACTGAAGCCAAAACCTTTTGAGATTTGTACGGAACAGTCTTTAATTCTCGCTGTTGTTCTATTACACATGGCCTTTGCTCTTCTCCTCCATCTACCGGCAGTATGTGCAAACAGCACCAACAACATGGTATTGCCACACATGCATTCTCCTAATCTACTGAGTTAAGTGTTAGACAGTGGGACCAAGACATTGTCTTCCAACAGATCTGCATTGTTGATCTCTCTTGAGTGGCATCACATGTCCAGCTCAGCAGCCTGTGTTTGAGTTGTATGAAATACAATGGGATGTTTGCTTTATCTATCTATCTTTTTTTTTTTTTTTTTTTAAGATTTGTCCTTTCTTTTTTTCTTTATCCACACTGTCTGATTGTTGGACACTTCAGCAAGGTTGATCCCTGAGTGCATCTCGCCCTTTAGCTTCTCTGCCACCCTGCCTTGTTTGGGTGTTATATTGTGATGTAATGAAGCATTCAGACTGAGCTAATGTAATGCTAATGCTTAATGTCAACCCTGGGATTTAAAAAAAAAAAAAAAAGCTCTTGACAATGGAGACCGAGATGCTTTTGGATTGTTCGCACCTCATGTAAATTACGCTGATGCAAGTAGGAAGAGAATCAGTTCAACAACTATAGATTTGACTATAGTGTCTTTAATATTTAATCATGCTTATATTGTGCATGACAGTTGCCGAGTTGTTGTCGTCAGAGCTTGTGTTTCAAGTTGGTAGAATTGATCAGAATGAACCACACTAATGCAAAACAAAAGCTCTACGCATCGAGCTCCGTGATGCTCAGTTTGCTTTCTTCTGTCCAAGAATATTGAGAACATCCATAGCCTCACCGTGTACCTTATTAAGTGTTTTAATGCATTTGCTTTTGTGTCTCTGTCATATTTTAGTCAGCTTGTGACCAGAAATCCCAGGAAGGAAAATCCAGTAACTTTGCTGAAATGTCTGTAACAATATCAAGAGGGGACAAAGCCACCTTAGTTGTCAATGAAATTGTAATTGTAAAAGACTGCTGTACGTTGCGCCATCAGTGAGCTTTTGAGGCCCCAGCAACAAATACTTGTGGATTATATAGTTTTTTGGACCATGGACCACAGGTATTCAGCTTCCTGGTTGGTAGGTTAGTTTGGTTGTTAGTGGTATTTAACGGCAGTTGGCATCCATAATTGCCTTCTTCTCAATTACTGTCATGATAATGACCTTAACTTCTACAGCCTTTTCATCTCATTCAGCTAATGATCAGCACAGCTGGACTGTCCAGTGTGCTTTTTTTATTGCCACCATTCTCATGCCTTTATTCTCCACACCAAGAAACGGAACCTCCCCACATTGTGAATAAAGCATTTAATTATTAAGTAATGAGACATCCAAGCTATCACTCCTAACACATTTTAGTTTTTTAGTTTGAGCCTAACATTTAAGTGTTAGTCCAGCACTGCACAGGATCTTGTGACCTGTTAATTTTACCTGCAGTATAACATTAGAGTCAAATCCTCTTTGTCTGCCTAAACATTATGCAGGAACTCTGAACGTGTTCTTGGCGAAATGCATAACCTTGTACTCATCATCTAGCATACACATGCACTACACTTCGACCCCGATAAATAACCTGTTTACTGCTATGCAGGTCTGTCTGGATTTAAGGGTTTTTTGTTAATTTGTAAAAGCTTGGCTGTAGGATAATCATTTTACAGAGTGAATCCTCTTTATTTCGTTCTGCTCTTTTTCAGCCACATATTTCCTTTTCAAGATGCCTTGTTGGTGATGTCGGTGGCATCGACCCATCAGGTGCCACTCGGCTTAAAAACCAGGCTGGTGTCGGTTATTTGTGCCACCCGTTCTTATATTCTAAAAACCCCGTCCAATATTTTGCCTTCACCATCTGCTTTCCTGGTTACATCATGCGTGTGCCCTTCACTATTACATGTGAATTCATTTTAGTTTCTTACCTCTTGAACTTTACCTCAGTCTGTTTTTTGACTTGCATGCAGATGTAGGATGTGTGCTTGCTTTCACTCTTGGTTTCTTTGTTTTTTTTTTGTTGAATGTTTTGTTGTGTTTGGCCATTGTACTGTAGCAGAAGATTCAATGCAGTAACCGTGTTTGAACGTTTTTTAATTGTCACAAATCACCTGCTTCTTCTGAACTTATCTGGCACACTGTAAAGGCTTTAGGCTTTGTATCCAAAATTAGATTGTTTTTATGTTGTTGTTTTTTTTCTAAAACCACTTAAGATAATGCAGATCATTAACAAGTAGTCAGATTTGTTTTCCATCATTTCTTTTAATTTTTTTTGACAGCAGTTTGGTTTGGGAGCAATTTTTATTTTTTTTAAAGAAATGTTCTTTTATGTCCTATTTTTATCCTGATAGTAACAATGAGAGTAAGTCAATGTGCATTTTCCATGTTCTTTTAAAATACTGTTGTATTGAAATTGTCTTTGGTTGGCACAAAAGAACCAGTGTGACTGTTGTGAGAAAAGTAAATCCCTGCTGTCGTGCTCTTTCGGGTCATGGGGATGTTTTTAGACTGTTTACAGACACTGTATTAACACCTGACCTTAGTGATCTGATCATGTGTGGATTGCACTGAATACAGGTGTGAACACTCTCGATCTGTCCTGGATGTGTCTTGGAAAGAGTCATGATGTTGGTGTGTGTTTGGATGCATGATGTGGGAAGTGAGATCCAATCTCATGAGGTCACAGGAACAGCTGTACCTAAGGATGTTCACATGTGATCAGATCACACAGGACATGTGTCAGTACCAGGTCTGAAAGGGACCCAAGACATTTTGTGATATGCAGCACTTAGCGTTAAAACTAACAGTGATTTTTTACTTTTAACAGTGATGTTTTATTCATGTGACTTAGGCCTGGTTTTAATGCTGTCTCTTATTGGGGAAGATAAAGATAAAATCCTTCTTGTGTTCACCACACAGGAAGCATTTTAAGATGACACATAATCCCTGCACATAATATAGATGTGTTTTAAACTGTTCTTTTTAACATGTGCCTGTTTGGCTGTAGTGATGTTGATACGTAATCTAAAACTGGTCCAAACTGGTGGATTAGACTTTCATGGAAATATCCTCAGTTCATATTTGTAATATGATTGGATGCACAAGAACTATTGTACACCGGTATGAGTCTGGGAAACAAATCAATCACATTTTCCAGTCTCTAAATTTCATATAATCTGTATTAATTCTCACTGTAGGCAGTATCAAATCCTGCATTGTGTCTAATATCTTTCTGAACAGTGTTTTAAACTTTTTTTTTAACTACTTGATAGATTTAAGTCATGTTTCTAAATCCAGATCAGAAGTCAACAGTGGATGTTTGTCTGCTTTGGTAACTCAGGACTGAGGTGTGATTTTGGGTTTTCTTTTCACTATCCCTTTTTGTCTGGCATTCACTTCCCAGTGGGACCACATGCACTCGGATCAGTATGCATTTCTCTGTTCTGTTTGGAGCTTTGGCTTGAAGCATCAACAGCAAAAATGTTATGTCATCCATTGAGAAAATGAAACAAAAGGCTATGCAGCAACACCTCCATGGACCCCTTTATCCCTTACAGCAAACTGGCCTCTCCTCTGAGCCTGTCTCATTGTAATTTAACTTGTTTGTCTACATATGCAATCCTGTGAGTTTCACCGTGTAGAAATCCTGTTTGAATCTTGATGAAAAACATTTTTCCTCCAGGGGTTTCTGTCCTGCTGATTTAATTGTTATTATTAAAGGTGGATGTTTGCAACAGGGTGTATTTAGAGTGTCAAATGTGATTTATCAAATGTGACAGTTATTGTCACATACACTAAGAAGTCTTTTTTTAATGACCCCAAGTCTCATCACAAGTCTCATTAGTGTGTAAAAGTGGTAACTGAAATAGTCTTTTGAGTTTATCTTCATGAAAGATACCAAATTGTAAACACATACTGGTAACAGTGACCAAGTGCTCCTTCTAACTGCTAAAATTTTGCCTGTCTAATATATTTGGTCAAACATCCTGTTGCATGAACACATCCAGCCTTTAAAATGTCGTCTGGAATGCTTGACTGGCAGGGCACGGCCTTTTCACCCTTGTGTATTTACTTGTACAGAGATTTTTTTGTAAATAATATTATTATTATGGTATATTCTACACCAGCAACCTGTCTGTTGATTAAAGTGTTTTCAACTGCTCAGAGCCAGGTTTCCCAAACAGGAGTTGAAACTCCATTTACAGTCCTAAAGCAGACAGAAGATGCATCAAGACCAAACCACTCTGCTCTGCAGCTTCATCAACAGCTGAACTAGACCTGTATTTAATAATAGCTAATACTCGTAGGGTTGTGTTTTATTTAGCTTATGGTATGCGGTTGATGGGACTTTAGGAATATATGTATTTATGATTGTCTAAGGTAGCAGTTAGCAAGCTGTTGTGCTCAATTAATCTGATAGTCCATTTATTGTCAATTTATCATAATTTTTGCAGTTGTTTTCAGGTCAAGTTGACTTTGATTTGTCAGCAAAGGTATCTTTAGTACTGAATGGTAGTTGAGAACATAATTAGTAATTGTTTTTAAAGAGGAATGTGTTGTGTTAAATTACAAACCTCCTCTTGGTGGTGTTCTCAGTGGCCACAGTCTGAATGCCTGCTTTCTGTCTGCTGGATTTCAGTGTCAGTGGTTCACATTGGCTTTTCTGTGATTTGGATGTGGGTGTGAAAGTTTTGGGAAGCCTAGTGCTGGTTGTTGGTGTCGGTTTTGCTGCTGCTTTTAATTTGGGTTTGAACAATAGAAAGGTTACAACAAAAAAGAAAAAGAGCGAAAATTTTAAACAGGCCTCCTACCTTGTGCAATGTGTATGTACTGAATTGAAAAGGTTTTTTTTTCTTTCTAAAAAGGAATTAAACTAAAACTGGATGAGGTCTAGGTTTTGTATGTATCTTTATTCCTCTGTATGTGGTATTTAACAAAGGAATGGGGGACAAACAGACATGGATAAACAGATGAAAACAAAAAAATAAAAGACAAGAAAGAAGCAAATTCATCACATCATCCAATGTTTGTTTTCATTTCACAATATTTCATTTAACCTCTCTATAATGGAGAAATGCCTGATATGTAATATTAAATAAATGCCAGGCCTGTATGTATGACACTGTAACACTGTCACAGAAATACACCAAAAATAGAGATGTGAGGCATGTATATTAGAACGCTTGCCCTCGGTGTACAAATTCCAAACCCAAGAAGATGACAAATAATGAAGATGACAACAGGGAATGCAAGAGTAAGACAAAGGCGGGGCTAATATGACATCATCGTTTTCACTAAGCTGCAAATTGCTTTAATAAGCAAAAATGTAAAGGGCAGAATTGTGAGATTTCTTTCACTCTAGGACCAGTACCAAAATACTGTTTATGTGGTTAAAAACTCCTTATAATACAAAACTTTTGCAGACATGTGAACTTGTTCTTGTTTGTATGGGCCCTCAGTCAGGTCTGATAGTATTGCTTCGCTGGGGGTGGGGGGAGGAGTTCCACTACTGTGTTATCCATCCTAATATTATAATGGGGCCCTGACACTGGTTATATCATGTGGTGTAAGCCACATAACGTTGCGTATTGCAGCTTTAAGACCGGAGACTTAACAATGCTTGCTTTACGGCTGTTGCTCAGCATGTTGTAAATGTTACAAACGCCGCCGTCTACAGGAAAGCGCGTGGAACAATGCGAACAGGTGAGAGACTCCAGCATAAACCCCGTTGTTGTTGTTTGTGGGCAGCTTCACGTCACACCCGCGGTGTTTCCTTTTACTCCTCCCCCCCCCCCCCCCCCCCCCCCCCCGCCCCCCCCCCCCCCCCCCCCCCCCCCCCCCTCCGGGCGTTAAGTTGATTGGCACATATTCAGGACAGATCGTTTCAGCAGCTCAGAGCAGCAGCAGCAGGGAAACTTCACGTTTCCTCCTGTTTCTGTCTCTTTCTCATATTTCACTTCTCTTTATGTATGTATTTATTTATTTTATTTTATTTTTTTGGGTCACCGGTCGTCGTCGACCACTGCTGCGGCCATGAAGCGGTGACAGAGCAGTGGAGAGGCAGGTTGATGTAAGTTCACTTCTTGACTTGTTTTTCTGTTCTTTCTTCCCTCTACATTTCTCTCTCTGTCTGTGTGTGTGTGTTTGCAGTGTAAAGTCTTGTATTTAATATAAAATTGTTTTGTACAGGCAAGTCATATAACAACACAAGTACTTAGAAAGGGTGGGAAAAAAAAGGTCAATTTAAATGAAATACACTTTTTTATTTGCAAATTGAGTGAAATACTGACCAATTCAGTTTCTTCTGCCTTCCCTGGGACACAGTGTAAACATATTTACACATTTTGAATGAATGGAAATGTGTTACTATCTACTAAGTCACCTTTAAGACTTGCAGATTTGTTTACGTAAAATTAGTGGCTACATTTGTTATCTGTAAAGGAACAAAGGCAGTCATAGCTAAGGAACTCTGTAATAACCCAGTTGTAATAGCAAGTGCTGCTTAATTTCACCTTTTGGCACAATAATTAAACAGTATGACATTAATTGTTTTTGATAATTAATCGATTTGGGTGTTAGTGTTCTCATTTTTCAGCTTTTTAAATTTGAATATTCTCTGGTTTCTTTGCTCTACATAACAGAGAAATTATTCAAATGAGTAATTTTGGTCTGAGGACTAAAGAAGACACTCGAGTACTCAATTCATAGAGAATATAGATTAATTGATTATGAAAATGATTGCTAATAATGCTAGACATATACTGGACTTGTGTATCTATCTATAATATTATGTGCAATTTTGAATTAGGATTTTTAACAATTTGTACAACACCTAAATATACATGTACATATATATATATATATATATACACATACATACACACACTATAAAGTATGTATATATATATATATATATATATACATTTACACACACAGTGTATATGTATGTGTGTGTGTACTTATGTATGTAACTATGCTGTTCATTCATGCCATGATAGATACCAGCAAGTATATTAGTTATTTTGTACAAACTTACTTTACTTAGCAGCAAAAGGAGTATTTTGTGTTTTTGTACAC
Organism: Brachirus orientalis; assembly: GCA_016785285.1. Classification (NCBI taxonomy): domain Eukaryota; kingdom Metazoa; phylum Chordata; class Actinopteri; order Pleuronectiformes; family Soleidae; genus Brachirus; species Brachirus orientalis. The sequence continues at coordinate 62,004 of JAFBJR010000265.1, forward strand.
GGGCCGTCAGTCAACCCTAAATTGCAGTGGCTGTCAAAGCAAAAGTAGCTGTGCAGAAACCTTTGATTGGGTGCATAAGAGCAGTTTCAGAAGACACATATGACTGGACATGATATTTACTGTTTATGTGTAGGATTTCTTTCAGTGTTGTTTCTCTTTTTTGTTGAAAGTTCGCTGTCATGTGACAAAGGTCTCTGCCCTCTCCAACCTTTCTGTCTCACTCACTCAACACATGCACACACACACACACACACACAAGGGTTTTCATAACTTCAGAGGACATCGTATTGACTTACATTCATTTCCTGGAGACTTACTCTAACCTTAACCATAGTTAGTAGTGGCCTAACCCTAACCTCATTCTTACTTTAAAACATCTTAAAATGTAGTAATTTACATTATGGGGACTTGATTTTTGTCCCCATAAGGAAACTACATCCCCATAATGTGACTGTGTGTAAACAGATGTAGGTCCCCACAACATAAGAAATAACAGGTACACACACAACTTTTTTGTGGTTTTGACTTGAAAGGCCAACCATTTGCTTTGCTACTGTTGAAATACCAACAAGCCATGTTAGCATCAAATTAAATGGATGAGCCAATAGAATGGAGCTTCAGCCCATGGTGTGACTTTCACATGCAAATAACAAGAAACAAACCATTACTGCAACATTTCAACCATGGAATGGCTTCTAGCTCCAGGGAAAAGGTGTCAGACCTCAGATCTGTTGTTTCTCTGCATATTTGTTTAGCGATTCCCATTGATTATCTCTGACTTTTGTTTTAATTGTAGCCTGTCGTGGAGAAACACAAATTGTTACATATTTATCTGTCTGGAATGCTGAAAAAAAAAATAACCACGCCACAATCAGACAACTTCCTTGGTTCTGTGTAAAGAAGTGAAGGCTGCAGAATGACGGGGTCTTCCCTCCTAATGACAGTGTCAGTAACTCGGGCACCATCCACACAGGAACGTATTTTGGTTTGGACTTGGCCCCTTATCTCCAATGAAGGGCAATCTTAACATTTTAGCATACCAAGACATTTTGGACAATGCTATAATTCCAGGTTTGTGGCAACAGTTTGAGGAAGGCCCTTTTCTATTCCAACATGACTGCCCTAGTGCACAAACAAGGACTATAAAGACATGGTTTGACCAGTTTGGTGTGGAAGAACTTGACTGACCCGCACAGAGCCCTGACCTCAACCCCACCGAGCACCTTTGGGATGAACTGGAACAGAGATTGTGAGCCAGGCCTTTTGTCCAACATCAGTGCCTGACCTCGTCAATGCTCTACAGAATGAATGAGTGCAAGTTTCCGTACGTTTGTCCATATAATGTATGTGATGTTACACTGTGTTCATGTGCATACAAATCCACACAAATATCTGTCCCGCAGTCGGTTTTATTTTTAGCCTATTTGGTGAAGTTTAGTGTGTCAATAAGAGAATGAGTGTTAAAGTGAAAGTGTATCTGCTCCGGCACAGCCACAGAAGGTTGTCACATGATGAGAGGAGATGACAACGCAACAATACCAGACTGTAAGAACATTATTATTATTAAATATACACTTAGAAAATATAAACGCGAGAGACAGAGATTATTAGCCAACCTTGGCTGGAGTTTTCCTGTTTTGCTTCTCCATCTGGGAGAAAAGCATCTGCACTGACATGTCAACTTCATTCTTCACTTTTTAGAGGGGTAGTGAGGCTTTTTAGGTTCAGGTATCATTTGTTATTTCAGTATTTTATGCACAGCTGCTCTCTGCTTCACTCTGCTGGCACCAAAACCATATAATTTGTGAAATATACTGGTAGAACCATTGTTAGCAATGGAGCCAGTTTCTCTGAAGTCACATCATGTTTATTCAAAGAAGGGCTTTAAAGACAATAGGGAGCTCAAATGATACTGTGAATGAATGGAGAGGGTGTTGATATTTATGGTTGAATATTTGTGTTTTCTCAGTGATGGAGGAAGAGGAGATGAAAAAAAGGAGCCAAAGGAGGATAGTTTAGGTTTCTGAAGATTGCCAAGCTAATGCCTGAACAAGCCCGGCCAAAGAAGAACATGCTGTGTATTTAGAGACAAAGGGAGAACAGGAGTTACAAACCCCAGCTTTCCTTGTGTCAGAAGGACAGAACGCTGATGCCAGTCTGCCTTGTGATCAACTGGAGCGATGGCAGTCACCAAGGAGGAGAAGCTCAGTGAGGGCCCAACGACGTCTCAGGACTCAAACTCACCAGATGGCGGCTGGGGTTGGATGATCGTTGCTGGCTGTTTCCTCGCTACCGTTTGCATCAGGGCGGTGACCAGGTGATTGTTTGTGTGTTTATTGGGAGTGGCTGGTCAACTGATCATATCATCCTATCATGTTTGTAGAACTGAATGAATGCTCCCAAAGTAAAAAGCAAACACGGTGCAGTGCCTACATTTATGTTGTTTTCAGTCCACTGAGTTAAAAACCTGAAAAGAAACCCCCCAAAACTGCCACTCTATCCATACTTATATGTTTTGATTTGAAAATGAATTTTTCAGATAAAAACAAATTAAACATTTGGCTCAGCAAGAATCAGGTGACCTTGTACAGTGTAACCAGGAAGCTGATTTTCTCCTCTGCAGTTGTTAACTTGATTTTTACCCACAAAAATCATTTTGATGATAAATAACAAGAAGGATGTCAGTTATCACATCAAAAATGAGGTGAAACTGAAACTAAAAGTGAGTGTATACTAAGCTTTTCTGATATTTTTGAGTTGTGCCCAATAACAACCAGTCAGGAAGTGCATGCAGGTAATTATGCCAAGATTTATGTTCCAGTTTAGAGGAAAATAGATGATAAATCACAGCACATATAAGTGAACACCATGTGATCGACATACTTATATGTTTTGATTTGAAAATGAATTTTTCAGATAAAAACAAATTAAACATTTTGGCTCAGCAAGAATCAGGTGACCTTGTACAGTGTAACCAGGAAGCTGATTTTCTCCTCTGCAGTTGTTAACTTGATTTTTACCCACAAAAATAATTTTGATTATAAATAACAAGAAGGATGTCAGTTATCACATCAAAAATGAGGTGAAACTGAAACTAAAAGTGAGTGTATACTAAGCTTTTCTGATATTTTTGAGTTGTGCCCAATAACAACCAGTCAGGAAGTGCATGCAGGTAATTATGCCAAGATTTATGTTCCAGTTTAGAGGAAAATAGATGATAAATCACAGCACATATAAGTGAACACCATGTGATCGACAGCTAATATTGTCCAATAGATACTTGGTTGTTGGTGTTTGTGTCTGTGAAGTTGTGGTTGCAAAAACCTGTCACTGTGGCTGTCAAATTGCAAATATTAACACTTTAAAAATGGGAGTTCATTTTGCAACCGTATCCAGTTTTATAGCCAGTCTATGGTCCAAAGTAAAATTCAGGCTTTGGGTTTTCATACTCAGTTTATGATAATGTGGATGACAGCCTTATGTGGAGCAGAATTTATGCACTTTAAATGAAAATTAAGTAAAGTGGTTGTTGCTTATTATCTCATATTATTGCTGGGAAGTTTTATTTCCAAAATTAACATTTTCCACTAATACACTACTTTCCACTATACTATTACAGCAAAAGGTTTACTGTTATTTGTCTGCATTGCATAAACACACTTATCACTGCTCTGAATGTATTACCTAATTTTTTAGAATTCAATTGCTGTTTTCCATCTTTCACCCCAGAGCAAAAATCATTTAATTATCTGACATTTATCATGATAATTATCACTAATGTTTTTTTTAAAAGAAATATCAGCCCTATCTTAGTTTTTCCCCCAACCATGAACCATAAAGATGAGGGAACGGTAGGACAGTCAAAGACGATATCACAGAACCTTCACTCCCAGGACAGTATAGTTACATAATGTGCACCTTACACCATTAATCCATTGGCACAACCACATCGTAGAACGACATATTGATCAGTTCATTTGTGATTGTCCAGTTTTAGGCAAGTTCACTTTCCTGTAGCAGATCAGCATATTAGATCCAAGCTGTTTCAAGGTGTCATGTACTTTTTACTCAAATCTACTGAGCATGACCTCTGCTCAAACAGATTTCCAGCCTCTGGATTAGCAGCACTGTATAACATTTTATGACTTGGCAAGACTGTATTCCAACTCAGGTCAAACATTTAATCTGCTAAACCATGTCAGCAGCCACTTTGTCTTTTTTCCAGTGAGACTTTAAAACTCCTGCTGAGATTTTTCCATATTTCCAAAGTTTGCACTATCAGCACATAACTTAATCAATAGCTTTCAATAATTTACTTTAAAGATGCAGTTCATAACCTTTGCTGTTGTTGTTATTTCACCTTTGGTCTTCATGAACAGAAACAGCAGAAAGAATATAATTAGTATTATATAATAGGTCTGCAGTCAATAAAAGCAACCTTACATTAAAACAAATATTTAAAAAATTATTTTCCAATTTCTAATTTTATCTTATCAATGTGATGGGCGACCCAGTTGTGTGGTCACAGCTTTGTCCTCATTTAATGCCGTGAGACAAAGGATTGCCCTCTGACATTATATAATAGACAATCAGAGTCATAAAAGAAGGGTCAGGAGTGCACAGATTGTTATGAATAACAGCCATAAACTGATAAACACCTCACTCATCTCAACTTTATCAACATGGAACTGACACCTAATATGACCTTAATCCTTTAATAATTGTCACATCAGATGCCAACTCAACATCATGACAAAACAATAATATATACAAAACTTTGAAAACAGTTAATTCTAAAATTGCCTTGTTCTCACAGTAATCTAACTGTTAATCCCAAACAATCTGGGAAAAGTGTTATGGTCTGTGTGACTGAAGGTTTTCACTAAAAACGTATGGTTCACTGATTCACAGATAAAGTAAAAATAACATTTATTCATTTGATACTTTTGTTAAAATGCACAAATTTTGTACCCCCGCCCTCTTTCTCTTTATGCAGATGTGTTTCCATGTTCTTTATGGAGTTTCAGCTACACTTTGAGAGCGATTATTCCACCACCGCCTGGATCCACAGTCTGATTGACTGCACTACCATGTTATGCGGTAAAACATCCATTTCATTATTTAAAGGCAGAGGAGTTAAACCACTTAGTTTGATGTAGGTTGACAATTTTAACGGTGTGTTTGTTTGCATATGCCATTAATCTTAATTGTTTTTGTAGTTATTATTCAAACATTTTATATAAAAGTAATAGCACTGTGGGATTCTTTAAGATGCTCAGCCACGAGTCAGTGTAAAAAAAGAGTAATTTAGACAAATGTGTGTCCAGCTCCTCTGGGTGGATTCCTGGGGAGTCGTCTCTCCTGCAGAGCAACAGTGATTCTGGGAGGTCTGCTCTCTTCTGTTGGGCTGGTCGTCAGTGCATTCGCTTCAAGTCTGGAATATCTTTACATTTCCATGGGTATCCTCACAGGTACACAAGCACGTCACCTATCACATAACAGGCCATTTAATGAGTATAGCATGATTCCAAAACAAGTCAGTCACAAAGGATTAAGTAAGATGTATTTCTCACATTCTACACAATAAAAGCTGTGGTTTTTGTCTCCAGTCTAGGCTTCAGATTCAGATTCAGATACATACAGATTTACTGATGCCAAGAAGGGCATCTCTTTGAATCAAACAGAATTTAAAGTAAAGTTACATTATTTAAACCACACATACTAGAGGATGTTTTATCCTGTGGGGTCAGAAAGATCAAGGCAGATGTCCTGATCCCAAACTCTACATTTAGCCCTCACTTTTGCTGTAACAATAATTTAATAATAGAAATTACCTTCTATCTGAAGATTGCTTTAATTTCAAAGGCTCAACGACAGTTATGACCTGTCTGGATTGTTCTTGTTTTTATACCTCCAATTGAGATCAGTAATATGGACTCTACTCTGCCCTCTCCCCAATTACACAGTTGGGCTGAGCCTAGAACATTCTATTCTGGTCTTGGGTCGAACATCTACTTTATTATGAGTGGTCTCACAAAATGCTAAAGACTTGGGAGTGACCGTGACCTGGCAGTGAGACCGGAGGAACAGGACCTTGCACTGTTCTGGGAAAATATTTGGACTAAGATAGTTTAAAAGTAATAAAAGACTGTGTCGGACTTGTATCCTTATTGGTAGGAATAAGGATACAAGTCCGACACAGTCTTGTATTTCTTTTAAACAAGGCCTTGCATTATCCTGGGAAAATATTTGGACCAACATAGTTTAAAAGAAATACAAGACTTGGTAGGAATTCAAGGTTGTAATTCAGACTATGCCATATAAACTTATACAAGGACTTTATGATTCCTCACCTATAGGCTAAAGATGTTTGTTTGGGAAAGGTGCATTTAAAAGCTGGGAAGATGTTTTGTGTTCCTGTGGAAATTGTGTCCTCTCTTTTTGACAACTAAACAGTTACTACTCAAATTCAGTATCATTTGGCAGATTTCGCCAGTTTCCAAACCACTGTTCATTCATCCTCTACAGGTCTTGGCTTTGCTCTTAGCTACACACCAGCTATAGCAATGGTTGGGAGTTACTTCTGTGAGAGGAAAGCGCTGGCATATGGCATCGCTTTGTCTGGTAGTAACATCTTTTCTTATCCCTTACTTTCTTTTCTTGTCATTTTTATATTACTTTCCCATCTTTTCTAATCTCATTTATTATCCTTTGCTACTATTTTTCTCTAGATTGATTGTCATGTTCCTCTGTTCTTATTGACTCTTCCGTTGTTGTTTTATCCCATCAAATCTAGTTTCACTTTATCTTCAGGTAGTGGTATTGGGACCTTCATCCTGGCTCCTGTGGTCCATCTGCTTATCGAGTATTACACTTGGAGAGGAGCTCTACTCATCCTGGGAGGATTTGTTTCTAACTTGTGTGTCTGTGGTGCTCTGATGAAGCCATTGGAAGCAAGAGTTGAAGGGTAAGTCCTCAGCTTCTTTGTTTTCACATCCACTTAGTCCATGGGAGATAAAATATTCCGTGAAGACTCTCATCCATTGTTGTCCTTCAGACCTGGACAGGTCACCAGCCAGCAATTTTGTGTGCGAATATACTACAATTGTTGAAGAAACACTGGTCACAAGGGAATGATGCTTCTCTGTTGCCCAATTAGCTGATTTGGTTTAGCTTCACCCATACAATACTGTACCTTTACTCTGGCACCCCAAGGGAAAGGTACCAAAATGCAGCTATAGATGACATCTTTCACGTCTCTTTCAAATCATCTGTCTTCGCTGACCAGATTGTGCACTTTCTCATCCTCAAAAGTGCCCCTTGTCCTTCAGATGCAGATGGACAACAGAGTCCTGTTCAGATGAGCTGGCTTTTCTGTGCTGTGACATGCGTTTATGCAGTGGTTGTTTGGTTTACCCAATGTAGAAGTCAACACACTGCTCATAACATTGCATTGCATAAACCACATGCACATGGCTTTGTTTGTGTCTGGGGATTTTGTCCTTAGGATGAACCAGTTTCTGTCTTAAAGTGTTGCAGGGTTTGAAATGTGAAGATCCTCCTGGGTTTTTCAGAGACTCCAGCAAAATAGTGAATAACATTGTTGTTCCGTTTCTTGCTGTCTTCTTCTTTGTTGAATTTTTTTTGGAGGTTTTGGTGAAGTCCTAGTTTAGATAACCACAGGTTTCAAGTGTTCCCCTTTTCCCTCCTTTGTTTGTGGACAAAACAAGACAATCGAGAAAAATTGTTGATGAACAAAACTGGAAATGAAAAAAAAAAATATTTCTGACATTTTAGGGACCAAACAAGTGCTTGATTAATCAAGAAAATAATTGACAAATGAATCATTATGAAAATAAATTATTTGCAGCCCTACGCTGAATGTCAATGACTATGGCTGCAAAAGCTATCCCTTCTCACCACATTTTAATTAATGACTTAAATAAAAATGAAATATGTCATGAGGGCTTTAAATGTGTCATCCACATGTTCACTTTAGTCATCTTCCTGTCTAGAGAAATAAATTCCAATTGACATTAATATTACTCTGTCTGACAAATATAAAAGTTTAGCTTACCTTATTAAATGGCCTGGAAAGAGATGGAAAAAAACTTCTTTTTAAAGCTCCTTTATGACCACCTTTTTATAGTGTTTTTTTTACTGATGAAAACTTTTATGTTATGTAATCTTTGCTTGACCTATTTCAAAGGATTTTCTTCTGCTTTGTTTTTCTCCATCTAAAGGCAGTTAGAAAAAAAATTGACTAACAAAGAACAGGGTTGCATGACAGCAGTCCCTGAACAAGTACCTGCTGATCCCAGCTTAGTGGAGCCAAAACAGCTGGAAATAAGCAAATTAAAGGATACTCAACAGCTACTCATTCTCAAACACATTGGAATTGGCAAGGACAAACTAGGTGAGTGCAACAAAAGACTGTATTTAAGCCTCTTTCACATTAAAATTAGCAGTTATACCTGGCACTTGCGAATCCAAGTGAACCCTTCAATCTTGCATTAACTGCAATGTCACAAGCATGCTGGCAAAAAAGTCATAGAAAGGGGTTGCTGTAGTTTAAAGTGGCGGCTGTGGATCAGTGGTAGAGTGGGTTGTCTTTCATTCAGGTAAGGTGGGTTCTATCTCTGGCTCCACTACTTTACATGCCAATGTGTCCTTGTGCAAGACACCTAAGCACTGCATATACAGTAGATTATGTGTATCAATGTGTGAGTGGTAAGATTGTCATGTATAAATATAAATACAGATCAATTACCATTTGGAGAAAAAACAAGAACACTATCACAGTGACATTGTTACATTTGTATATATTCCATTTAATTTAGAAGGCGCTCAGAGAGAGAACCAATGCTCAGCGTAGAAAGTAGCAAATGGCAGCACATGTGTGGAAAGCATTATCCTGAGCAAAAAACTACTAAATAAATAAATAATATCACAGTAAATGAAAAATAATGAAGTGGAGGATGTACCAATGATGTAAAATGAACTGAAATCTTGTGAACACAGAGACTTCAACCAGATGTGGCTCTTTTTGCCTGGAGTCTAGCGAGGAGTTTCGATTCCTTCTGATACCCGACTTCTTGATTCTGGCGGTATCCATCCTGTTTTTGGCGTACGGCTGCAGTGCTCCTGTAGTTTACCTGGTCCCCTACGCACTAAGTGTGGGGGTGGAACACCAGCATGCCGCTCTCCTCATGTCAATATTTGGAGTCAGCGGGATTGTGGGGAATATCACCTTTGGATGGCTCACTGACAGGAAGTAAGTAGGGGCCTGATGTGTGCTGTTTGTGATAAAGGGCACAATACTGATACATTTCCTTCACACTAGGTGTTTGAAGAGGTTTCGCATGCTGAGCTACATGGTGACGATTGGCTTGGAGGGCCTCTGTTGTATGTTCGTCCCCCTCCTTCAGTCCTTCTCCCTCCTAGTTCCCTTTTCCGTTCTCTATGGTTACTTTGACGGAGCTTATGTGGCGCTCATCCCTGTGGTGACTTCTGATATTGTGGGCTCCACCTACCTCACCTCTGGTCTAGGTGTGGTCTACTTCCTGCATGCCATCCCTTACCTCATCAGTCCACCAATAGGAGGTGAGTGTCCTGGAAATGTATTACATTTATTTGAGATATTGATGTTTTAACTATGAAAATATATTTTTCTGATTCTTGACCAAATCTGCCATGGCACCTATGTTCTACTGAAAGGATATAAAATATTTGTATTGTTAAGGTTCCCAACTAACATTTATTTTCATTATTGATAAATCTTTCAGCAGTTTTATTATCAGCTGACCAACAGTTATAAATATAAAAAAGCTCATTCTGGGATAATGAAAAACAACAATTCATTAAATCAGGTAATTGTACATCAAAAATATGTATAAATTAGTATATCTTCAATGAATGCCAAATAAATTCATTTCACCTAAATTTGACCTTTAAAGCTACTATTATGTATTACACAGAAAAGCATTCTCATGTTTTAGAAGCTGAACCTTGTGATGTTTGCCCTAAAATATGCAAGTATGAAAATGATAAACTTATGTCTGTGCTGGTGTCTTAAATTAATGTTTCCTGTCCAGTTCACTTTCAGATATCTGTATAGTTTTGTACTTAAACTGAGAAAAACACTAATCACAGCAGTTCATTTTAAATCCTTCCTGTTTGTCTCTCTTTCAGGTTGGTTAGTAGACAGGACAGATGGCTACGCTGCAACTTTCTTCCTCTGTGGTGCTTGCTTCATGTGCAGCTCTGTTGTCCTAGTAGCGATGATATTGGTCAGACACTACAGACGGTCAAAGTGTAAATCCTCTGCACATTTCAGCCTCAGTCACCTAGATGCTGCAGCACAACAGGGGATCATATAATATCAGTGCTGATGTGCACCTCACTGGACTGTGGCTTTACACAGGATATACTGTGAATATACTAATCACCTGAGGAATTCTGGGAAAATACTAAAACACTGCCCAAGTCACTACATCACACACTATGCCTGGTAATATTTCACCACCCCGTCCTTCTACTACCCAGTTGCAATAAGTGTATATTTCATCAAACTGACAAACTAATAGTTTTTTAAACAGGCCACAGTTCCCACCCCTTCGTTTAAACCTGAAAATAATAGAAGAAACAGATACACAGAATAAGAGACAAAAACATGGCAAAATCCAGACTGGATTATTTGCTCGACTAAAAGAAATTATTTTAAAATGTATGCATGGTAGGGACATTCTCAATAGTGTTCAAAATGCCAGCTCACCCAGAAACTGCCTAATACTAACAAGGTGAATGGGGGCACATCACCACCTAGTGTAGTGGAGGCAGACACACATCATTTAATAAATCAGGTACCTGCCAGTGCTAGAAAAGTAGTCCCACTGAGTGGTGGAGTGGTGTAGACTTACATAACTGTGTATAGAATCATATTGGCTACTGATAATCACAGAGAGACCTGAGAAATTGAAAGGTTTAAGGCATTGTGTCAACCCATTTGTCAATGGCTTTAATTTATTTTTAAGTTATGTGCTGCAGCTTTAAAACCAAGGGCTTAGGTTCAACAAAAATAGCATCCAGAAAAACCAAAGCTAAAGAACGTGGGCATTTTGAATGTGTTGATATGTTGTAATTTGAAGTTACTTTGTTGCGTTGATGATGTTAACTGATGATGCTGATGTTGTTTCAAGTGGATATTCTGTTTTTTTTTTTTACTTCATACAAGCCAAACACCCCAAATGGTTTGTCATCATCAAGCGGCCACCAGGTGTGACCTTAGCCTGGTTTTGGTTACTGGTGTAGGCAGAGCATTATCATGAATGGGCCTTACATCCTTCAGTAGCTACAGTCAGCATGTGTCATTTTGACTAAATCTTAACCGACCTTTGTTCATGAACCCAACCAGTTTTTCTCTATGGATTATATCTAAACTTATCCAGACATTGTCAATAGGGTGGGTACTCATAGTGGCAGTGATAGTGAAGAATTTAATTTAATCTGTATTTAAGAGCAGCAGAATATCCCTTTAAAATCTGACATTTCCTTAATGTTTATCTTTTGCAGTCGTCTGCTGTTATTGTTCTTTGTCCCTTTGTCCAACAGGTGGCAGTGTTGTCTCCTGTTGCATCGGGTCAGCTGAGACAGGACAGATCAGATTCTTAACTTTTATTACATATATGTACAGACCCTTTCCAAAAAATTAGAATATCATGGAAAAGTTTATTTATTTCTATAATTCCATTCAAAAAGTTAAACTTTCATAGATTATAGATTCAGGGCCCACAATTTAAACTATTTCAAGTATTTATTTGTTTATTTTAACATAATTTGGGATTCCAGCTAGTAAAACCCACAAAAACAGGAATTCATAAAATTAGAATACTGTGGAGAAATCAATGGAAAGTCTAGTGGAAGGGCAAAATGTGGCAGGAGGAGATGCACCAGCAAAAGAGAGGACTCTGGGCTTCAGCGGATTATCAAACAGAGAAGATTCAAGAATGTGGCAGACATCCAGAAAGAGTGGAATGAGGCCAGAGTCACAGCTTCAAAAACCACCACATTCAGACGCATCCGGAAGATGGGCTACAACTGTCGGGTTCCTCGGGTCAAGCCACTTAGGAAGCATCTCATCTGGGCTAAGGTGAAGACGGACTGGACTGTTGGCCAGTGGTCCAAGGTCCTCTTTTCCAATGAAAGTAAAGTGTGCCTTTCATTAGGGAATCAAGGTCCAAGGGTTTGGAGAAAGGGTGGGGAACAGAACCCAAGCTGCTTGAGGTCCGGTGTGAAATATCCACAGTCACTCATGATGATTTGGGGTGCAATGCCCAGTGCAGGTGTTGGTAAACTCTGCTTTCTTAAATTCAAGGTCATCGCAACAGTCTACCAGAATGTTTTAGAGGACGTCAAGATTCCTTCTACTGAGTAACTGTATGGAGATGCAGATTTCATCTTCCAGCAGGACCTGGACCCTGCCGATACCGCCAGAAGCACCAAAACCTGGTTGGAAGCCCATGCCATCACAGTGCTTGGCTGGCCAGCCAACTCGCCAGACTATTGAGAATCTATTGGGTATTATCAAAAGGAAAATGAGGGGCACCAGACCCAAAAACAAAGAAGAGCTGACAGCAAACATCAAGGAAATTTGGGCTTCCATAACTTTGATTTGATGTGATCCTAATTTCTTACTTTTTTTTATGCAAAAACTGGGGAGTAAATGGTGATTTCTCCAGAGTATTCTAATTTTTTGAATTCCTGTTTTCGTGGGTTTTACCAGCTGGAAGCCCAAATTATGTGAAAATAAACAAATACATACTTGAAATAGTTTAAATTGTGGGCCCTGAATCTATAATCTATGAAAGTTTAACTTTTTGAATGGAATTATAGAAATAAATAAACTTTTCCATGATATTCTATTTTTTTGGAAAGGGTCTGTATATATATAAAATCCACCCATCTATCCATCCATATTCATGACTCAGGAATATTAGAATATTTGTCACTATTTCCCAATATTTGTACCTGTACTTCTGCAGTGTCAAGTTAGTAGTGAATACAACAAAAGTGAGCTCCTGATTTTTTTTCTTATTTGTGTTGTTTTTGCCATGTAATTTTTTCCCCCCATATTGTTTTCATGTGGTTGTTGCTGTTTCTGCACAGTGTGTTGTGTTTTGTCTACCGCCCTTTAATGCAGTTGTTTGTGGTTGTTTAAAACAGCTTAAATTTCACATTTTACCATTTGTTCTGCCAGGAAAGTCCTGTTTCATGGAATAACTAGAAATGATCCCCCAGCTCAATGTAATGCTACCATTTTCCCTTAAGTACAACCAATATGGCTGTCAGAGGATGTGTTATGTCATCTGAAACGCTCACTTTAACAGCGTCTGTGCTCTCTCTCTCTCTCTCTCTCTCTCTCTCTCTCTCTCTCTCTCTCTCTCTTTCTGTGTATGTGTGTGAGTGTGTGCACACCCTTGTGTTCGGGGATGCCAACCTCAGAGGAAACCCCTCCTCTCTCTGCCTCCCACACATCCACCTACAGAGTGGAAACTTCTGTCTGAAACACGCACACACACACATTCCTCATCATCTTTATCTTGCAAATATACAGTTTGTATCTAGTCAACATGCATAAATTTAAACATTTACAGTATACTTTACATTTATACTAAGCATTAATGTTCATTTTGTTTTTGTTTTTTTAGCAGTGCAACTCGTTCATTATTGTTTCGTCTTCTTTATCATTCTCGTTTCTTTCTGGCAGTGAGACAGTAAATCCTTATGTTTTGCACTCTCAAATGTCCCCCAGTGTTAATGTAGTGTCCGCTAAGGCCTTTATGCTCTTTCCTGTCTGATAAAATATACAGTGGCTCTCAGTACAAGAGATTTGATTTCTTTCAGGCTTTCAGGAAAGTGCCCAAGGAGTTAGGACTTGAAATAATTAATAGGTGTGATGTCCATGGACCGAGGTTCGGTCTGGAATTTGGACTACAGTACCGCTGATGTCTCAACCCATTTCTAACACTAACCCTAAAACCAGGGCTTAACCCCAGAAAATCCTTTAACCTCATGGGGACCAGGCAAAATGTCCCCATGAAGATAGGTTCGTATGATTTTTTTTTAGGGTCCCACGGGAATAGAAAAACATGTACACACACATTGGTTTCCATGACTTTAGAGGAAATTGCATTGACTTACATTAATTTCCTGGAGACTGACTCCATCCAACCTTAACCATGATTACTAGTGCCCTAACCATGACCCTGACCCTAACCTTACACTGACCTCAGCCTGACTTTAAAACATGTCTTCACCTTAAAATGTAGTGATTTATGTTATGGGGACATGATTTTTGTCCCCATAATGAAGTCATCATAATGTGACTGTATAAACAGATGAAGGTCCCCACAACATAAGGAATCCCAGGTACACACACACAGGCAGACACAGGTTTGCGCAGCTATTTTCCTTTGAACACTTCCATTCATTCACCATAACTAATCTAATACCTAACCCTAACCTCAGCACAATTAAAAACTTAGCCCTGAACTTAACCAGTTCCTTAGTCTTATTGGGACCAGGTTTTGGTCTCCATGAGGACTACTGGTCCTGACAAGGTCAGTTCTTACACCAGAAAAGGTCATAAAGAGGTAACAAATACAAGTACACGTACACACACACACAACACCTGCATTGTTGGTTTACACTAGATCCACTTGCTGATAACTTTCGTCATGCTGCAGGTGCATAAAGCAACTACTGTGTCTGTGTGTGTGTGTCTGTGTCACCACATCACTCACACAGTTCTCTGTGGGCAGACAAACACATTACAGAACACAAGAAACTCCCGAGGAAGCAGTGACGACAGGGACATACAGTATGCACTGTAGGCACTTTAGAAAACATCCTGCTGATTTATTGCATATTGTAATTCATTTTTTCCAAGTGCATATTGGTGCAGAACAATCATACTGTGGTGGTCTCTTTGTTCACTTGATTGAAGAACTACCTAGTTAATGCTTTAGTCCTGGTGGGTGTGAACAGTCACAATATACAGTATAACTGGATTAATGAAACCTGCAAACTCTGACTGTAGCTCAGGTTAAATTATCCTCAGTATATGAGCCTGGAACATTGTATATGAGAGAGCAAGTGACAGCATCACAGGTTCAGTCACTTAGGTCAGCCAGTAGGTGTGATTCTCCTGCCACATGCTCACCATAGCTGCAGAATTTTGAATGAGTTTATTGCCTGTTGATGCCAGTGATGACTTGAAGTGACTTGCATGCTGTTTGTAAGATGTACACAAGCTGTGATGCTGGAAACCTCTTCCACTAAATTGTAAATCTTACTTGTATCATGAGTGTGGGACTAGTTTCCATTTATATTTGCTCTAAAAGAAATACTGCCAAGTTTTTGGTTCAGCTATTAAAGGAATATTTCAGGGTTGTTTTTTTTTGATGTACTGACACATACCATAGTCTGTATCTTACACATGTCCCATATTTCTTCTTAAGATGCACAAAACAGAAAAAAAAATAATCTACACCCACTCCAGTGTATGATAGATTAAACAAATGTTAGATCTTTAACTTGCTGTTACATAGCCTTTGACAGTTTTAACTGGAAAGTGATATAAGTCTCTGGCCTGTGGGATCTCAGGAGCTCCTGTTGCCTTGTTCAATGAGTTTCTGTCACTCCTAACTCATCAAACAGAGAATTTTCAAACACCCATGTCATAACTGTCATTATTTTCTCTATGGGCTTGTGTGTGAGGAGAGAGTGTTTCAAAAGCTCCAGTTTCTAGTTGGGCAAGGCTGTCTAACAGTTGAACAAACCAGCAAATGTATTCTTAAGATATTATAGACTAGCAAGTAGATTTTATGGATGAGCCTATCTGCAGGCACTTAGGTTATCAGTAGTGCTGGATTCATATGCATGCAGTAGAGTCATACATTAAAGTGTTTAATTACTTTGAATGGAGGAGCATCAAGTGTTGCTATTCTGCACTGTGGGTCCGTTGCTTCACGTTGTGTGTGGCAAATGTTCAATTTTCCGAGTGTTAGCCAATCTAATCACATGTCATATTTCAGACAAAGTGCATCCAGTAATGGTGGACATTACATTGGCAGCAGCACACGTGACGCAGTCAGCGTTGACGGTGTGTCAATAATACATATTACCATGCTTCAAAAAACATGAAACATTATTCCTTCAAGTAGTAAATTGGGATTTGTCCTTGTTTGAACCCTCTGTGTAGTCATGCAATGTGTAGCTATTTATGAATTTTGTTTATAATAATTATCTCTTCAAGGAAAAGACCCTCTCCATCAAGTAATTAGAAGTCATGAGTTATGAATCAACACAGCACAAAACACGCACACTATATTACAAATAGCAGGACTCCCAGTAAACACAAAGAGGGTCACATACTGGTATCTGCAGCTGTTTCACCACTCTCAATGGTAGTGATGCCTGAGTGACATGTAAATGTGGAAATATTCAATTATAATAAAATAAAAAAGAAATATAATATAGAAATGATAATGAGCAACAGCTCTTCATGCTTTTGAGCACAGCAAATAATTCAAGCTTTAATGATGTTACTAAGTTAATATTAAGTCACCAAAATTACAGTGCTATGTTGTTACCCCTTAAAACTCTCACCAAGTAAACAGTCAGTGCTTGTTTCTTTTGAAAAGATGTAGATGATTAAAAGATGTAGTTCATTGTGAATAGATGTGGCTCCTGTTGCCTCCCCAACAAGAAAAACTAATATTTAACAGGACTCCACATGCAGATAGATGGTCTCCTGGGCCCATAATCAGCACAGCATTTTCAACTATTCACTATAACAGTCCTGATTTTCATCCTCATTCAATCACAAGGCCTCAAAGCTCAGCTCCCAAATATTTTCTCACGCTGAAGATGGGGAGGAGATTGGCTGCAAACATAATGATGGCAACATAATGTTGTAATTAGGTTAACTTTTCACTTATCTCAATAGTCATGGGATGCAAACTCACATTTTTACAAAATCACATTTTCAGGCGAAGTGAGGGCATCCACCATGTCGACACACATTTGTTCAAACCAATCAGCCACAACCTGAGTCTCAAATTACCAGTTTTGATAACACAAACTATGCACCTGCCTTAATTAGGGCTGGAGCAATTAACAAATCATTATACTATTAAATTAATAATCATTTATTACCTCTGCCAAGGGGGTTATGTTTTTGTCAGCATTGGTTTATCGTTTACCAAAACAACTCAAAAAGTTATGGACGGATTTTGCTGAAATTTTCAGGAAAGGTGTGTAATGGGACAAGGAACAGACGATTAGATTTTGGTGGTGATTGGTGCCATTTTCAGCATTCGTGTATGTAACTCCACAATAAATGGCCATGGCGCCAAACTAATAATGATATTAAGGTGATTCCAAAGGCTAAGGGTATGTTTTCTTGGTCAAGGAATCCAATAATGTAGAGAAAAAAGGACTAATAATTTTGGGTATAAATCACAATATAGGGGGAAATGAGCTGCTTGGCGGAGGTCTGCGCTCTCCGAGTGCTTTTCTGGTTTTGATAATTAATATCTGTGGCATGATTTTCACATTTTATGGAATCAATTTATTGATTCAGAAAAAAAACACACGCCTGCTTGTTACGCTGTAGTTGTACAGTAAGGGCACTCATAATATACAGTATTTCCTACCCTTTTACCTAAACATTAACTATAACTGCTTTATGCCTAACCCTAACCTTAACCCACACATAATTCATAACTTAGCTATTAATTTTATCCAGCACATGAGGAATGTACCCCAGTGCCTCATGGATGAGGATCTGCCTTATTAGGACCAGGCTTTGGTCCCCATGAGGACGACTGGTCATCACAAGGTCAGTGTTTAAAGGTCTTAAAGAGGTGTGTGTGTATATATATATATATATATATATATATATATATATATATATTTATGTGTGTAAATATATATATATTTTTTTGGTTTCCATGACCTAGTGTATTTACTGCCAACTAATGTGCTTGAATAATTGGTGGACAACACAACAAAGGATGGTCTGATAAATGACTGATGCAGCATTCATCTGTAAAAATTAGAGTGTGACGCAGAACTGCCACACACACATTATAGCATTATCCCATTATACACTGGATACACTGCTAACAGATTGCATATATTGCTTGTAAACCACAAAAGGAGAAGTGCTCGTGTTTTCTGCAGCTTTGCGTGTGCATGAGCAGTTGTACATGTGTTCTTGTTTATTATGTTGCTCTCGGTTGCCAAGGCAGTAAAGGTAAAGAAAACCGCACATGACTGTCACACCTGTACGAGCATAACATTTCCATCCTTCCTTCTCCACCCACACACACGCGCACACACACACACGTTTGCACTTCATTCATAATGAGGACCCTCACAGACATAATACATTCCATTACCCTAACCTTAACCAATGCCTAATCCTAACCTAAACCCTAGTCTAACCCTAAAACCAGGTCTTAATCCTGAAAAAGTCCTTTAAAAATGTAAGGACCAGCCAAAATGTACTCATTTATTAAAAATGTCCTCACTCTGTCTGGTTTATACGATTTTTGGTCCTCACACAGCCACAATTACAAGAACACACACACCTTTGCAGAGAGTTGCTTTAGAAGAGGCAATAAAGGGAGGAGAATTCACAAAACACGAAAAAAATAAAAAGTGCAGATTTCAGCAATGAGGTGACAGATAGGGAATGGAGAAAGAAAGAAAGAAAGAAAGAACAAAAACAAAATGATAGGAATAATGATATGTTTGTTCTTTGACAAAAATGTAGAGCGGATTTTGTGTTTAAATATTAAAAACCGCAGCAAATCAGAAACAACACAGATGAAAAAGGTGAACAAAAAGAAAAAATATAAAGGTGTTCTGCTTTGTTGTGGCACACTTCTTTGCCTTTTTCTTGTGCTGCTTTATGTTCGCTACATTCACTGGATTATAACTGTGAGAGTAGACTTTATACCTCACAGAATGACTTACTCCAGTGCATGGATGACCAGCATATTATATATTGATTTAATATGCTTAGTTAAGGTGAAATATTCCATTTTTAATAATAGAGGGTATTGGTTAGGATCAAGGTGCTCGGTATTAAAATAAAAACAGAAAAGAAAAACAAAAACAAATTTTTGCCATTAGTTTTTTTGCAGATCTTCAATTCCTGTGTTATTCTGCTCCATATTCACAGTAAAAAGCCCATTACTGTAATGGTCTTGCACACGCTGACCTTTTGTGAGGGCCATGCTGTTTATTCTGCTGCTTGAGTGTAGCTGCATTGGTGCAATTTGGGTTATCTGTTGAATGCAGGGGGCCGATATGTTCTACTGGCTCCATGTTGTACATTCGTACATCTTAGTTATGCACAGTGAGGTGTGATCATGTATTTCTGCTCTGCTTTGTATGTTTCACTTATGTTTTAAATAGTTTGTGTGTGTAAAACCAGTTTTCCACTTGCCCTCTGTTTCTCAGGCAGGTAGAGGAAACCCAAAGCTCTCATTTTGAGTCAGTCACTGCTCTCTATGGAAACTTCACAACTGCACCAACAAACAGACACAGCAATAACAAAACATAGTGATAACATGTGTACATCAGGTCAGTTTTTTTTTTTTTTAACCAGAAACAAATATTGTATAATATTTCATTCTGGAAAAAAAATGCATCCTGTTAAGTGAACATTTCAAGTCCGGTTTTGAGAAGAATATCAAACAAAAATTAAATATTCAAACTAGAATTCAATAATACAACAATAAAGCTGTCCTATTTTATATTCATTTTTAAAAAATACATTCAAAATATATTTATTTAAACTATATTGAAATATTTCTCATATATTTGTTTTTCACATTCTTTGTAGTGCACAGCACTAATCTAATGTGTTATTGGAAATTGTTAGCCTCGTGCCTTAAGTCACTTACATTTTGGTGGCTCTCTGAGCAAAACAAATTGACAGAGAGGAAAGTGACTTGGATTAAAGAGAAGAAATGCTTAGGGTTTAGAAAATGAAGACACGTGGCGTGTTTACATTTACTAACATAGTAGTACATGTACGTTATATCTTCCTTTTTCAGGAACATGTGGCAAAAAAAAATCGTCTTATGAAAGACTTTTCTCTAAATCAGCCTCTGAAGTCAAGAATTAAAATGAATTAAAAGACCAAGAGCCCTCAATTGGTGTAGTGGTTAGCACTCTTGCCTTTGCAGCAACTCACGTGGTGCGTGGGTTCTCACCGGGTACTCCGGCTTCCTCCCACAGTCCAAAAACATGCAGATATGGGGATTAGGTTATTTGGACACTCTAAATTGCCTGTAGGTGTGAATGTGAGAGTGAATGGTTGTCTGTCTCTATGTGGCCCTGTGATGGACTGGCGACCTGTCCAGGGTGTACCCTGCCTCTCGCCCTGTGTCAACTGGAGTTAGGCACCAGCGCCCCCCACGACCCTTAGTGGATAAAGCGGTAGAAAATGAGTGAGTGAGTAAAAGACCAAGGGTCAATTTCACTGATGAAGATGATGAGCTATGATCAAAGGCCACTGACCAGCTACTGAACAGTGAGAATGTAGCGAGACTGTAAACCAGCAACAGTGGTGGGGAAAGAGCAGAGAGTCAAATTGGTTATTGGAAAAGTATGTGGTTAGTGAGATGCATCAATAGCTCAGTGTGAACAGAGGAAATGGAAAAACAGATATGGCTGCTCTAATAGATGGCCTTTGTGTGTGTGTGTGTGTGTGTGTACCTGGTATTGGTCATGTTGTGGGAACCTAACACAGTCACATTATGGGGACTTGTCTTCCTTATGGGGACAAAAATCAAGTCCCCATAATGTAAATTACTACAATTTAAGGTGAAGACATGTTTTAAAGTTAGGTTAGGGTTAGGGTTAGGGTTAGGGTTAGGGTTAGGACACTAGTAATTATGGTTAAGGTTAGAGTAAGTTTCCAGGAAATGAATGGAAGTCAGTGCAATGTGTACTACTGTTTGATCACAGCAAAGTGTGGACAACTGTGCTAACAACTAGAACTTATCAACAATGTGAGTGTATGTGCACACACACACACAGACGCATTGGTGCGTTTTAGTTACTATGAAACATCTTGTTCCACACTAGAGGCCTTCATGACACCAAATATACTGTAAGGTAAGATAAAATTGATATATACAGTATGTATATAATACAGAGGGAGTGATGGGGGGGGAAGCAGGACCTAGAATAAAGACAAATCGGTAACCACAGAGATGAGTCGGGCATTCATTGCAAACTTTGTGTCATCCATTCAAATATTCTCCATTCTGCTAGTCTGCAAACAAAGCTGTGCGGTGTGATGCAAAGTGTTTAGGCCTTTTTAACATATTGTGGATGAAAGATCCCTAACACAAAGCAACGGATTGTAAATGTCTAACTGTAATCAACGCAGACGATCTGCATCATTACAGACAACACAGACAGAATTCTGCAGATACATTAAAAATGTGCTAAAGGCAACAGAGGACTGTGGTGAAAGAACTATTTCAAACACATCAAGGAGACACTGGGTGACAATTACTCCAGTGTATCTTGTTCAGATCTCACTTGCACACCTCAGTGTCTGTAAGTCTGCAGCTGAGGGTTAAATCATTAAATGTATGCAATGAGATCCAAATCAGAGAAAAGGAAAATGTGGCACATGCACCGCAAGGAGGGGAAAAACTCAGCTGCAGTGTGTGTGTGTGTGTGTGTGTGACACATAGCTGTGACCTCTCTCAGCATGGTGTTAGCTCTTCAGAGTCACAGTGCTATTGTGTCTTGACCTCTCACATTACAACCAGTCAATACTATAATGGGCATGCACACACAAACGCACACATGCTTTCACAGTATTAGTCCAGATGGCCAGTGTTGTCTCTTTGTGGGGGGCATGTGTCACTCGTTACTTCATGGGAACTGATTGACTTAAATGAATTAATTGAATTTGCATTAAATAATATAAATGTACCCTTAGCAATCATTTTCTATCCTTCATGTTTCCTGATAAGCCATTGGTTTTTGCGTGCAGGCTTGATACATCCATCACATTAAATTTTCTCCATAATAGGGTGATGTCAAGTCCCAGAATTTGCTGTTTTAACTTGTTGTTGCATGTTCTTAGGAGTGTCATGTTTTTGGTAGTGGGCTGCTGGTGCACCCTGAGTAACTGTGGTGTATCTCAGGGCTGAGGGTGTATGTGACTCTCATGTGAGTAATCATGTGTTTTAGAGGATTTCAGTAAGTTTAACTCATCATCTATACACATAGAGTAAGTGATATTATGTTGCGCTTAATGAGTGTGAGCAAGGATCGAGGTTAGTGTTCAAGTGTGCTTACTTTATTTATTTTTTTTCCTTTTTTTTGCATGCATTTAATATTTTGTGATTTTGGTTAAAGCTGCGGTGTCTAGGACTGCTAAAGCTGTAGTTGACTCTTATCTCGAGGTCATTACTGTAAACACAAGTTTCTCATAGTGAGTGCGTCTGCCTCATGGTCAGAGACAGACACACTCACTCCATCCGTGTCAGATGACCTGTGACGAGCTCCGTCTCTAAAGAGCTGCACCCATATTGACGCGCTTTGTTGTGTCTATCGTCCGACTCTTTTACAGTCTTTCTTTTTTTTTTTTTAAATTTGTTTTGCAAAACAGGCGTTGTGAGGTTCCCGATTTGACCAGCACCGTGTCAGGGTTTGCAATTGGACATTTTTAAAAGGGAACATACAAATTTTACATCATATTCTATAGAAGAAGGTATAAAAACTAGCAATGGAGACAATTACCAGTAAGGAAAATTTATACTAATATTATAAAACAAGTGTGAAGAGGCTTGTTTTCCCATCAAAATTAGTTCTTTTTGCAACCAGTGGAGTCGCCCCCTGGTGGCTACTAGAAGACTTTGGCCAATTTTGTGGCCATCTATCGTTGTTGTATCTGAATATGTGAACATGTGTTTGGTTTCACTAAAAACGTTTCAAAATTTGTGCACAAAAACTATGCACAAATTTCCTAATGGAAACACATACTCCCTCACCACAGGCCAGATTTTCCTAAGGCTAGAATGAGGGCCGAGAGGAAGGTGCAGAAGTCCTGTTCTCTCTCAGATCTTTTAATTTAAATTACTCTAAAAAGTTTATATAAGCTGGATGATCAATAAAACCTGCCTGTTTAACTAAAACACACATTCCCTAGGACACCAACAAATGTATTGCCAATATTAACTGAATGGGCCTGTCATTAGTGCATGTGAAGTTGCCTCAATGAGTCTCGCTCTCTCAGTTAACTGTGTACTCAACAGCCTGACCACATACTGTATGTGAAGACTTTTACAACTGGGTCAATAAAATGTCACATCTGCATGCTGCTCGTACTGTATACTACATTTACATCTCGCACGCTCAGTGCAGTTACAGGCCCTAACACTAAGATAAGCTTTGATTTGTTTATTTGTGGACTGCAAACATCTCAGGTTTCTTGATGAGGGACTAACATTTTGAGGAGGGTAACCTCTTATCTTTGTTTTTGTTTTTTTTTTTGAATTAGGACAGTACATATTAATCAATGGTCTACAAAAAAGCTTTCACATAAATATGTCGGACTTAGCACAAGAGCTAAATTTCATCCGTTGTCCTAAGGCAGGTGCATTTGGACATTACACCAGGCAGACATAAGCACACAACATGAGAACATAATCACCTGACAATACACTATTTATAGTAGAAATGCCTCAATTGGGAGAATAGAGAGCCCAAGGCAAATGGATAGTCATCTGTGGATACAGGACTGCTGAGATTTCAACCAGTTCTTAAGGACTTGTTTAAAGGTTGAATAGTTCCGGATGTGTTCTGGTAATGTATTCCATAGTTTTGAGCCTCTGATAGAAGCCACAGTTTGGCTAAATTTTGTTCTGCGTCTTTGTATATCTGAATTAAACTTCTCATAATAATGTCGACCTTTAGCCAGTATTTTGTAGACTCACATAATTGTCGGGTTAAGACTGCACGCTGTTTTACTACTCATATGAACCATTGTATTTAATGGTGTCTTCTAGTGAGTAATCCATAATTAGCCTGCAGTTCCTGAGAGGCTGATGAAAAAAAATGCTATTAAACTCTATTAGGTTTGATGCTTCAGTGGTATCTGGACCCATAACAATGACTTGACTGTAAAAACAAGACGGCAGAAGAGAGCGCAGAGCAACAAACTACCACAGAGGTCAATATTATGCTGGGAAACATTTAAATGCACTTATGCAAAATCAGCCATGCAGAAAATTCCCTCGCTTTCTTATCTGATTCTCTCTATGAAGCTAGCATCAGTGGCAGCAGATGGGAATCTCTGTTACTGGCAAAATGTGACAAAAAATGTGGCAAAATGTATGCACACATACTGTACATACTGTATATCAGTGGTTCCCAAACCTTTTATACCAAGTACCAGCTGAGAAAAAAAACACACATATATTAAACACTAGTATAGAGAAATTACAATAAGATCGAGTGAGAGATAAGGTGACTCTAATTATTATTATTATTATTATGTAATTGTAAAGTTACATAATGTAATTTGCTTGTTGTTTGTTCCCTTTTCTACACACTCTGATCAAAATTCCTTAGCTCCACTGTGATCGCATGCCCTGCTATAAACAGTACAAAATTATTTCTGATTTTCCTCCAAGTACCACCAGAGGAAGCTCTCGTACCACTGGTGGTACACATACCACAGTTTGAGAACCATGGCTGTATATGACCTCACTTATGTGGATATGACCGAGGTGAAAACCTATGAAGTGTTGATCTAGTCAGTAGCCTGGAATGTATCAGATAGATAAATAGATAGATAGATAGATAGATAGATAGATAGATAGATAGATAGATAGATAGATAGATAGATAGATAGATAGATAGATAGATAGATAGATCCATTCACACACACAGTTTCCCACACTCTGAGGAATTGATCAGTATTGATGGCATGTAAATCACATTGACTGGCTCAACCTTTTGTCTCTTTCTCTGTGTGTGTGTGTGTGTGTGTGTGTGTGTGTGTGTGTGACTCCCCTGCAGCTGTCAGTGTCTGAGTTGCAGTAATAAGTATACTCACCCACCAAACCTCGAGACTTGTCTGGCTCCAGCACATATTGTAAGTGGAGTATTGTTTTAATCACTTTATTTTGTTTGGGAACCTTGCTCAGATATATTACCAATTACTTGTAACTAATGTAAATATTCCCATGTAGAACCAAAAGTTGGCCTTCGTATTCATCTTGTTCGGCGGTGGATTTTCAACAATAGCTGTTTAAAGTTTATGACAGTTTAACATGTAGATGGCACCTGTAGCATACATAAATATTCAAAAGATCTGCAGCAGGTAATCCAGGTTTTTATAACTTCACAGCTGGATTAGTGACTCTCCTTATATTTTGGCATTGACTGGTCTTTGGTGCATCGTCTGCAGCTCATGCAGAACACTGCAGCACATATTCTGACTGGTACGAGCCAGTGTTTTTGTGTTTTTATGTCTTCTAGTTCACTGTCTATTGACGTCACTCTGTGTAGCACTATGGCCAACCTCAGTTGTTTCTAAATGGGATTATTTTTCCCTACTCTCTAACCTCTGTCATTGTCATTTTAGATCAGACTCACTTTCTAAGTGTTCAAACCCAATTCGATAGGAAAATTGCGTACAGGTTTACAAGTCTTAAAAATGAACTTTATGTGTGTCAATGTAATATAATGTACTGAAGGTAGAATTAATGACGTCAGCCAAGGTATGAACTGAGCTTCTGCTTCACCAAGGACTTTGTTTAAGTGCTCGACACAAAGCTAAATGTAGAAGAAAGATCGAGCAGATTGTCCTCCAGTGAATGACTTTTATTGAAAGTATTCCTTTCCAGAAGCAGAAATGTCTGGAGACAGAATGGAGGTAACAAATGCAGCAGCATGGATATAAATACACACACCCTGTTCCACAGAATCACCCACCTTTAAAATAAGAAACGGAAACAGCACTGGAATCACTTGTTCAGGATCATTTTGTTTCAGGAAAGGTTTTAACTAAGAACGAGTGCATCAGTTTCAAATGGTGCCCTAAACAATAAATTTATGCTTCTGCTGAAGTTACAAAACACTCAAGTGGCTGTGAAAAATGTGCCACTTTTCTTTCACGACCAATAAGTTTGAGGGTGCAATTATAAAAAGCCAAAGTCCACAGAGAGAGGTTGGGATTTTTGGTTTGGTCAACAAACCCTCGGACTTTAACACGGGAGATCACTGTTTGTTTACTGTTTTAGAATGACAGTTAGTGTTGGCTTCTTTTAAGAATGACCACGGTCACTCCCTGACCTTAGTCCAGTACCTGAGACAAGACCTTTGTCAAAGCAAGTGTATGTTGGGCCTAAAGCAAACAAACCTGGAACATAGCAGTGTCAAATCTGAAAATATGTTTAAATTCCTCCCAGAGGCATAATTCTTGTCCTTTTATATGTCCATCTTATTGTCACAAATGTGGTATCTAAAGAATACTTTGAATGAATGTCTTTACATTGGATTTGATACGAACTTTATAAACACTCAAACTGATTTTGGTGGGTCAACATTAACACTGTGACCCAACAAAACATGTTTAAACTTGTGAAGGTCTATGGGAGAGTCCTTTCCAATTTAGTTTGAATGTTCATTTAGACTTAAAAATTAGTTGAATTGACTGTGGTGGTTGAAATTCAGAAACCTTTCATTGCCTTGTGAATGACTAAAGAGGATCCTTTCAATTTTGGCACCAGTATTTACTTGGATACTGATTTATAGACTAGTTATGGGTAGCCAAAATGGAGTCTAGGAGACCACAACATGTTATTTTGCCAGTCAATGCATCATGGAGACATTGATACATAACGTACATATATGTGGTGTTGTGGCTAGCAGTTTTGCTTCACAGCAAGAAAGTCAGTGCTCTGAATCTCGGTTTGACTGAGGGCCTTTCTCTGTGAGTTTGCATGGTCTATCCTTGTGCACATAGGCTTTATCCAGATTCCCCGGTTTCCTCCCACTGTCCAAAAACATTCAGAGGTGAACTGGACACTCTAAACTGACCGAGGTTGTGAATGTAGTGGACTGACGACCGGTCCACGGTGTACCTCGCCTTACACCCTGTGTCAGTTGGGATTGATTCCAGATCTCTGTAACCCTCAGTGGAGAATTAACTAGTAGACAATAAATAAGAGGGTAAATGACTGTTCTTCACATATGATGCACAACAATATCTCCAGCACAACATTATCAGAGACAAGTCACATCCAGTGTATTAGGAAAATGTGCTCTACAATTTTGTTTTTTATATTTTAGAAACATGTAAACATGTAATAAAACATGTAACAATTTGTCTGCACAATCATACTGACTAATGGCAGAGGACATCTTGGATGATTCATACGTTCACTGTGATAGTAGCTCGTAGTGGGTTCTGCTTTCATCACCAATAGTCATAGCACATGTGGAAGCACCAGTTTCATCTAAATTGTGAGTGACTCAATATCATACACAACTTCAGCTTTCAGGTGGCACATGAATGGAGGTGCAGGTTCAAAGAGAATGACAAAGGTAGTGCCAAGTACTTTTCTCAGTTTTTCTGCACTTTACTGTTCTATTCCAAGACAAAATGACACCAGAAATGGCCTGTATTTATATAGTGCTTTTCTAGTCTTGATGACCACTCAAACCAGTTTTTACCATTCACCCAGTCAATCACACATTCCACCAGCACATCTATAACACATTTCTCATACCCAATTTCCACACCTGCTTAAATCACTTAAGGATGCTGAAGTTTGTAACATATTCACTCGCCAGCACCAAATTTCATAGAGAAAATCTGAATTTTTAGCTCTCAGTGATCACAGGAGCTATTGGTCTACTGCTGCCTCATTTGGTAAATTTGTGTCAACTTTGTGAATCTGAACAAAAGATTGCAAAGTGTGCAGTTTGCAAAATGACACAAACTTCAATTTCCTGTAAGAAAATGCTGTCAAACTGATAAAACCATACCTAAAAAAAGTTTCCTTTTAGTTTCATGTGATTTCATCCATCCATTGTCTACATCCTCCACGTGAGGGCTGCTGGTGCCAATCCCAGCAATCCCAGTGCCAGAGATGAACAACCATTCACACTCGCACCTGTGGGCACTACTTTTTGAACAGCTGCTCTTCTTGATTTCATCTAATTTAAACTTATTGATCCTGAGTCAGGCAATAAAAAGCATATCACGCTCAGGACTAAAAGAATTATTAGAGGGCAGCCTCATCCAACTCCAAAATCAGGATAACTTGTATCTTTAAGACTCACTTTCACTTGAGGGTTCAATTAATTCTGTCACTTTTCTTTTGTGTGCACTACATGCTCAAGACCTCCTTATAACAAATCCTTTGGGCACATTTGAAATATAGAGGAAAAATTAAGGAGGCAGAAAATTTCCGGAAAGCACCTGTGTGGTTTTTATTCTTGGTATCTTGTCTTGTTGCCACTGGGTTATCAGCCCGTGGTGAATAAGTCTGGTGTGGCCGACAGGGGGAAACATACGAGAGAGAAAGAGAGAGAAAGAGGCTGAAGAGAAACTCCACCCAGCAGGAGGTGGATCATGGTTTGGAGGAGGAGTGGCGATATCAGCGTGAGCACACACAAAACCCTCTGTAGTGAAGCAGACGGAGGGAGGGAGGAAGGAAATCTCCACAGTGTGCAGACAAAAGAGTTTGGAGTTTGTTTACCTCCTCTAGTTCAGCGGTTTCCACACGGACGAGGCGGATTATTCAACCAGTCCAGTCCTCAGCAAAAAGTCCGGGATTTATTACATATGTTGCATTTTTGAAAATTTTACAGCTGGACGTTAACGTTTCGGCTCACTTGGGACCTGTGGATAGTATTCGGACTTACGTAGATTTTTATTTTTGGCACATTTGACACCGTGTTATTTGTGGAGCCAGCGGTTATGCTCCGTCACTGACATGGACCCTCCGTCCAGGTGAGTTAGGTCTCAGAGATCAGCTGTGCGTGTGTCTTACTTGTCTTCCTTTATTTCTTTAAAAAACAATCATCAGTTACTTTTACGTAAACCTTCGCTGTGGCGTTACCGGCGCGCAAGTTGTCACGCTTAATACACGCGTTATTCCTCCTTGTTTATTTGCATTGTTTTTTTGTTTTTTTTTTTTTTGTTTTTGGGTTTTTTTTTTTTTAAATACAGTGAATGAACACCAAACTTGCTTCAACGTTGTGATATGTTTTATCATTCAGTAAAATGTCACGTTACTGAAGAGTGGTAGTCATGCGTAAAAAGGATAATTTTGACTTTTATTTTCGCGCAACAGTCCTTTATTACTCCAGTCCAAGCGTAAAGCAACACTTTCCTTCTCTGTGTAAATTCCTTCTGTTATGCTGTGAACAATTATGAAGCGTCTGTCACAGCCTTTCACCTTTAATTGTGCCGGTATGTTTGGCAGCAGCGGATAAACCCAATGACACATTCGTCGAGCGTGTAGACGGCGTTTCACCCGGGATAACTGCTGCTACTGAGTTGAGCTGACAAGCTGTGCGTGTTAATGCAGATCGCTTTGCGACACGTGTAGAGAATAAAATAAAAAAGCATTCGGCTTTCTTAACAGCTGCAGGACCCTCGCGGTTATATGTTTCCTTAAAACGGAAGATCCAAATACATTTCTTATATTATATCATATATTATAACTTCTTTGTCTTGGGATTGACTTCAGCCGCCTTGTGACTGAGCTCTCTGTCTCACGAAAGACGCAGCCATGCATGGAAGATCAGGTCACCTGCCGCTCTTCTGAGTGTTAGACTTGTCTCAATAGCGGAAAGTGGTGGAATGCCATACTTTTGCCTTTACTGTCAGTGGCGCTATGTTGCGCGCTGACCAGCGGGAGGCACCATTGGCGCCTAATAGAAGAAAGCATTACGCAGGAGGCAAACGCTGCCAATGTGACAGCTGTATAATTAACTTTTTAATCGATTTATTTACACGTATTCACTTGCAGTGTTTCAGCAATGTAACACACTGATGTTGACGTATTTTCCTGATGAGAATGAAACTAACTCTTCAACTTAATACAGTGACAGTGCGGGCGTGACGCGCTGGACGGACCTCGTTCAATATTTAGCACAGTCAGACCTGATCAAATGTCCTGTCCGGGTTGGTTCTACTCCGGCGCGACTGCAGTTGCTGTTTTCCTCAGCTCTCTCCCTTTCCAGGTAGTGACCGCCGGCACGTTCCGGTGTCATTTCCCCATACGCGCCGTCTGGCACGCGTAAAATGTGATCCTTCTCTGCGCTCGGCAGTGCATGTAAGACCCTCAGGAGAAGGTGACGTTGTCACAGCGCAGCAGGACATGCAGCGAGGTCCAGACTGTTCGCCTGTTATTGCTCCGTGCTTAAAAATGCGTAAAAAACAGAAGGATGACCCTTAGGCTTAAAAGTGCTGAACAGTGAGTGTCGGGAGGAGTCACAAGGAGTCTTGGCGTTGAAGTGATTATTTCAGATAAATTTGGCACGGAAGAAAGTAGTAGTAGTTTACTCTTGAGGAAATTGGCTATGATTTTTAGATTCCACGTTTAGTGTCTCCATTGTGTTACTTAAAATCGAAAAAAGTTTGTGATTTGGTTGCTTTCATTGCTGTATGTTGTTTGTTTACTGCAAAATTGTTACTTCTGTATTATTAAATCAAGTGTTTTAGTGACTCTGTTGAAACAAACATTTCCAGAATGGCGTATTTCTTTTAGGCTGTTAGTGATGCAGTTGAGGTGACTTTCCTTGTGTCTAATTATTGTTTCCCCGCTATAGTCTAACAATTATCCGCTGCAGTCAGCAACTTTTGTCAAACAATGGGGACGCACTGCTTTATTTGGACAGGAACACCGTGCTACTGTCCTATCAGGAACATATTCACTGCATCGCGCGAATCCAGTCGCATTTTAATGAAAGAGTTTTCCATTACTGACACGCCCGGTGTTAGTTTTTAAAATCTGCGTAACTGTCACTGTGATTTTCTGTGAAATTTCCTAGTTATAGAGGAAAATATGGATCTTCAGGGTTCAGTCCCGGCGCAGCCAAATAATGCGACACTACCGTCATCTGTAGCCCCAAGCGCAGCGCAGACGCGCGCGGCTGTAGGCTGTTTGGACAGAGTGATGAAAGTCCAGGCTGACGGTGCCGCTCTGTTCACCCTACAGACCAGCAAACCGGTCCGATGACTCGACCGCAGTAACAGCAGAAGAAGAGAGCGGAGGAGACCCACCAACACGCGCCGGTACCATTGGGACTTCAGCGCAAACATCCCGCTCGAACGACGGCAGCGAGCGGAGCCCTGGTCACCCTGGCTTCGCCGGAGAACGAGGTGGAGAGTCGGAGTCGCCAACTCGGTGCAGAATCAGAGCCGCCATCGATAACCGAGATAACCGTTCCTCCAGTGGATATTTCTCTTTCGAAGGCGACTCGCCGCCGAGCTCCGCGCGCTCCCCACAGCCACTGACGGCTGACAAATCCACTCAGACTACGAGCCCCAGCGGCCAGGTAATAAAACACGCCTTGCTGCGCATGGCTGAGGCGCACGGCGGAGGACCGGCGACGCAGCTGCAGCATGGTGAGCACACATACTGTAAACTGACGTTTAACCCCCCACTGATCTTATTTACTCACAGCTGGGACAAGCTGAAGTTTCTCATAACAAACGCAGAGCCGCTTAAATAACATAAATCTCTGGTACAGCTTCCAAAACCAAAGTACACACGAACTTCCATCCTTCCAGTATCAGTTTGTCTGGTAGACCAATTATCTCCTTGGGTCAGTTTAAAATTTAAATGTTGATAATTACACAATTACTACAGGTTTGACAGGCAGGTTTCAAGTATTATCACTTCCTGATGCTCAGTTGAAAAATACCTGTTGTTGTGTGTGAAAGTTATTGTCCTGAATCAGCCAGAACAAGCTGACATCTGTCTGTTGTCACGATGCTGCTGCTGTTGCTGCTGCTGTGTGGGTGTGCAGCAAATTCTGAAACCAGATGGAGACTTTTTTACGCAAGCTCCCTGAAGTGACGCTTCCTCTGTCAAAGATTTGGGGGTTTGGGCGGTTGCTGGTGCTGGTGGTGTATGTTAACAGTGATGAAAAAAAATGAACAAAAACACAATCAGGATGTTTTTGTTCTCCCCTTCCTTTCTCCCTTCTTGCAGATGAGGGAGTTCATTTTCTCAGTACTGTTGGCTCACATGAGTTTGTCAGTATTGTGCTATAGTTTACCAAAGTAAAACCTCAACACTTCATCTGCCCTCAGAGGGAAAGCTGAAAAAATCTGACTGAAACCTACAGCTCTAAAAGGACAAAAATGACTTGTGTTGCTTTTCAATTGCAATTTTCAATTCTCTGCTTCCTGCTGAATAACATCTCCTGGTGTTGTGTGTATAAAACCATGTTAAACACTACAGGATGCATCTAAACTAAAAGCCCGTTGTGCTGTCATAGGCACATACATGTATATAGGCACTCAGTTTAACTATTTTGTCCACTGAGGATAAACAATATTTCTTTATGTATTATTTGTTTCTTGTTGAAATGCTTCACCTGATATGAACCCTTCTAATTCTGCATGAACACCTTTAAGACCTTTCTGTATGCAAATATTTGTTCTCTGGGAAACACTGAAATGCATTATGAACATAAACTGCTATAATGCAGCAGAGGAGCCTCATCATGCTTTGTTAGACCAGCTCACGGTAGATTCACAGACTAAGAATCCTGACTCACAAAGGATCCTAAAGTCTGGATTAGGAAATGTGTGAGGGTGTGTGACACAAAGCCATGAGGACACATTTTGGTTCAAAACCATCATTGTGAGGACATTTGGATGTTGTGAAGACATTTCAGCAGGTCCTCATAACTTTAGAGGGTTTCTGGGATATAAGGTTTTGGTTAGGTGTCAGGGTTAGGCATGTAGTTGAAATTATTAAGGTCAGGGAATGCATTTTGTCAATTTATGTCCTCACAAGTGTGGAGAGACTATCTGTGTGAATGTTTAAATTGGCTGACATGAAATGCATTGTGCCAGTCAAAAAATATATGCCAAAGAACAGACTGTGTGAATATAAAAGAGCAACATTTAATGATGAACTTGCATGTTTCAGCTGAATAAGTGTAATTCAGAACTTATGTAGCCTTCAGTTAGCGTCAGAGCTCAAAATGTGTTTAGTTTGTCCGTTGGGTTTTTTTACCCCAACGGTTCATGTTGGGGGAATGAAAAACAATAATCCATACAATCAGGTGATTTTGCACTTATACTTAATATTAAATTAAATTTTATTGACTAGGTCTTTTGCTCAAATGAGTCCAACGTCATACGAAACTAAATTAGACAATAAGAGACGAGAAGATCACTTCTTTCTAACTCCGCAGACCATCAGATTTATTTTTTTTTTCCCAGATGTAACCGAAAAGTCAGTTACTGGAGATGCAAATCCGATACGATCCAAAAATCCTATATATCACTTGCTTCACTATGTAAAGACAGTGAAAATGTGAATAAAAATCAGCAAACGCAATTTAGCTGATTTATGTTTGGGCTGTATGTTTAGCAATATTTGTTGCACGGTCGAGGAACTCGATCTAAAATGATCTAAAATGTTTGTGATGTTGGTATCGGACACAAAAAGTGGTATTGTGCCATCCCTACTTCACCCACAAACAAATGCCTCTCCTCCAGTTGTTGCACATACTTCATGAGTAAAAGCAGTCAGGCTTATTCTCCACTGAATGTTTCGAAACTTGAAATATTGAAGTGGAGGAAATGGCAGGGTTAGAGGTGTCAGCTGAAAAGAAGTGATGAAACATCCACTAAGCGTGTTAATATTGTATTAATAAATCAACTATTATTTTATGACTGCATCAGTTCCACATAACTCAGTCATGTTTATGTAATTTCTCAGCTTCTCTTTGTATTGTATCTGATTGTATTGATGGAGCCACAGTATTTCTTGCACAGCTATCACTTCACTTAGCCCTGATCCTATTTTTATTTCTGCTGTTTATTTTACTGCAAAGTCAAAACAGGACATGCAAGTGTGTCACCTCCAGCATACACTGATTTGAAATAGTGCTCCGTTAAACTTGTTTTCATCAGCACTACTTAAAAGAAAAACGGCATCTTCTTTTTGCTATGATGCTTTAGGCTAAAGCTGTTCTGTCTCTTGGATACAAACAAAACTGTGCCACGAGGTTGAGTTTTGGCAAAACAAACAATAATAGACAGGCTTGTCTTGCAATGTTTGTGCAGTGGGTGAAAAATATAGCCTTTGTAATAGCATTTTGTTTTTCTCAGATTCTTCACAGCCTCTTTCAGCTCCATGAGTCTCAGCACCTTTATTGCCTCAGATTTAAAGCTGAGGCCGGATCATTATGATTGTTGAGTCTCACTGCCCTGGTAATTTACACTACTGTTTCAGGAGTAAGGGTTTTTGAAGAGCACTGAAAACACTGTCCATAATGACACTCGTTTAATTGCTTTTATTATCTAACTCTCATCGGGCAGCCCATGCAAAGGGAACGTGCCTTGTAACCGGAGGGTTGCTGCCTGGTTCGAATCGCGAACAGGTCAAGGGCTGGGGTACCACTGAGCAAGGTGGCCAATCCCCATTGCTCCTTATTGATTTGGATACTTGGACATTCTAAATTGTCCCCAGCCACAGGGGTCCATCCAGTGCACTCCAAGTGCCAGTTCCAAGCCAAGATAAATGGAAGGGTTGCTTCAGGAAGGGCTTCCAGCATAAAAATGTTCTGCCAAATTAAATATGCCAATCACAAGAGCACCGTCATCCCTACAGAGGGAGAAGCAAAAAATAAATGAAATGATCTAACTCTCTTCTGACACATTTTCCTTTCCTTTACAACACAAGTAGTTGTTCCTATGCTGGAATTGCAATCATTCCACCAAAGGGACACGCAGATGCTTAGTAGAACAGCCAAGTCTCTGGTCGAGGTCCCTCATCATGGGTCACAGATTACCACAAGGCTGTTAACCTGGAACCTAGAGAAGTCACTAGGTTCCAGGTTAACAGCGGAAGTCTCTCTCTGTCAGTTCAATCACGCTAAAACCTCATCATAGAATTATTGATCATTAACAACAAAATATGTCCCCTACCCCAGATTATATGAGCTCTCCTTGTTTTAACTTACAAGGACAGTGATCTCTGGAGGCTAAACTAAAACATGTGTAAGACTCGGTGAATTGTAACCTCTACACCAATAACTCTTTTTATAATAGCAGTGATTAGCCTCACTGATTGCCTTGTGTCTCTTTTATTCTTTTTTTTATTGCAGCCAGACGGACAAGATGGCAGTCAAAACAGACAGGCACGTGCGTGTCACTCATTAAGTACACTCCTGGTGTGTGTGTGTGTGTGCGCGCGCGTGTGTGTGTGGCAGTCAAAATAGGCCTACTGGTCTTTTGTGAGATGCAGACAGAAACCCTTCGCTTCTCTTTCATTGTGCTACAGTTATCAGATAAAAGAGATAGGAGATAAACACACACACACACACACATATGAAGAGTACATCCGACATGATTGTCCTCAGTCATGGAGAATGCTGGTCTGTCTGTGTGTTTGCGTTGGATTAAGGAGGATCAGTTTATCCTGTTTTTGTGCTGCGATGGCACGATTACGGCTCCTATCACAACACTTCCTCCTCCTCCTCGTATACAGCAGGGTGATCACACCTACAGTTCACTCCTGTTTCTTTTCTTGTGATTCAGAGTAGAGCAGCTGACTCTAATATCCTCCTGTTTTTACTTGTTTTACAGTCAGATGGTTTATTTTTATGTAACACGACCCCAGGTCTGGTTTCACATAGTCAGAATATGCCCAGTGTTTTAATCTAAGAAGTCAATACATCATAAGTATTTCTATTTCACAGTGCAACTGTGGTTTTGTGTCATCTGCCACAAGACACAAGACAAGAGAAGATGCAGCGATTCAGTATGTTATGTTCAGTATGTTAAGGTCTCACGCTCTCATCATCAAACTACAAGGTGTGAGCCTGTCTTTTGTCGGCAAATAAAGGGTAAGTACACAGAAAAATAAGGACCCAATAATTTGAACATGCAGTATCCTGTATGGAGAGTCACATTAAACTCTTGTATTTGTGGTTAATGTGGTAGTTTTCAATCCAAGGCACCGCGTCTCTTTAAGGCAGCCTGCATGTACAACAGTGTAATAAATCATTAAAAAACATTCTGTATAAAGTCAGTATGAGGTCCCATAAATTTAGACTGACAACTCTCATGTGGAGAATAAAGTGGTAGACAAATAACGAGTAAATGACAACTCGCACAAGCTCTTATTTTCTTTTACTTAGAAAGCAAAAAAATAAATAAATAAATGCAGACTATCCACAAATTCATACTTCCAACAAAGTAAGTCATTCACCTCATCAGGAACTAACTGGGTATGAGCATAAGCTGAACTTTTCAGTAGCTTCCTTGGTGTTTCGGTGTAAACATTTGTGTCTCGCTGTAGGGTTGGGCACCATTCACATCTAATCAATACAGATACCAGTACCGACAGTGTTACCTTGAATGAGGTACTTTGCTGCCTTTGTAATGAAACAATTGCAGCTGAAGTGGTGAAAACTAAATCCAAACTTCTCAATTTGATCAGGATAAAGAGGCTTTCTGTTCACTCTGAATCAAATTGGTACTTGTTTGGTCAGGACCATATATGGCACCCAACCCTTTATCGTGGTGAGTGTGGGTTTGAATTTTTTTGTCTCGTCACCCCAGAGTGACCATCTCTTGTTCCCTTATCCAACATTTCCCTTTCCCGATGGCATAATCTGCTCTAACTTACCAGCCAGCTGTCGCGCCCGCATCTCACTCGTGGATGTTATTTGCACGCTCCGCAACGAAAACACATCCACTTTGCTGTATTGGCGTCTACAATAATGGAGGATGTGAGAAATATTAAATGTAGGTTTCATAACAGTGTGTATGAGTCATAAGCGGAAATCAA
This sequence comes from Brachirus orientalis, assembly GCA_016785285.1. Taxonomy (NCBI): domain Eukaryota; kingdom Metazoa; phylum Chordata; class Actinopteri; order Pleuronectiformes; family Soleidae; genus Brachirus; species Brachirus orientalis. The sequence continues at coordinate 99,116 of JAFBJR010000265.1, forward strand.
TGAGAGGATAAAGTCTTTCATAGTCATACTGTAGTTCAGATTGAAAATGTAACAGATTAACCACGAAAATACTCATACAAACACACACACTGTGACATCTACACACACACACACACACTCACCTGGTCAACCAGTATGTCTCTACATCTTTGTTATGATGCCAGCGACACATGTTAAATACAAATATTGACTCTTGTTAATTCATTTGTTTTCATGTTCTGGTTCCCCGTTCTGTTATTGTTGATAAACTACATGGATAATTTTGTCTGGTTTACATTTACATCTTTACTGTGCGTATGTGTTTTTTTTAACATGTCATGGAATGTGTGCTTTCTTTTTTTTTCTTTTTTTTTTTAAATAAACTCTAAATTAGACAAAGCTTCTCCTCTGACACTGAAGCTCTCAATTCTCTGGATCACTCTCTGCTTCTCTGGTTATTTTATCTATTTATTCTTCATTTAATTTTCCTCTAAATGTTCAAGTTGATTTCTGGCAATCGTTTGCCATTATACCGTCTTAACTCTTTTTCATTAGATTTGAAATCAAGTGATCATTCAGTTGAGCCCACGGTTACAGTATATGACTAGTTATGACCCCAAACGACTTGCTGTGTGTGCTTTTACGTTGTGACGAATGAGCAGCCATCAATAAACAATTGATGAACAATATATTTACACTTTTTTGTACATCCATTAAGTCTTGGTTCCTTTGTATGACTAAACCTCCAACCACACATAAAGTTGACCCCTCTTTGGTTAGATTTACAGAGAATTACACAGGATTCATTGTGCAAATGATGGACGATAGAAGCAAAATGTGAAGCTGTTTTCAGACATGGATTACAGATTTTGGAGTGACATTTTTCATTGTCAAATATAGCAGCTCTGCACAGTGTCGGGGAAAATGACAGCCTTCATTACACATCTGAAAGCAGCATAGGTTATACATTTGTAACATACAACTTATGTAGTACAGTGCGTGCTTGTGTGACCATATCAGCAATGTCACCATGTTTTTTCTTCTGTTGTTTCAGGAAGCTTTGGCAGCCCCTCTAGCACACGGCAAGGAAGCGCAGCAGGGGACATGGAGGCGGAGGTCGGACAGGAGCTCCGACGCATTGGAGATGACTTTAATCGACTCTTCCTGTTACGGGTCAGTCATCACAGATTTGTGTGTGTGTGCATGTGAATGGATGTACACTTTAAATCCACAGAGATCGAGCAATATTTCACAGAACCTGACAGACTGAATATACTCTATCTGGTCCTTACAACAGCCCTGGTGCTTTTCACAAGTGTGGAAACAGCCAGAGTGGACATTACTCCAGACCTGCAGCGTTACATCTTCAACTTTCTGATAAACTTTCCCTCATTCTACCGTGGATGTCACTTAGAAGTCGCAATAAAAGCGTGTCAAATAAACAAGACATTTAAGTTAATTAGCATTTGCGTCTGTAACAATGCTGAGGTGCAGATTTGCAGCGTTCTGGTGGGCAGTTGAGGGGAAATATAAGGTAAACTCAACTTACAATGATGGTGCCCCTAACTTTAACTCTGTCAAATAAAATAAAGGTTTTATTCATGTCATTGTGTGTCTCCAATTACACATGAACTAAATAAATAAACACAAATAACACGCACTTTTGCTTTAGGTTATTTTTCCTTTAACTGCCAAATCTGGATGCCAACTTCAGTGTCATGATTCAGTAACTGGAAGCAGGGTCCGTTGTCTGTGGTGCAGATCACTCCGTTTTCTACACTCACTTTGGGTGTGTTTTTGTAGCACATATAGTCCTTAGGATCTTTAAGGATACAATAAAATGTCCAGTTAGATTGTGCAAAATCTTTGCAAAACATCCAGGTGCACAACAGCAATTCACCATCTCCACTTTTTATGAAAACAGCCAGGGAAGAGACGAGATGCCTGAGATATTACCTTCTATATACGCTGCTAGTTATATACAGTATCTCTCTGGATGTGATGGTGTGGTTTTGGTTTTGTGATGTCAGCTACAAGAGTGCCATGGAAAGCACCAGTTTTCATACAGAGCTCTTGTACCAAGTGCTGAACAGTTGTCTGATAGCGGACATCAATTACTTCATCAACTTCATTTTGTGCCTTTTCTTGTTATTATTGAGATTATGTTGTGTTACGTGATTAGCCAGGGTTTATCAATCCACTGCCCCATAGAAATTCGAACTATGTGAAGCCAAAACAGCTGCTTTTTTAAATATGTCGATGCAAAGCAGGTTTAAAAAGAGCAGGACTGCTCAACAGGGCAAAATATAAAAGAAAGAAGGGGCTGTAGAAAAATGTCACTTTAATACTGCCACGGGGGGATCTCAGATTCAGTGGGTTATTTTTACAGTGAGAAAAACAAAATGACTTTTGATCAGAAAATAATTAAGCAGAGAGCCTAAAGCTGCAGAGAATCCAGATGCCAGAGTAACCACTGAAGTTATAAAAACAAAGGAAAATAGCCCCTCAACAGACGATCGTCTCCAGTCTCCCTCATCCTGTTACTAGCGAGGGGAAAAAACAAAAACACAGATTGGTGGTACAAATTGGCTGTTTAAATGTGGTGAGACCCACAGTAGCTCAGTGACTGCTCACATTATGAAAGTGGAGTTTATGTGTTCAGCCTCAGTAGTTAAGCTGATTACTTCTTGGCTTGCTGACTTAAGAAGTGGTGTTCACGGAGGTGTAATTGTGCAGAATCATTTTCATGATACATAACAAATGTTAAACAACTCTCATAATCAAGAGCTGTATTTTGTGCTGTTGCTTCACTGCAGAGCTGTGTGCAGCGCTCTTTGCCTCACTGGTGCTCTCTTTCCCACCATGTTGGTGGATCTGTGACCCGTCAAACCATCCACAATGTTTCTATCGTCGTCTGCAGGCAGGTGGAATTCCCCAGGAAGACACGCTTGTCCTCATTGGGCATCACGTCTCCTTTTTTTGTATGCCAGCATGTGGACTGTACACATGGCCTGCACATGCTCCTTGTAGCTCTTGTTTTGGTGAAAGAGAAAACCAAGAAAACGGTGACCATGGACACTTGCTTGTGTACACTCAAATGTACAACAAATTTCTTTGCATGTCCGGAACGCTAGACCGATGCAGACCCTCACTTTATTTTGAACGGAACTTCAGCCATGTAGAAAAACACTAGTTTAAAACTTTTTCTGCCTAATGTGTGATGTTAAAATAGCAAAGTAAGGCAGCTTCAAAGTCAAATGGTGGATTTCTTTGTTCTACCATGATTAATTACATCATAAGTCTGATTATTGCCTCACTGAATATAAATTCTGTGAATGGGGCAGCTGACAATCAGCCGGTCAGACAGGGTGTCTTGTAAAGTTGCATCGCTGCAATATGTGTTCACTCCTTTTGGTCTGTGTTTCCTTGGCAACATTTCTACACGTTGCATCATCACTCTTTTATTTACTCTATCAAAGAGCTGAGTGGAGCTTTGGGAAGCCAGAGGGGAAGAGGGGAAAAAAAACTCAGCACTGGGTTGAGTTCACTTTAATCCTCGTCACAGAAATTGATTAAAAATTAAAAGTCAAGAAAAGGAAGGGAAGGACTTCAACATCACAATTAAAGCTTTGAATATTCCGCTGGTGTTTGTATGTATGGGGGATGTATCGGCTGCAGCGTAGCCTACTGTTGCAACTCCTACACCAGATTTTTTGCCCTCAGACAACCTGATAGCTAACCAAAGGAAAGTGATTTAATAAAATACATAAAACAATGAGTCTTAGAAAGAAATTGTGGAATCAGTCTTTAACCATTAACCTAACTGTAGCTGCGAATGAAACAGACAGTTTACTATTTCGGTCCTCTCATTTCTGCATTTTCCTCCTCAAACACATGCACATCCTCACTCCTTGTTATTTGAGTGCACTTACATTTGCAGCAGTCATCGCATTTCATCATCTCACCAAGTTAGGCATATACGTTGTTTGGTTCACGTTCAGTTATTCTGGCTGACATCAGAAACATTTGAATTTATTTATTGAAATACTGTATTTATTGAAATCCCCTCTCGCTTTATGTGCTGTCTCTTTTGTCTCATGTACTTTTATTGTATGTCAGTTACTTTATTATATGTAAAAAAAAAAAATGTCCCAGATATATTCACGATGTAATGCCCATGCTCAACTGAAATAAAAAAAATAATTAAAATAAATAAATAAATAAGAGGAAAAGGTGTATTGGCTCCAACGGCTGTGAGTCAAACTGCAAAGGAGAATTGTGGGAGTCTGGAGAAATACTGTATGTGAGAATGTGATGACTCGAGGCTGTGACTCAACACCTCACGCTGCCAGGGAAGACGGAAAGAGAAAGAGGACTGTGTGTCTTTCTCTGACCTTGGGTACAGAATATTCCGGAGGTTGTTTGGTTGTTTCACACTGCAAAACAATGAGGGGGCAGAGAAAAGAGGAACGCGGCAGCTTCTTCCCTGTTCTCTAGCCAGGTGTGATCAAGTGCTCATGCATGGGTATGTCTGAAAGTGTTCAGTAACACTTACATCAAGAGAGTGTACAAACTGTCCTCTTGACAGTTGAAGATATGCTATGTAACTTTTATGCATTAAAATATCTAAAAAAATATATATATATTATTTTAGGTGTGCACTTACATTAGCCCGAAAGGATTTAAACATTTTTAAAATCCATAGAAATCCATATTTGTATTAAAGTTAACGGACCATTTCATTTTTGTTGCCTTTTAATGACCACTCCCTCTCCACTGTTGTGAAGTTACCCTCCTACATACTCCTACATATTCTGTTCTGACACTCCTGATTATGTCCGGTTAGATCTGTGTCTACCGTAAAGCACGTAGTAAAGGCACAAACGCATTAGTATACTACCGTATGTGACAGCAATAAGTTGTTGGGCAAATCCCTTATGAAACAGAGTGACGAAGGAAAGATTTGGTGCTACTTGTTAGCCAGTCTGTTGTCATTCCATTGTGTGTGTCTGTCACTATTGTCACGATAAAGATCTCCTCAGACAACAATTCCCATGATATGAAACTGCTTCGCGACATCATCAAACTAGGTCTTCTGTCGTTTTAACTGAGAGACCCCTTATGGTAGAAAACACATACTGTGCATTAAAGATACAATCAGTTTTTACCAATTTAACAATTCATATTACAATTGCATTATCTGTCAAATATGATTGTAATAAGATTTTATAGCATATTTGATATATATTTGATAGCACAAAGCATTTCTTTCCTAAATAAACAATAAATCTCAGATGTAAGAAGGGTTTTCTTTTTCGTCCAGTATTTAAATTGAGTCATAACCACAGTAGAGGTAAGTTGACTTGTTTGAACTAGACTGAAGGAAAATAGTAACAGGAATACCTGCCATGAAGACGATAAGAGATCATTTGCTTATCATTGTTCCAGCTGTAGGCTGTCACCCTGTTTGAGGACGGGGAATACCTTATCCTCTGATCTTTTCCACACTCAAAAACCTCAACGCTTATATGTGATCTGATCATGGCCTTTGCATAACAGGCATCAGGCCAACTCCCCGCCATTCACCATGCAAAATCCCACTCCTGAGAATAGTTTGCCTTCAAGAGGTGATCCTACCAGAAGCCTGGATCAAATCCAAGGACACTGCAGGAATTATACAGTATCTTCCAACTTGAGCCTTAACAAAATCTGAGAGGAACTCAAATGTTTTCTCAAACATACCTTGGACTTGACAACAAACAGGCTCAGCTGGAGAGATTAATTGTCATGAATCATATTTGACTCAGGGGTGAGTTTGGGATAATTGTGGCCCCTGGATCACCCCTGGTAACATTTGGAAATCAAGATATCTCTTCTTGAAACATCTTGGATGACTTGCGTATTTCATATATGCTGTATAAAGCTCCTACTTTATTTTAAAGACAGTTAAATGATTATCTTCTTTATTACATGAGCTGTTTTCTTAAATGAACTGCAGATTTTGTCCAGAGATCCAGCTATTTGAGATTTTCGGGGTGAGTGGGAGAATCCCTGCTGGGTCCAGGCGAGGTGATGGCATCTGGCTTGAACACGCAGGAGGCAGGACACATTTATTCATTTTGGATTATCCAGAGTGTCTCTGAGCTGGCAGGTGACTTTCTTGAGAATATGTTGAGCAACATAGCCCCTCTGGACAGTTTCTGGAGACACCATGAAATCAACATTTCTGCAGTTTACTGAAATGTCTTGACAATTATTGTATGACATGTGGTCCAAAGATTTAATGCCCACAGGATAAAAACAAATCTCTGTGGAAAACTTTGACTGACCTTCCTTCAGTAATACCATGATGTTGACTGTGAAATGTCCCAATATCTGTTGGATGAAATCCCATGAAATTTGGCACATGCCACTGTGTTCCCTTAAGGTCTCATCACCCTCTAACTTTGGTTCATACCGAAGTCCCTGCAAATTTTATAACATTTCAAGTGTCCCATGTACAGCTGTCAGAGACAGCCCTGAATTTGGCATTTCCACTAGTCTAGAGCACTGGTTCTCAGACAAGAGTGTAGACTCTTAGGGGTCACAAGATACGAAAGTGTTTTCCTTAAATTAAATTGAATTCGAAGCCAACTCACCGCCTGATTTTGAAAAATGCCAAGAAGTGGGCTGAGAGCTGAGTAAAGGAGGGAGAGTGGGGAGAGCAGGGAGCATGACCTGGTAGTGAAATCTGACATTGAGTTGCAGCTGTGTATGGTGCTCAGTGACAATCCTCACGCTGTTTGACAAAAAGGGTGACGGCAGCTTGTACCAGTGAAGCAAGAGTCGACTAGGAATGCCATTGGCAACATTTTAATGCAGTAGCTTTTAATCACAACATGTATTTTGTGTAATTTCAGGACTTGGATGGAAGATTTCCATACAACATTACTAGACACCCACATACACTGGTTTACACCTTTGGAAAAAGTAAATAAAATGTTAACAGTCTTTTGATTTTCTTTGTCCCCACATGACCTCTCTTTATGATGACCTGTGCATGTTGAAGATTCACATAATTTTAATTTCCTTCATGCACCTTTGGGGTCAATTGAGTCACATGTTATGATGTTATTCATGGGTTAAAGCCTCAAACAGTTTGGGTCAGAGGGATCAAGTGAAAATCAACACAAGAGACAAACTGGTAAAATTCTTCACATCATTGACATCCTTTTAGTCATAAGCCAGTGGAAATGTAAACCCGGCTTTCTGGCTATTTATTCCTGTATTTAGCTTTACAGATAAAAATTGACCTTGTGATATTGTGGATTGTGTATAGTGGATTTGTCATCACGCTCAAGGGGATACTTAAGTATTTTATGACAAGTTCTCACATTATTGCTAACCAGCTGCTATTGTCTCTAAAGTGATGACAAAGAGCTTTATTTGCCCTCACTGCTTGAAGGCGTCTGCCAAAGACGCAGAGCCACATTACCTCAGGCTATAAAATGACTAATGTTATTTGTGATACACTCGCACACACACAGTCTGGTGTTTCCTTCCAGTTCAGTGCATTTTTTAATCACCTGAAAAAATTATAAGCACCCAAAAAAAACTGTTACATTTAAAAACAGTGTTGAAGTGATTAATTGTCACAAAAATAAGATAAGTAAATGATGAGTAAGTATTTGTCTTTCCATCGTCTTACTGACATTGACACACACTCTCTCTCTCCTTTGTTCTCATTTAATCCAGTCTCTCTCTCTCTCTCTCTCTCTCTCTCTCTCTCCCTGTGAAACATTTACTCAAAATGTGCATGAGTGTGTGTGTGTGTGCATGTTTGTTTTGAAACATCCGTGAACACGCTCAGTGGTGTGTGTGTGTGTGTGTGTGTGTGTGTGTGTGTGTGTGTGTGTGTATGTGTGTTACCTCTTTAGGACCTTTTCTGGCTTTAGGACCAGAAGTCCTCATGAAGACCAAAACCTGGTCATAACGAGGCCAAACTTAATATCTGAGGAACTAGTTAAGTTTAGGGCTGACATGTGAATTATGGTTAGGTAAGGTTAGGGTTAAACATTAACTGGTTATGGTTAAGGACAGAGGTGATGCTTCATTTATGCCGTCCAAATGAATGGAAGTCAATGCAGTGTCCCATGAAGAATAGCGGCACAAACCTGTGTGTGTATGTGAGTGAGAGAGGGAGCCAGACAGAGAGAGAGAGAGAGCGACAGAGACAGACAGAGAGAGAGAGAGAGACCAGGGCCCGTGACAGTGTAGAACCATTATGGCTCAGCCCTGTGGTTAAACAACTCTAAGAGAGCAAAGCACAAGGTCTAATTATCCTGCCAAAAAGCACACACACACCAACTCCAGCATACACTCTTTCAGTAGGAGGTAAAACCCTTTGTCCTGTGGACAAAAATAACCCTGAGGAACAATGTGGACCAGTCGGGTGTCACTGGCTGGCTGCTCATGTTTTTGTTTGTGTGCGATTGAATTTGCTTAAAACACTGTGAGCGAGAGAGAGAGAGAGAGAGAGAGAGAGAGAAAACGTGTTTTTAACCCTGCGTCACTTTCCAAGCAAGAAGTACGTTGTTTGCATTTTGTAAAACATGACACCAAGGCGGCTGTTTTGGAGTCACACGGCCTCAGATGTTTGTGGAAAAGAGACAGCAGGGATAAATAACAACAGAATAGTAAGAGATGACAGAGCTGACTTGTGAGGCCTGTCATCGAATAGTGCGAGTGGGTGTTGTTGTGCTGGGTGAGTTTGCATGCAGAGGATAATGTTCTGTCCAGACAGCTGTTTATATAAAGGTTTGCTCTGGAAAAAAAAAAAAGTTAAAATTCTCTCTCTCTCTCTCTTGATATGCTCTCTCTCTCTGCAGCTCTTTCTGTGTGTGTGTGTGTGTGTGTGTGTGTCGGAGTGTGCTATTTTTGAGAGGCAGCATAGTAAGCTGTAGTAACCAAACAAAGTCACATGAGCTTTTTGGAACCGGCTGACTCAATGTTTCCACTGTGAAAACAAAGAAGAAGAGCAACAAACCTAGCTGAAAAATTTAAATCCTCAACACTGGACTTGTCTCTTTACCCTAAGTCTTAGCGACGCAAGCAGTTACTTTTTTAATATCCATATGTCTGGTTCTGTGCATTAATCTGTCAGCAATTTGATGAGAAACCTTTTGGTTTTCTTGTATTTGCATAGTTCACAAGTTCATATTCACTCACCAACCAATCACATACAGTGTATTTTACATCACTGCAAGCTTTTTTAAAACACTCCATATGGTAGTAGAGTTCTTCTTGCCTCCAGTTGATTTTCATTATTATATACACTTGAGCTGGGTAATTCATTACTGCACTGCTTAATGTGAAAAGATGGTGCATTCAAGAGCTGATGGGAAGCTCAGACACCACTTTTTTTTCTTTTTTTTTTGCTTTAGTTCATGAATGCAAATTTTGGATGCTGGAGTTTCCCACCAACATTTGAACTCATTGCCGCAGACAGCTTATGAAATTGGTATTTTGCATGCTGTATTACAAACATGTATTTCAACAATTTGAAGTAACTGGGTTAAAACATTTAGGCTGGCATGATGCATGGATGCTATCATCTCGTTTGATTGACTGACACAAGCTGGTGGAGGGATTTGTGGCCAGCATCTTAGGTAATTTGTTTAAAGGCCTGCATGTGTTTATGTGTGCAGGGAATGAACTGCTTGTTAGAAACTCCTACTGTCACAATTATTTGGAGTGACTTTCCTTAGATGATTGAAGAGGTTAGTTGAGGCAAGAGTTCAAATGAGGAAACTATTAGAGGATCCACACATGTGCCTGCATTTATTGCCTTTTCTGCAACAGTGAGGTAGAAGGTTGAAAATCTAGATTGTTTATTGAGACCAGTTTGGATGTCATATCAGACTCTAAGCCTGCCGTTTGTCAGCTGAGCTTGTACATCTGCTCCTAATTGCAGTGAAAATCATACCTCTCAACTTGAAATACGACCAATCACCCAAATAACAGAGCGGCCCAATTGTCTGCATGGTGTTTCTTAATCATGGGCAGTTATTTGTATTCCCAGAACACTCATCTTACACTAACCTGTTTGGGATTACTTTCTGTGATTTAAACATGACATCAACATGTTGATTTATGCGTGTTGGTGGTGCTGGTAGCAAAGCACAGATAGTTCCTTGCCAGTTTTTTTTTTATCTTAATCTAAGATAAGAAGTGTGAAAAATAGCTTCAAGGTCCACCGTGGAAGAATTAGTGACAGCTAATGGTGAGACTACAGACTGTAACAATTATGGGACTCTCTCCACTCGCCCCTCCCTAACCTAAATGAGTCAAGAAATGACTTTGCCTGTGTAGTTAGTGCATTTGTCTACAGTATTTGGGCTGTTCAAAAATATGGCAGCCTCTCTAAAGCAAGGCCCCTGCCTAAACTACATATAAAAAGCTTATTCTAAGTCTTCCAAAACTATTGATTTTTATTTTTAAAGCAGGTAAACACTTATACATAGTAATGGGCTGCATTCTCAATTTCTATTCCTGTAAAATGAAGGCCAACAATATGATCGTCTCTGTGTGATACAACATATAGAAACCAGTCAGATGAAAATGTTTCAGTTTTCATGAACACATACATTAAGAGCCAGCTCATCTTAGGCACACCACATCCTCCTCTCATGTCATCATTGACAGTTTCTCCAGCACTTTCATTAGCAGTAGGTGTGAAATATAGTTAGTCACAACCATGGGTGTGAGAGCAGAATATAACGTGGAAAATTAAAACTGCAGTGCATAATTTTGGTGATTTATGTTGTTGCTGATGATGATGCCATTTTTCTGCCTCTGCTCTTGACTTTGTGATCAGAATGGATGGAACGTTATTTGTATGCTGCATCCTTCATCTGAAAACAGGCTCTGTCAAGCTGTCATACCTGTCTGAGGGAGCATTTGTGTATACAGCAGCAGCTGTCCAAGAGTGGCTGGAACCTTTATCCTTTATCCTGTCAAATTGCTTAAAGACTTGGGTTTTTGAGCAGTAGAATTCACCTCTGAAACTTTGAGACTGTCCTCCAACGAAATGTTATTTTTAAAAAAAAAAAAATAAGCACCCCATAGTGGTAGTATGACAGCAATCTGGAACCTTCGGTGTGCCGAACCTTTGGAACTTAGTTGTTGGTTGACACGAGTTCGACTGTCATGTTAGACTTTTACACACACTAGTTTTTACTACATTTAATTTTTTAATTTTTACTGCATACCCCTAACCCTCACTTCTTACGTGGGCCCTACCCCTAATCTCACTTTAGGCCTAGTTGAGAAGAAAAATACCAGTGTGCAACCCCTGAATATGGTGCTGTAAAAAAATGAAATCGACCCATTTCAGTTGGAGGAATTGTTGGAAACTTTTTGTGGCCTCTTCATGTTTTTGCTCTTATCAGTAATGGTAGTGCAGTGCTTTTAATCCAAATTGGCTTTTGGGCATGATGGAGATTAGAATTTGAGATATTCCAATACCATTTTTCTTAAAACAAAAAAAGTCGTTCCCATCTGAGGCTCCGCCTTTCCTCTTGACATCATCATGTATCCTTGACGACAGATCAACAAATTGAACATGAAACAGTGAAACAAACTGTCAGCATGCTTGCCTTGAGTCTTGTCACTCAGTCACACATTTGCTGGTGTGGTCACTTCCTGCTGACCCTCACATCATTACGAGGGTCAGTGAATTAAAAACATAGTAGATGCTACCAATAAAAACCACGAACCTTGTGTGTCCTCAAAAGCTTAGTAGAGATGAGCCTCTAACGTGTGACATGCTGCTGCAACTGCTGCTGCAAGTAAATTCACATCACCAAGAATACTGTCACTAAAGGCTAAAAATTGTGTAAACTGCAAAAATAAATCATCAAAAGAATACTGCAACCTCTCTGCTGCTTTAACAACTTTTCAAATCCTCTGCAACAAAGACAAAGCTCCAGCAAACTGTGGAGCTGCCAAATGGAAGTGGAGGCAGAATCAATGGGTTTTCACTTCTTTGACACTCACATAAGCCCTGATTGATGACAATGGCAGAAGAACAGGTTGCAAATGAAACCAAATCCCCTAAAATCTATGTTGGGAGAGTCTTCTCTTCACCTTACTGCCAAACACAACACTCTTTTGATGACATTGAGGTAAACCCAGGGCTGGATTTAGCTGCAAGGCAGTAAGTTTCTTCTGCACTTTCAGCTATACTTTCTATCTGAGTGTCTCCTTAAATGTTGATTTAACTTCTGAGGGTTAGGACACTATTGTTTTCTTGAAGTTTGGTTTTGTCAGGGTGGATTTCATTTGAACCCCTGATAATAATTGCAGAGACAAATCATATACAGCTTTTAGCAGCCTAGTGATGCTGTACTTGCATGGAAATGGTACTTTGAACCAAATGTCAGAGTATACATTTAAATATGAACACGAAGAGTGTTTAGCAGGTAAGCCTATCTTGTACTTTACTATTATAATGTATTACTCAGGCAATGCTTACTGTGTTAATTGTGCACAAAGAGGCTGGTGCTAGTATCTTTTTCTTTCCTACTTTGGTGTTTTAAGGCAGTTGGTATCCTCCTGTTGAATCTCTGCCTTTCAGTTCCCTATGCTCTGCTTATCTAAATCCAGACTTTCATTATCTAGTCATTATCTGTTTGGATCATAGTGCAAACCGAACTGAAGGTCCCATACCAAACAGTACAAATGTGTGTATTCAGGCTGAAACACTCATTTTTAAATCAAAATGGCGAATTCATGGCAATTAGTGCAGTCATGCCGATTGTTTTCATGTTGGAAACGAGTGAGGAAACAGGTACATTGTGCTTTAAATCTATTAGACAAAGAATATTCAAGCAAAGCTTGAAATCACAATGTATTGTATGTATGTCTTTGAAATTGTTCAGCCCTAGTGTGCATGTTTCTTTCTGCCTCTGTCACGGTGGTTTTCTTCCTCTGAGTCCATGAACCCAGTGGGTTTGTCAAAACGATTCTGCCCAGAAAATCTGGCTCAGATCATTTTTCCTGGCATCCCACTCTGGTCACTTCTGACCTGTGTGTTGCACTTGGTAAGAGTCAAAAGCAGAATTAGAGGCAGAGTGTGATTCATCACAGGGTTAACTAGTCTTCCCCTCACCTGTTTCCTCCTTTGGCATTAGCGGTTTCTGTGGCTTTTGGCTTGCTTTTCGAATCAAACCACACCACTTTGATATTCCTCTCTTTCTCTCTCTTTCTCAGTCTTTCTCTTGCTCTCATCCATAAAGATCCTGTTTTTCAGCACACGATCCTGCCTCGGGGCATGTTTTGCACCAATCAACGTCTATCTAGATGGTGTGTACTTGAAGTGCTTCACACCATAACGGGACGTCCATATCCCAGTGGAAAAACAGATTCCTCCACTTGTAAATGCCTTGGTTTTTTCTTGTTAATGCTTCAGTCTGAGTGTTATAAAGTTTTATTTATTAGAGCAAACAGCGGGATTTGTTTATTTTTTTTTTAAAGCAGATCCAAGATTTCTCAGCTGACAGCAACATAGCTACTGTCGTGGCGTTTCTGTTTCTGCTGCCAAATAGATGTTTGTTCTTTCACTGCAAATGTGTGAATTCAACTAGAATTCCTCAGAATAGAATTCCTGGCCTCAGAATATCAGCAGTCTTTTTGTTTTCAGTATTGGAATTCCAACCTATTGCTGTTAGAGGACTCTTTGTGTAAGCAGTGTTACCAGATTTGTTTCTTTCACTTTGGAGATCTGCAGCCATCTTTGCATGAACATCACACTTTGTTTTCCTGATGATTGCTCTCCCAGGGGAAATGTCCTTCCTGCTCTGTTGATGGGGCAGATGTTGGCAGTGCTGGAGTGATGGACCAAGGCCAAGGACCAAATCAGGAGAGAAACACCTGTTTTAGGGAACAGCATGCTAAATGTGTTCATATGACTGTGGAAGGATGTTGTAAATAGTAAGAGACACAGGAATGGCACCTGTGGCAGAAGGTGACTTCATTCATTAATTCAGTTATGTGAAGACATATTCGAGGACATTTAATGACCGGTCAGTGCAGTTTGACCAGGATTTATGCATGGCATGGCTCGACTCTACTCTACTCTTTTTTTGCTTTTCCATTAGCAAAAAAAAAGCACCAGGTACTATATCTGGTGCTTTTTTTTTTAGTACCTGCTCTGGCGAGGTTCCAGCTGAGCTGAGCCAAAACTAAAATGTGATGTCGACAGACGGTTTATGTCATGTGTAAAACAACACCATGGAGGAGGCATAGAAAACAAAGTGCCTGATGCCAAACCGAGTAGAGCCAAGCCGAGCCGTACTACAACTAGATGTTTTACATGAGACCTTGTGAATCAAATTAGTTACACTCTTTCTGTGAACACGAATCTCACCGGCTGTCGGTCTTGAACTAAACCTCCCATCACAGTTTGAAGAGTAAAACTGGGCATTTTTTAAAAGGGACATTCAGTCAAATTCACATGTAAGGTCATCTTTTACACTTTGGAGATTCTTAATCCAAAGTCAGGTGACACATTGTAAGCATGCTTATCGTTCGATTCAACAGGGTGTAGGGTGTCAGGATCTGTCAGCCCAGAAATTCAATTGCATCATAGTCAATGACAATCAAGTACAGATATGGGACTTCCCTCCACCAGTCCAACCTGTTCTCTTCTCATAGCCCAGCCAATATGATACACACCACTACAGGCTCAGTTCATTTCTTCTTCCCAGGTGTCTTCATTGTCTAGCCCTTCCACACTGTCCAGACCTCCTTCCTCCTAATGTCATTAAGTCGGCCATTGATGACGTCATTGAGGAGTCCGTCATGTCTGTCGGTCACATCAGAGCACAGATTAATGGCTCTGTTTGCCTAATGTGATATATTTGGAAGGTGTTTTTTTTTTATACAGGCATTAAGCTTGAGACTTCAAATTATAATTATATTATGTAATATATTATATAAATCTATTTGACAGTTATCTGACTGTGATACACACCTATATTTGCCTTCATTAGTTCATCTCATCCTGTCAGCAGATATTATCAAGATGCATTCACACCCCGTTTTTCCTTTTTCCTCTGCCATTGTGCTCAACATTAAAATGCAAATATATAAATGCCTCTGAAGTCTAAAAATATATAAAAGTGGACAGCTGAACACACATTCCTTACAGCAATCTCTATGAGGACACTTACACACATAATGCATTCCCTTGCCCCTTACTCTAACCTTAACCATCATAAATAAATACCTAACCTTAAGCCAAACCTAATCCTAACCCTAACCCTAAAATCTCGAGCATAAACAGCCCTTTTAAGATACGACAAAATGTGAGGACCAGCCAAATTGACTATATGAGTGGAGCACCTCTTACAGCGTCCACTAAAATATAAGCCAGCTTCATAACTTATGGTTAGTTTTTGTTAAGGGGAAACTTGGACTTGGTAAGGTAGCATTAGTGATTAAAACATCTGAGATCAATAAAACGAAAAAGCATTTTGAGGGGAAAATGGCAGAGCACTGCTGTATCCCTCTTTGCACCGCCTCCACTAAATTCTATAATTAATTGCTGAAGATTCCCAGTAAACCCTCCTTCTGCAAACAATAACTGTAGAACATCTCTGCGTGTTTGGCTGACAGGTTTTTATGGAAAATAATCAAATTGCATGTAGTCAGTTGCCCTCGCTAGGATTATGATCCTCAAAAAGTACAAGTACAATATGCTCCACATTGCATTGGTGCATTCATACATAGAGACACGAAGAAGTCACACCTGGATCTGCGGAGATTAAAGAGAGGTGGCACGATGTTAGAAACTGTAGTTAGAAACCTGCTTCCTGTGGATACAAACACACTGTCTGTATGTGTGTGTGTGTGCATGTGTGTGCGTGTGTGTGCGTGTGTGTGTTTGATTTTAAACCATCTGCAACACCAGAGTGTATGTTTAGCTGAACTTTTGATTTATGTCACAACACACTCAGAACATTTTGTAAAAGGAGAACACACATGGAAACGTGAACTCCAGAGTCAGCAGTAGCTTTGATAACTTCCTAAGGGTTTGCATCATGTCCACTGATGTTTGTGACCTTAAAAAGAAATACCCCTTTTCATCTATTAACTACATACAGTACATACCTGAGGAGGTTAATGTGCAGCCACCTGAGCGGAATTTCCATGTTATAACATTACATACAGTATATAGTCAATATAAAGACAACTTTTGCATTAGCCATGTGGATCGATGCAAAGAACTCACGTCATTCGCTACATTTGATTGATTTTAACCTAGGCAAATGATGTGCATGGTGTGATGTCATAAAGGCCAATCAGTGTTGAGAATGGGACAGAAATGGTGGGAATTACAAGCCATCCCTCTTCTCTTCTTTTCAGTAAGAAAAAAGGAGAATATTTACAAGTTGTGTTTACTCTCACGGGTGATTACAAATGAGCCGGTGAGTTACACAACAAAAAAAAGTATTTGCTACAATTTTCACCGAAAATGTCTCAGTCTTTTGCGATCATGCCGCACAATTCTCTCATTAATGCTATAATAACCTCTTTTTCTTCTTCTCCGTCCTTTTTGTTGCAGGGTGCAGCTGGCAGACATAGACATGTTGTCATTCATCCATACCAGCTGCCGCACATCCACCAGGAGCCCACTGTGCTGTTCTGCATGGGCATCCTGCTCCTTGTGATTGGACGGATAATCTACTTGCAAGGCAGTACGGACAGCCAGGACCTCTCTCAGGTTTAGCCTTTGGAAAACCCAGCAGACGTAGCATTTTTCTTAAATCATTTCTGTTTTTTTGTTTTTTTTTATTTGTTTTGTCACATCTTGTTTTGTGGGGGACCTTTTTTCACTCACCATCCTTCATTTTCTCAAATGAGGGCAGAGCCTTTGGACTCCGCTTGTCTTGATTTTTAATGGAGATTATTTGTTAACACCTTTAAGGAACTCTAAAATGGCTGTATTTTTAAAATTTTCCACCCGCGTTTTACCTTCATGGTTTCTGAGTCTTTGCGATGCAACCAAAGAGCCAGGAGTTTGCACTCTTTTCCAACGTAGAGGTGGCCATGTCACCTAAATATGCCTCTCTGCAAAAATATGCCTGTGGAAATTCAATTGTGCCTTGTACAGTTTTCTTTATACTTTTCTAGAAAAACCTTTAATGAGATGGTTTTTTTTTTCCTTTTTTTGTATAGAACTTAAGAGTTTCCTTGGGAGATCAACTCTGCAGACCCAGGGTTGTTAAAGCATGAGGGTCCCGTTAATAATTTTTTTTTTTCCCAGATTTTTTCCCTCAGACAGTTTCAGGCAGGGAAAACCTATGCAATCCTGTCATGTTAGGATCCAGCAAACAACAAACTCATGACTTGTGTGGGGACTGGGCCAAAGATTTTTTATTCAACATTTTTATCAAAAGTTTTTGCTACCATGAAATGTGTCCTCTGTCTTCGACACATCAACTGTATGTTTGTGTTTTAGCCACCGAAATGTATCACGTTCTACTCATTTGAGTACTAAATGACAAGGATGTTGGCTCGAGATATATCATATGCCATGTTATGCTGTATTTTGCAGATTCAATACAGATTAATATTCCGGGGGAGAAGCGTTTAAGAATTAGTTTTGGTTCTCAGCTACTGAACCTCTTCTTCAGGATTGTGTTCAGACTAGTGACATCATCAGGGTCACACTCATCAGTGTTCTGCACTAATGAACGCATGCTACATTTACACATACAATTTTGCATTAGCGAGAAAGCTGTCCATTTTTGTTTTGTTAGTCAAATTTTAGCCATAGCACCTCCTGTAACATGGATACTTATTATTTTAAAGGTACTTTATATATGCACAATGGCTGCAGAACAAAATGTATTATACCAAAATTTGTAGTCTTGGAAAATTGCAAAACTAATGTTTTACAATTTTATTTACGATTTACTGAACAGCAGTTAGTATAAAAGGGACAGCATGTTCATGTGGAAAAACCTGCCCAGACAGATTTAATAATAGTTTTTATTCTTTCATTTTGAAGACAAAGAAAAAAAAAAGTAGTTTGATGAAACTGTACCAGCCTTCCAGTAACTGATGCCACACACACACAAGCCTGTTTCCCTAGTGCCATTTAGCGCATGACCCACCTCCACCCCACTTGTGAATGCAAAGATTTAAAATTTTATGATTTGGGATTTTATGTCAGTCATTTAAATCACTGTTTTCCATGCATGTTTACTCATTTTCTGCCTTTTTATATTAACAAACCTCACTTTGACATTGTTTTCAAATACAGAGCAATTGTTGTTGTTTTTTTTCTTCTTCTCTATAATAAGTGGTCAAACCATTCTGTCTTCTACTGTTCTTTGTTTCAGTCTCTGGATTTACCATTACAGCAGCCAGACTGACAAGGTCATGTTATCCATTTATTAGCTTAGTGATTCAGACTCAGGCCAACTTTCCTCATGCCTGCCAGGTCATTAAACACTCACGAGAGAGAGTTCTGGACACAAACCAAAAACTGAATAGTGTGGAGTCAAAGAGGGGTTTTGTTATTGGCTGGTTATCTTCAGTAACAGCAAACAGCGGTGATACAGGCTTCATTGGAAGTACATTTATTCTTTGTGCTTATTGAAACATATCAGTTCTGGCATTGCTTTTGTTTGAGGGAAGTGTACCACATGTCTATTAGAAGACGGTTTGGGCCACATTTTCCTGTCTGATCCCAACAAAGAAAAGAAAACTACCCAAAACTGGCAGACATCCTGCTGATTGTGTTTGAACTCCACAAAGTCACATCCTCCATCCTTAGCAGGGATGAGATCAGCTAGTGCTTACAATGTAACTAACAGCTAAAGTGTTGAGTTCAGGTGTTATCATGTAACTAGCACTGAATGGACCGGAGTCAACAGACTAAATGATCAGTTTTATTCAGTAAAATAGGCTAGCTCAGCCAATGTGCCTGAACTTTATTTCAAAACATTATTTGACCTATGCTCTGGTTAAGTACATAAGCCAAACCATCCCAGTCAGTGTTGTAGTCCAAAGCTCATGAGACTCAAATAGGACTTGTTTCGGTGATAACTCAGACATGAGCGCTGACAGAATCTTCTGTGATCTGTCATCTTTTCCTTAACTTTGCGTCATTTGTGACGTTTTCATTTCCGTTTGCATTTCCCTCATTCCTCTCCGCCTCTTTGTAGAGTTCTTGCTCCTGATTGTGGGATACATTCTCACAGCAGTTTTAATGCAGGTAGATGTGTTCACAGCCTACAGTGTTTCGAATTGGCCCTAATCATACATTTTACATTCATATGAATTCCAGTGACATTAAATAACCCATGGAATTAGTTACAATTTGTGTTAAATGTTGATCCCTATTTATTTATTTGTCAGTGGAGCACTGCAGAGGACTTGACACAGACTCTTCTTTGGTTACCTGACTAGAGACTTAGTGACTCAACTACAACAGTGCAACTAGTTCATCTCAATTAAAGAGTCTCTCTTCCTTCAAAAATCAAAACATAACTTTAGATTAAGTGGTAATATTTTAAATTGGGATAACCTGGCTAGTTTGGGTTTGCCAGATTTCTGCATTTTATCAGTCCGACGAGTATTGCAGTTAAGGGAGTATTGACCAAATATTTGTTTTTCATGATCAATCAGAGTCAGAGAAATGTCCTTTAAAGCGATTTAACTGTGATCTGGACAAAATGGCTTTGAGGAACCACACTTTATTGCATTTAAAGGCTTTGCTCTTTTTATTTGTGTCATGTGTGTTGTACTGAAATGCATAGAACAAATTTGTTTCATTCCCTGTGAGGTTACCCAGACAAGAGCTGCAAATCAGAGTGGTAAGAGGAGAATGTTACACAATTAAAAACCAAATTCATCTGAGTGTGTTTGAGTCACTCTTGGATGTTTGCACAGTTCTGTCAACACCCATTCATCACAGATTAAGTGTGATTTGACTTTTAACATCATTTTAAACTCTCATTTGAAATCTCTGTCACCTCTCTGCTCCATAATCGCATGTTTGAAATCAGCTGTGTCTTATTCAAAAAGTCTTACAGTGAACTTATGGCTTGTTGACATCTGCTGCTGCATTACAGTGCACGGGTGATTCATTTCTCTGGACAAAATGGACAGAAGGAGCTGCTTTATTACAGACGTAGAAATCCCTCACACTAGTCCGCATCTGACATGACAACCGTCTCACAAAAATAGTGGTTTGAGGAAAGAGCTCCCAAAGTTACGTGTCGTAAACAGTGGAATAGACATGAAGTGCACAAACAGACAGCAACACAATGCTTAACGCCAGGGCAGGGCTAGAATCCTGAACAATACTTACACAAAGAGACACATACTGACTATAAAAAAAACAAAATGGAAGAACATCCTTGTTTGTTGATCCTACTAAGAATCAGTGGGTGCTGGTTAACATTTCTGTATGCTTGGATTATCTGTCCATAGCAGGTGTTTTATTATTTTGTATTAGAAAATCAAGAGTCAGCTTGGAAACATAGAGAAAACCACTAATAATGTCCTGGGACTTAAAATGTCATTCTTAACTCTTCAGTCCCACCACACCCCCTTCACAGCATTTGAAATGTGACCCTGGGTAAAGCTACTGCCACTGTTAAAAGTGTAGAAGTTAAGCTTAAAACTTGTTGTGTCGTCATATCACCACACTTTGTTGCACTTTCTGTTTCTTGTTGCGTTTCCTTCTTTCTCTTTTCCTTTCCTGACAGTCACATGATAAAAGACATTTCACGCAAACAAACATGTTGCACTCTTCCTGTGCACCATGTTTCCCTGAACACCCTCTCCCCCCCCCCCCCCCCCCCCCCCCCCCCCCCCCCCCCCCCCCCCTCTCCCCCCCCCCCCCCCACCCCCACACAACCCCGTGACACTGGCAGCGCTGTGACTGCATGTTGATTTGTGACATTGTGCCATGTGAAACCCAAGACCTCATTTTGAAGTACTGTATTACAGCTGGAGTGTGAGAGAAGAGCATGGCAGGGTGGAAACAGAAACATGAATTGCCATCTTCTGAAACTGATATGGAAACCTGTGTTGATTCACTGCTTATGTCTGACTTCCAGCATCAATTCTGCTGGAGCCCCTTCAGGAAACTGTGTTGCAGACATGTATTTGTTTTGAGAATTTTTAAAGTTTTCAAAGTTTATTGTGAGGAAAGTTAACATTTACGCCTACTGTTGTTGTATATATTTACTAGGGGCCACATTAAAGGATCACCTATTTAGCTGATGTCCTCGTAAACAGGATTCTGTACTTTTTTTGCAAACAAATGTAAGTCATAAAAGTGGTATGTCAGCTTTGTCCACAAAAAGCTGACAGACAGATATTTTATATGTGTTAAACGTCTTTTGATGCATAATTCGCTTTGCCTTGAACACGCCGTGGAATTTCATGTTTTCTTTTCATTTATTTTTTAATTTCTGAAAACTAGGCACAGGAAGTGCATTGTGTTCTCCCATTGGTTAAAATACTGTATACAACTGTATTTGTTCTTGACATATGGGAGATCCAATCACACTTGGTCACTGGAGATGAATATGTAGACTGTCAGGTGTGATTTTGTTCTAATGGGCCGCTCCCACTGGTGAATGGATCACCCCAGATACATGTTAATGTGTGGTATGAATGGAGCCTGTGTTGTGCTTTGCTGTACAGAAATGCAATTGTTGGAGTCTGAGTGTGAATTTTAGAGGCAAGGTAAATGACAATGACCCAGTACGACTGTAGCAATGTTTCTTTTTTTCTGTTTTCTTTTTTACTTTTATTTTACACTGAAAATATTTTAATTATGCTGTTTCAATTTCTGTAAATAAAGCTCTTTTTACATGAAAGTGCATTGGGTTTTTTATTGTGTATTGGTCCATCATCATCAGTGCAATATTGTATTCAATTGTAGCAAAGACCTTTCCATGTTTTTCCTAATTTCACATTTGTCATCATTTTGCAGTATGCAGTATGTTCATCCAATCACTTCTTTGTATATTAACTTTTCAAAACACACGCCATACATGTTATAATTTAAACAGTACATTTACCTCCTTCAAAACCTCAAAAATCACGAATCAATTATCATAATAATTAACTTCCATATCACTAAATATTCATAACTTCCCTCAACACTGAGCAGTGACATAAGCAGTGTTTATGGTCCTTGTCAAGATAATTTTGTGTAGAACATGGCTAGTATAGTTTTAAGAGTAAAAATATTGTGAGCCAGGCTGAACAAACAAGCAACAAACAAGAACAAATCCACTTTAAACTATACAGTCTGTCCTCAGTCTCCCTTCAGAGCAGTAATTCTTAACTACAGGTGAAAGTTATGTTTACAATCTGTCGATTAATTACACTTTATTGTGTGACATCTCAGTTTGGTCCATCACCAGCCTCTCAGGTCATTTGAGGTCACATTGCACCATGTTGGTATTAAAGTTCACTTAGGTGAAATGAGGACAGATTTTTTTCCCCTTTTACTGTCTAAAGCAGACTCTTGTTATTTTCTTCCTCTTGTCCTCGATTTGTGTTTAAGTGTGTGTGTATGTGCGTGCGCGTGCGCATGTGCGTGCATGTGTGTGTGTGTGTGCACATGCTCATCTGCAGGACATGGAAAGTACGGTGCCTTCCACAGCTTGGCACAAACACATGCTCAGATAATTATATGTCTTCCACACACAGACACACATACTCACAACTCATTAGCACACACACACACACACACACGCATGCACACACACACACATATTTGCACTTCTATCAGAGTGAGGACCCTCATAGACATAATACATTCTCTAGCCCCTCACCCTAACCTTAACCATCACAACTAGATGCCTTACTCTAACCCTAACCTAAACCCAATTCTAACCCTAACCCTAAAACCAAGTCTTAACCCTGAAAAAGCCATTTTAAGGGGTGAAAAAAAGTGAGGGCCAGCCAAAATGTCCTCACTTTGTCAAAATGCCCTCACTTTGTAGGTAATTATACAAATTTTGGTCCTCACTCTGCAGCAAGTACAAGAACACGCACACACACGTGTGCATGAGTCAGAGCAGCAGTCCGGCAGGGTGGATTCCTCCATCTGCACAGAAAGAGAGAAGTAACAGTTTTTAATCCGTTGTGGTTTCAAGGTGAAATGACAAAATGACTACATGCAGCAGGTTTGCTTTTATTTATGTCCAAGAAAAATTTTATTGCATACAGATCTGCTTTGTTTTGCTGTATCATGTGAAGTGCACTATTTACAGGAAATAAACAGTTCTGTAAATGTTTTTTGATAAACACAAAATTGTGTTTATTTTACACCAAATATAATTCATTAGGTTCATACAGCAACCTTGAAGATTTATGTTTGCTGGCAAATATGTCACAAATGGCCAAGGTTCATTGAGTGACAAATGCTTTACAGTAAGTGATGTGAAACTAGGACAAAACATCAGCCTACATACAAATCCTGGAGGTTGTCCTACTTTAGTAGTTCCACCTTTACAAAGGTCCAAATTTACATTTATTTATATTTTTGAGTTTATATATGTTACATATTCCACAAAATAATTTCAAATGATCAACGGGGCTACATGATGACATGTGGTTAACATTCTCAGCAAGGTCATAGGAACATGTACAGGCCATTTCAACATATTAACACTATACGGCCAAAAAGGGTGAGGATTGGACGTTGCAGCCCAGCATTTAAACTTGCCCATTTATGTCAGATGAAGCAGACAATGATATCAAGTGACATTTATTTAAAATGTAAATGTATGTAATATAAATGGAAAAAAAAAAAGCTGTGTATTTGAAAAAAATACCATCTGATGCATCACTGACTGTAAAATGTTGTGCCATGATTCCAAAGACAGCATTTAAACATTACAGTGGCGCATACAAGTAGTTGTTTTCAGTGGTTGGTTGTAACCACTACTTCTCTTCTTCAATCTATCACTGTTTACACTGTGAATAACGCAGCAGGAACCAGGTGTGCAGATACTTTTGCCTGTGTTGCCTTTACACTCACTCTGTGGCTCTCTGTGTCTCTGAGCCCAGTCTTCTTTGCTGTGTTTGCTTTGCTGGGGCCAAGAGGAAAGCTTATTCAGGATGCTGTGGTCGGAGACCTCCAGACTATTCTCTTCCTCTATTGACTCTGTGTGTTTGAATGTGTGTGTCAGTCACAAGCAGAGGCATTTGAATGGGAACCCATGCTAAAGGGACTTGGGGACTCTTCAATCAACCAGACAGAGCCCCCACCTCACTCCTTAACTGAAAGCAGTTAATATCTGCTGTTCCTTTAGTAAAGGTTAAGGCTGATGCTAATACTGATGAACTTGTTAGCATTTAATTGACATTGGATAGTTTCTAAAACCTTGGCGATAATAAATATTGTCTAAGTTTTTCCCTTCCTATTCATTTTGCTGTTTTCACACAAACCTGTCATAGATTTGGCTTAATATAATCATCAGTGACCCTTCAGAGGTGGGAAAGGGACAATTGCCAGCTTTGTCAGTCCTGTCCACCTGAACCCTCCCTGTTCGCCACCATCATATAATATGTCGCACATGCATGTTTGTGCAAACCACGGATAACTGTAAGCTCAAGTTTCTAAACAAATCTTATCTTATCTTATCTTATCTTATCTTATCTTATCTTATCTTATCTTATCTTATCTTATCTTATCTTATCTTATTACTGCAAGGGGTCTTAGCTCAGGGTGTTGTTCCGATATCCTAAATTCAGCATAAACTGTAAGACTTAATATAATCCTTTTAAAGCATTTTCCCTCGTTTGGTGTTGCTGTTTTGATTATGCTGCCGTTACAGTTGTTGCTGCTGTAGAGCTCTGTCTAACACACAACTCCGAAGACGTTCTCGCAGATGTTCAGCTTGGTTGATATCTAGTGACTTTGAAGGCCATAAACATGTGATTCAGATCATGATCATGCTCATTAAATCATGCACAGAAGCGTATGGTTTCATGCACGTGATAATGAATTACATTATCACAAACTACTAGAAGTCCAAGCAAAAATGTTAACACCAAAGAGTGACATCATTTTAAATTGGCTTGGTTTAGTTATACCAAACATATTGTGGCCTTATGTGGGTATAGTAAGTTAAGGTTAATGTTTAAAGCTCTTTTACCACATCAGAATAACCAGTTCTTTCTAACAACTACTAGTCTGATTAACATTCAAGATGTGTCCTAAACTTGATAAACACTGATAATGATGAACATTATCATCATTATTAATTATTAACATTATTTGTTTGAGATCTTTACTCACTAATGAAAAAGTTATGTTATTTGGTCATGAAAGAATCCACACCAACAAAATCTGGATTTTCTTAATATCCCTAATTAATATAAATCAGCTGTTGTTGTTCAACATCAACAGAAAAAAGGTGCTATAATCATATGTATCATGTATGTTGATCTGTTCATTACAACTGTGTTCCCTATGATCAGGTTGAAACAGGATGTCAGGTCAGGTCACACAATGAGGAAACAGTGAAACAGTTTGTTCATGTCTCAAAATACTGGGTCACAAAAAAATAAACAGGCTCCCAAACACAACCAAGAGAAGCTAAAAAAGTCTGCGCTGCAGTGACAAACTGAACTGTATACGTTCTGCTGCAAGTATAAGTGTGTATCAATGGCATGGCATGGTTTACTGTTTACAGTATGGATGTTTACAGTATGGAAATATTCTTTCTAAAACCTGCAAATTTCACAGCAGGAATAGTTAAGGAAAGGGGAAACAAAAATAACATGCAATATTTCTTTGTGATATGCTATGACTTCAATTTTGCACTCAACGGTGACACAGATTTACCACAGTGTAATGAATTATGGTGAATTCTCGAAACCGGTTTAGTTTGCAGTGGGTCCTTTGAAGACACAGAAATGCTATTTATAGCTTTAATGTGGTGGGAGCTGCTGGTTTTTGTGGTCGAACATGAATGTAGTCATTTCCTGCACTCGTGTCGAGGGGGGCAATTTACTGGACATGTCTGGAAGGTGTGGGCACCATCTTTACCACATTATCTATGAAGGTTTGCCCGCTCCAGGTGGTCAAGCTTTGACGAGATGAGTCAGTCCTACTTGTAATGCAAATAATGTTTTTAGCTGCGATAATTTTCTGCTTTAACCTTTTGTTACGTGTAGTTTTTGAAACCAAAGGATGAATGTGCAGTGATGTTCTGTTGTAGCTGATGTAGCTGTTCTTCAGCAGCAAAACAAGCACCATCATCTGTTCTTGTTTCTTCTCCCCCCCCCCCCCATTTTAGTCAGACTAAGACAATAATTTGGTTTTATTAATGTCATGTTAACACATTAGTCAGACTAAAATTGAGCTAGTCCTAGTCATACTAGGATAATGCATGTATAACTTAGTCGGACTGCAGTCAGACTTGGCGTTCTGCGCATGCACCAAAATTTCCTCCCCAGTCTTTGACCCGGAAGTAGAACAAGACATCATATAAACTGCAGTACAGTTGCTGGAAATCATTCAGCGGTGGCGTCTTTCTTCAGACAACACAGCAGCCACAAGAGCCATCTCATTTGTATTTCAATTAACATGTGCAGAAAGTACGAAATATACAGAACTACAGCAGGATCCAATATACCCTAGCTCCATGGTTCTCAAACTGTGGTACGTGTACTACCAGTGGTACGCGAGCTTCCTCTAGTGGTACTTGGAGGAAAATCAGAAATATTGTTCTACTGTGTGGGAGCTGAGGAATTTTGACTGGAGTGCATAGAAAATGAAACAAATATTAAAATAGTAATTAGAATAAATCAAATAATAATAATTGGTCAGCCTATCTCTTGCTCCATCTTAATCTAATTTCACTAGAACAGTGCCTGAAGTACATGTGAGGAAGAGGATGATGATGAGAGAGCAGATTATGTTATTTACACCACTGTATTTTAACATTGGAGATAATGGTGGTACTTCAGGGGCTCAATATTTCCTCAGGCAGTACTTGGTATGAAAAGTTTGAGAACCACTGCCCTAGCTTATAGAGAGATACAGCGCCATCTACAGAGGCGGAGTTAGACATATACAACCGATTAAACTGTGCATGAAAACGGACTGACTGACTGACTCCCTTATTGCTTCCTCGTCCTTGTTTTCTGATAGGCTCTTTGCACGGTGGCCATTTTGGCACGTTTCAGATGTTACTGATCAGCACAGTGTGACAGTGAACCAGCATGTACACAGAAACTGAAGAGGCTAAATGAAACTCAGCCACCTGTGATTTTTCTGTAGCCACCTGTCAAAACTGATTAATTAAAACATTAAATAAATAATGTAAATCATATCACCTGTGTTTTTCCCACTGTGACTCTTCTGATTTTTTTTTTTTTTTAAATAAAGCCAAGTCTGAGAAGTGGCAGTCAGTCATGATGTCACCCAACTCCCATTCTAAGGCTTCCAGAATCATGCTTTGGCCAGTACCATGTTCAGGTTTTGCAAGTGGAGGTTTTGAGGCATAACCTTCAACCAGGCTCATCATATGTGACCTACTTCATCATCTAGTTTCCTCTAAATGGGACCAAAATCCACAAAATCAGTATCATATGATACTCATTTATTTTTCATTATTATACTGTATGTGGTCTACAAATTGTACACTGCAACATGTGCACATTGTGCCACATTCATGATGTTTAACTTGTGAGTGTTTTTGGAGTGTGTTTTTGCGTTTTTGGAGTCTTATAAAGATCATGGCAATGCTGAAGACAGGGATGTCTGTGTCTGAAAAGATAGCTAAGTTGAAGCTCATTAAATTACAGGTCATTTGTACATGAATACATACCCACACAGATATAATGTAACTTTCTACCCTCATTAAATAATTATAAGATAACACAGCTACAGTGCTAAATCATATTATAGATTTGCTGCTGTGGAAGAAAATGTAACAGACAATGACAAAAAGACAACAGCTGTATTAATGTGAACATTTCAGACTCAGTCATAAGCAGAGTGTGGGCCGGTTGCTGAAGAATACAGTGAGAGAGTGTCTTTGTGGGACAGCTGGTTATGCACATTTCATTTTTTTTTCAGCAACATTTCTTCTCATACATGTTCTCATACATAGGATGACCTTTTTCTTTTCCATTTTTCAAATTTAATTCACATCCTCCTCATTAAAATATAGAATACTTCCTATGACATCGTATACTACTATTTTTGATGACTGCAGCTATTTCAAAAGGCTTTTTCCTCAAAAGGCTGAGGCCTATCGGAGAGATTTGTCTCTGTGAGTGCGTGTCCATGCACATACAGTACGGTGTGAGTAGCACTGCAGGGTTGCAGATGTTTGGCTCAGTGTTACATCAGCCTCACTTGAAGCAGATACTATACAGCTCTGTGGCGGTTTGAGCCAATGTATGCCACCAGACTCACTGAGGCAAATCAAGCCAGGAGCTCCAAAGACGACTTAGCAAATCCAAAGCTAAAGACGGAACAAACCACAACCGAGTCAAAGCAAAGGAAATGTAAGCAACTTACCCAAACCGCACACTGACACAACCAATTTAATTCAAACTGACCTAAACTAAGTTGATATGCACAGGAGACCATGCTGCTCTGTGCGACTGATCACAGCAGCAATGAGTAAATGAGGCAAGAGCAAAAACTGTCACAGCAAAAACACCAACACACAATTACTTGCCAAAACACAGACACGCCAACACATGGCAGCACAGTAAGAAAACCACACATGCCAAAACACCTGAATACTAACATGGATTGTCTTCTAACTAAATTCAATTCTCAGTTTGTGTCCTTCTAAATTTACCATTTAACACAGCACTAGAGATACAGAACATCCATACAGGATCCAGACATTCATTCATTCATTCATCTTCTACCTCATATGGTGTTCAAGGAAGATTAGGCACACCCAAAATAATTCTGGACAAAATAAGAAATCAACCAAAATCAAATCAGCCAAAATCAAATCAACCAACAAAGACAGAAAGAGTCATTCGGTTAACAATTCATAAGAATCCAGACTGGAGGCAGGTTTAAAATGGCTACCTCAGCTCTGTGCACAGGCCCCTAAAGGTCACTATTCACACTTTTATCATTTTTTTGTAATATGTTATGGAGAGAATGTATTTTTTTTATCTTCCCATATGATCCAAAGAAGAAAAACAGATAAATGTATGATATCCTGTAACTTGGTCTGACTTAAATACATCAGGTAGGCAGGTTAAATCGGGATCATTCTAAATGAGCTGTTTCATTAAATAATCACAAGATGACTTTGCACTTAGAGAGTAACACAGAGTCACAGTTTTCACAGTCTTTGAATATCATGGTTGGACAAAATAAAAAAGAGGGTTGGTGACAGTATTTGCGCAACTTTCTGTAAAAGCCAACAAACTGAAGTGATTATTGGAAATGATAAATTGTGTTTTGACTGATGCACATCCTGTACTGGCTCACATGCTCAACTTAACTTCCTGTTTACAGCTCCAACATCCCACAAACCCCTGCTTCTCTGATAGGAAATGCTATGCGGGCCTTTTTACTTCATACTGGACCAATGCAGCCACATTTCATCAAGTTCCTAAAATGATGGATATTCTGCACAGGAGAAACCACTGAAGTGTGGAAGTTTGTCCAGGATCTCAGTTTTAGGTTGTGTGGGTATGTTGCATTGGACAACTAATCTCAGATTAGCTGCAACAACAGATGCAACAACCTCAAATGTCTAATTATGACAATTAATCAATTTTAATGGAAGAATCTACAAGATTCTCTGTCATAAACCACACTGTCATAAAATCCTCCCATGACAAACTGGATAGAAGGTAATGAATACATAAACCTGACAATAAGACACACTTTATATTTCCCCTTGTGTCTTCTATTGCATAAGGTCTTGGCATGAACATCGTGTTTCTGAACCATTCTTCTGCCTTCGTGTACTTTTTTATGACAGGGTGCAGACGCTTTGAGAACAGTGACACAGTGACACCGGATCATACTGTCTTCAACAAAAACAGAACACAGGGAGTTTGCACGGTTTGGAAAGTTGATGTAATTGTTTCAAATCACAGATGTCTCACATTTGTCCATGCAATCAGCTGTAGAGAGGTTGACATTAGAAACACAACAGTAGTAGTTTTGTAACATGTCACTCCTGAGAAAGGTGCAATGGACATGAGATTATTGGTGACTTTGTTTTCCATGCTCCAGTTTGTTTGTTTGTTTTCTGGTCATATTTAACACTTTGAAAGTTATGATTTTTACCAGCTCATATCCAATCGTCCTATCTTCCCTTTTTTTCCTTCATATCCTCTGCTGCTTTTCTTACTTTCTCAGTAAAAGTGACATGTCTAAGGGCAAAAGGGCAAATGTACATACAGTACAGGCGGTTGAGGAAGTCTGTCGGTTTATATTTGACAAATACAGAACTGTTTCTTATAAATGCTTAAGGCCTGTCAGGGAAAGAAAGAAAGTCAAAACTATTGTAAATCCAAGTGAACAGTTTTGACTTTACTTGGGGAGGTTTGCTGCACAGCGCAGACTGTTGCTGTGCCCTCGGGGTTAATCACAGGTTTGTCTCGCACAACATATAATTGCTGGCATTTAACAGCAAACGCGTCATTCAGTGACTCACAGTTAGATTTAGTGTTAGTCTGTGTTGTAATATCCCCCCTCCCCCCCCCAAACAAAATAAGCTGTTATTCCTCTTTGGTCAAAGCCAAATTAAATGACAAATTTTTACATTGAGATTCTCCCAAAAGTCAAAGCCACTGAATGAGTTGCTTTTAAAGAAAGCACAGAGCTCTTCAGGACACTGACTGCAGATCACATCTGAATGTGATCTACGACTCTGAGGTCATTTCCTGGTGTTTTTCCTAGGGGTTTAGTAATTTTAGCAACAGGCAATTAAAACTTTACACATGGTGCACAAATTACGGGCAAACTTCACATTTCCAAATGAACATATTTTAAATGTGATTGCTTTATTTATTTACTTTTGTCAGGCTCAACGATACAATTTTCTACAAAAATTGTATTCAGAGCAGTCGACAGGATTTATAAAGGCCACGCAGTGGAGCACATGACTTGCCTCGCAGAAAGAAGGTTGCTAGTTCGCTGGACCTTTCTGCGTGGACTTTGCATGTTCTCTGTGTGCATGGGTTTTCCAGTTTCCTCTCACATGTCTGAAAACATGCAGAGGTTAATTGGTTACTCTCTAAATTTCCTGTAGGTGTTTTTCTCAATATGCAATGGATTTGCGACCTGTCCACTGTGTACACAACCTTTTGCCCCATGTCAGCTGGGAATGGCACCAGCAACCCCATGGTTGTCAGGATAAAGCAGTAGATAACCGTTGGATGGATGGATGGATTTTGTAAAGCATAATTTCAATGTATTGAATCAACACATACATTAATTTAAGAAACTTGCATTGTGTGGATTTGAGCCCATAAAGTCAGTAAAATTCTGACTCTTGCTCTGCTGATATTACTGCAAAAAAATATTAAGATAATTAATGGATTTTCTGATGAGATTAAGAGTGAAAATGTAATTTCATGCTTTAGAACCATGCATCTCCTTTACACCCACCAAATTGGACTATATGCTGTTAATGTGTCAAAGACCATGCAAATGTTTTGCACTGAACACACCCCTGCTGACAGTTACATCACTCCAGTGGAAATATTGCTTTGTTTCGATGTATTTAAGTGATTCATCAGTGAAAGTGAGCCAAACAAGATCAAGCCCAGCTGTGCTGCATTTACCTGATTATCTGAAGCAGATTCTGAAAAGAAATAACCGTAATTTTCTCACATGAAATTGAATTTGAACTGTGTCTTCATAGAAATGTAAAATCACATTAAGGAAAGTCCTTGTGAAAGTCATATATTAGCACAGCTTTATTGGATCAATAAAACTTGGAAAGGATGTGGAAGATTAACAGCCTCACACTTAAATGTGAACCTCTCCTTCATAAGGCTTCCTCCTCCACCGTCATGTGCCTCATCACACAACAACTGTCATATTTCATCAGCTGTTTGACTCACTATGAGACGGTGCAGGGGCAGGCATGCGGGCGAACATGTCTAATCTCTGTCAAGCCTGTGAAAGACCGTTTAAACTCCACTTATGATTAAAAAATCAGGTGCTGTTGCAAAACCTCGGCCACAGGTTTCGGAATCAAAAGCGCTCACATCTTCAAAAACAGAAATATCAAAGCTGCTCGATCACCTCAGGCAACTACACCCTGCTAAAATGTTTTTTGTGTGCTCAACTCTGGGGAAAATGATGTGAGATACACCTGATTAAAGAGAAAAATTTAAAGGCTTATGCAACATTGTAATGATTTTTATTCATTGCTTTTATTTTGGATGTTCAGTATTGCATTGTGGGTCCATGTTGCATAGCGTTGCGTTTCATTGTTGTGGCTGTTTTGTTTTTCTGTTTTTACATCGTGTTGGGTTACACCCTGTTGCCGTGTACTCTGCTGTGTTTAGATAAAAATGCACAAAATGAAGTGGTAAAAATAATTATAGTAGCAATGTGACAATCACGCTCAATTTAAAGGGACAGTCCACTTTTTTTTTTGCAGATATCCTGGCTCACACACTGTGGCAGTATAACAGACATGGTCAGTCACTGAGCAGGGAATTGATTTCTGATGAAATACTCTGTTGTGGTGCATTGTGGGTAATGCATTTGGTGTTTGACTCCTGGGATGTGTCTTAATTAATGGAGTGCCACCTTCATCAGCTGTATTTAATAAAATCAGTCAAAATGGAGCAACAAGGCCTGTCCAAATTTGTGGGCTCCTCCAAATGTTGAGATTTTTGAACCTTTTATTTTGAATGATTCATTTGTTTATTAGTGTTTGTACCATTTATGTTAAAAATATACATAAAAAATAAGTAAATGCAATGTATAACATATATGTTATATACAGCATATATGTAATACTGTATACAGAAGCTGAGGGAGTTATAAAGTCATATATAAAGTCATAAAGAAGTGTTGATTCGTGAGTACAGTCCTGCAGCCTTTGAGATCGAGTCAGGTATTTTGTTTCTTAAGTCTAAATAGAAGTGCACAAAAAATAAAATCACTGGATTGCCACTTTAAATAAGTAATAAGTGTTTCTACACTGTGTTCATTTGCATCATTGCGGGAAATTTTAGAAATGAAATCACTGGAAAATAGCACAGTAAATATAATAATGCAGGTCAAATATGAGATTTCTGAAATAATACATTTATTTATTAAAAACTGAAGCAGGGAGACTTAACAGAGTGTCACATGTGTCTCCAGATCTTCCAGAACCATTTCAGCTGACACTCATCATTTTTCTGTGATTAATGTTTGAATGTTGCCTGTTGAGAGCAGAAGAAGAAATGACGTGAGACTCTGTTGCTGAGCCATAGTCCACAGAGGGTGGAGGCTGCGGTGTTGTCAGGGTTAGCAGTCATACTTTAGTACAGGAGGCCACACATTGCTTCCTGTTTCTATACCAACAGAACAGTTCACACTGATTTCTTATAACCAGTCACTGTTGTTCTCTAACCTCAGTCAAATGATTCATGTTTTAACCAGAGGTAGTTTTAACACAAACCACTATGTTTCTCTAGCCAAGTCATTTTGTTGCTACTTAAAGCTGGGATAGACAACATTTTGGCTTAAGCTTTTCATTGTGTTAAAACTGATTTCACAGTGTAAGAAACAGCACCTTCCATGATTACATTGGTCTCCATAGGCCTTTCTTTATATTATTCTCTTAATACCTGGTACAGGGTTTTGCACAGAAAAATTACAACTTTACAGCACAAAGGAACTGGATTATCCAAGAACAGAGAATAGTTTATACCTTGTTACCTTAGTTGTGGTTTTCACACAGGGGATCTTATAATGACACAACACAACACAAGGAAAATGACTTTTTGCTGCTGCTATGTCAGGAATGCTTAGGGGCATGTCTGACGCCTCTTTAAAATGAAACAAAAACTAAAGATTCATATCAGAATAATATACAATAGAAACTGATTAATACATAAAAGTGATTTTTTTTTTAACAAGAGAAAATGGAAGTAAAAAGGAAAGGTCAGTTCACCAAGCTGGTTTACCTACACTCACCATACCAGCTAAGACACCTTAATTTCCCAGAAATGAAAACCAAGATGGTCCAAATGAGGAAGTGGTGTTTATCACAAATGTTAACCACACTATATGCTGTCGTAAGTTAATGCATTGTTTCATGAATCACATGCGCAACCATAAACTGTGGTAACTCGGCTATTTGTGTGTGACGCTTTTCTGAGAAATCAGAAAACACACCAAAGCACCTGCGAAGGTGACAGAGCAGACAAATGATTCTTGTTTGACTTTGACTCATCCATGTTTGGCTGATGATCTTTAATGAGAGGTTTTAGTTGGACACCATTGGAATTTCCTAGTGAATTAAGAAAATGGATGTTCAACCCTCCACAGGTGGATGACAAGCCACCAATAAGGATCACAGGTTTAAGGTTTGAATTTACAGTATTGATTAGTTAAATTGTGTTGCAGCAAACTGTTTTTTAAAATACAGCAGAGTCAGTTTTCTAATGGAACAATGTCGGATGGACACATTAAAGTCAAGCCAAGTCGAGTCAATTTTATTTATATAGCCCAACATCACAAATAAAATTTGCCAAAATTTACAGCAAGTGCACAGCAAGTGACACCCTCTATCCTTAGACGCTCGTATGGATTGAGGAAAAACTCCACAAAAAAACCCCTTGTACAGGGAAAAAATGGGAGAAACCTCAGGAAGAGCCACAGAGGAGGGATCCCTCTTCCAGGACGGACAGACGTGCAGCAGGTGTCACATGTACAGAGACAAGTTCAGTAGAAACAACAACAAACAGAACATCAAATATTACAGAGAGAGAGAAAAAGCAAGAAGACAGAGAGCGGGATGATTCAAGAATCACTGACTTTAATAAGAATTATCATCATCTCATTCAGGGTGTGACATGTGCTGTCACCATCTGGGGTTGGTTCCAGCTTCGACAAGGATGACGATAATTAACCTTAGCAGTAATGAGTAGCTATATAATATATGGTAATGGTTATAGTTATAATATTTGAACTGTGGTGTTGAAGCTCTGGAATCAGGGAGAGGAAGAGCACAAACTAGGGGCAGGGAGAGAAAACAATGTTATTATGATAAAAGTATGAGTGTTGAGAAGAGGAGGGAGGGAGAAGGAGAGGGAGAAAGAGCTGCATACTGGCTGCTCCCCCAGCAGTCTAGTTCTATGGCAGCATAACTAAGCAATGGCTCGTGACTTTTTTTTTTAGCTTTATTAAAGAGGAAAGTCTTAAGTTTAACTTTAAATGTAGGGACAGTGTCTGCCTCCTGGACCCACAGTGGGAGCTGGTTCCACAGGAGAGGAGCTTGGTAGCTGAAATCTCTGCCTCCCATTCTACTCTTAGAGACTCTGGGAACCACAAGCAGGCCTCCATTTTCTGAGTGCAGTGGTCTCTTTGGGTGGTATTTGTCGATTTGGCAGGCAACAAATTCAAAATGGGTGAATATTTACAAAAAAAAAAAAAAAACATTTATCAGTTTGAACATTAAATATCTTGTCTTTGAGGTGTATTCAAAGAATTATGGTAAAGGATTTTCAAATCATGGTATTGTATATTTTTAGTCAAAAATGTCTGATCTTCATTGGAATCGGGGTTGGCATTACTTTTTTCATGTCACAACTCTTTTTTTTTTTTTTAACAATACTCTTTTATTTTACAAAAGCCTTGGTATCTTGGTAATGTCTGTCTTATCATGCCGACTCACAGTGACATCACCCACTGGTTTGCAAATGTTTTGAAACCTCAAAATTTTTTACCACATTTGGATCAGTGGGGGTGGGTCTGACTGAGAACTCACCCACTGCGTGTTCACCTCCAGTACCAACCTACTGCACAGTCCCAATACAATCACATGGTGTCCACACCCTAATACCTACTGTGCTTCCTCATCTACTTTACTGTAAATAGAACCATAAATGAACATTATGCTGTAATATAGACCTGAAACTAGTGACATAAAATGTTTATGACATGGGCTCCTTTTCTCATTGATTTAGACATGTTTCTTCTGCATGTCTATTACCAGACTAACTAGGACCTATAGGAACTGGAACTAGGTGTGTTTCCACCACAGGGACCACTAACTAAATGAACTATCCCTGCTCGGGATAGTACTTTGGGATGGAATTTGCAGCACACTGAACATTTTGCTCCAACATTTTATTTCAGTTGATCAGTCTCCACCAGTTTGTAAACCAGTTCAGGTGTTTTTCATTTGCTTAAATGCATGAGCTGTTCTCTTTACAGCAGCATGAGGTGAACCTCCTTCATGTTTAATGTTGCGGTCGGTTTGGCTTGAACAGTGTTTTCTGGGAATGATCTCAACTGTGATGGCCTGACATTTAATTTGTCTGGACACAGTTTGATATTGATTATGTCAGTTTAGATAATAATGGGATCTGGGGATAATAATGGGAATGTTAGCTCTGGTGCTTCAATCATCAGCTGATCACAGTGGCAATGTCGTACTGTGCAGTACTTTTTTTTTTTTTTTTTAATCTACAGTCTTGGTAAGTCAATAGTCTTGAACTGCTATTATTTTGTTTTCCGTTTTGAAAAACTGCATTAAAACTAAAATCAGAAGATGCTTTTTTTCCCCTTGTGTTTTTCATTTGTTGTAAACACGCGCCTTGTTCTGATGTGGACACAGCACCTTCTTACAGTACTACACTAACCACATCTAAAGGCCTCCTGTGGGGTCATGGAAAATTTGTGTCACTGAGCCAAACAAAAGCAAACAACCTGAAAAGGATTTGTTTCTCTGTCCCTCCTTGACTTCCCCATAAACCCACGATGATGACCATTCTTTGTTTTTTTTGTTTGTTTTTTTAATTTTTGCATCTTGAACTTCCTCTTCTTCAAAATTTAATATGTGTATGTGATTTTTCTGTCAGATTAATTAAACGGTCTGTGAAGCAATAAGCTCCTCAATAGCAGCAGATAGTAACTGTTCTTTTTTAAGATAAGTGACTTTAAGATAAAAGGAAGCTTTGAGCGCCTTTAAAAACTTAAATGTTCAAGTGAAATTATCAGTTTCATTTCCAAAAAATAAAAATAAAAATAAAAACAACAACAGCAACACTCTACACACTCACGCACACACAGTGGGAGAGAGAGAGAGAGCGAGAGAGAGAGAGAGAGAGAGAGAGATGACTTCAGACTGATCTAAAATCTTCAGGTACTTTCCATATGGATGAGTCCCATTTCACTGGTAATCACACCACACAGAGCCCCGCCTTTGTTTGTCTTTGCACCAATCAGTGAGCCCTTTGCCTCAGTCTCAAGATAAACCTGTTATCATGCCGAGGCTGCAAGGTGGATGAAATAGTTCCTCCTCTGACGTCCAGGAGTTTCTTCTTCAAATTTATTTTAAAAGCTCAGGAGTTCAGATTATTGCTGTGGGTAGAAAAGTGTGGTGCCCCTGTGAGGTCAACATTCTAATGATTCACAGATACGTCACCAGATTAACAATAGATTTTTAAAATAATCCCCAGACCACATTTAGACTTTTTAGCGTCCTCCTGGACACATTCCTTATCTCTGTGATATTTGTGTCTGTGTTTGTTCATTTTCTGCAGATGCAGCTGGTGAGGCTTCCATATCTATCTTTAAATCATGTTTAATTTCACCAATAGCTTCACGAGATACTGTATATTATATTTCAAATGTCATATGGCAGCTAATCTCTCTCTGATTCTCGACTTGGTAAAGCCATTAATGACAAAGACACGTCTAAGTCTTATAACAT
Source organism: Brachirus orientalis (assembly GCA_016785285.1). Classification (NCBI taxonomy): domain Eukaryota; kingdom Metazoa; phylum Chordata; class Actinopteri; order Pleuronectiformes; family Soleidae; genus Brachirus; species Brachirus orientalis. The sequence continues at coordinate 137,017 of JAFBJR010000265.1, forward strand.
CAAACCATTTCAGTGGAACTGTTTTTTTCCTTCTTCTTTTTCCTCTCCATATATGCATCATTTCCTATAAACAGTGTCTCATACTGACATGACCAGTACATTTTTTCATGTTTATCAGATGTTTTTGGTTTCACTTTCTGTATCTGTCGAAATTTGCTTTCATTAAGCTGAAAAGTATTCAGCTGTCCAGGCTTTGTCCTCAGGAAAAAAAAAAAAACAAGACTGTGTTGTATCAGAATGTGGAAATACCAGGGTGGAGCATTTAACAACGATCACCAGTCCTACTGATCATCAAATTTAAGTCCAGTAATTTAAAAATACTTTACAAAATATACGTGGAAATCGGTTGCTTGTTAAGAATAGAAACAATAGTCTATTCAAAAACCACAATAAAGACACTCTTCTCAGTCTTGACTGAGAATCCATGAAGTGGCAGTCCAAAAGGAAGGCACTGAGGCACTCTGGTGCAGAAAAGCATAGAAGTCTCTTAATAAAACAAGGATAACTTAAAAGTTAAAAACCAATACATTTACAGGATTTTACACACAGGATTTTTTTCTTTCTTCATGTTAAAGTTGCAAGATTTTCTCTGTTTTATGGGAAGCTCCTGTCAGTTCTTTTTGAATCTACATTAGCATAGTCCTGATGGATGAATCCCAATTAAGTTTTTTTTTTTTTTTTTATTTAGCTGTGTGTACTAATGTCAGTGTTCCTCTGACTGTGGTTTAATCTGTCAAGATTATTAGTCTCTCTGAGACTGATACCGTTCATTGATTTCTTCAGCTTGCTTTTTAACAGACAGTCATGAAATTGTCTCGTATCAATGCCGTTTTATTCCCCTTTATAACTTGTATATGGTCTTTGTGGGATGAGCCTGACTAGTGATAATGACATCACAGATGGAGTCATTGCAGCATTATTCATTGCAGTGCCATTATAGCTATGTTTTCCCTCCAAAACTGGTTCCCCATTTAAAGTCTCGACTTGTTATTGGCTAATGTGTCAGCCAATGAGGAACTGTTGCCTGGTGACTCAGAGCTCTTCCCATCCCAGTCATCTTCCTGCCTTTTTTTGTTTTTTTACACACTGTGTTTCATTTTTCAAAGTGGCAGCTGAGTGGCTGTGTCACTCCTGTGATTGGCTGGTCTTTTTTTGTACAGGTATATAAACACAGCAGATATTTAGTGCTTGTCTTCACATAGAGAGGCAGCTTGCATAGCTCAGTGCAACTCATAGCTTTGACCCAGCTATGGGTCATGTTAGTCAATGTGCATACTGTACATTTTTGAGTGAAAAGTATGTTTAAATGTTATTAAAAACAATAATCTCTCCCTACATTCCTACGTTCCATTTTCATACATACATACATGTGGATATTAAATGATTTTGGCAGTTAAATGAAGGTATCAAAAGGGCCAAATGTTCTGGAACCTTGGAGGAAACAAGCAACAGTTGTGTTGCTAAATTCACATTGCTGCTATTTGAAAGGAATACTTGTGACTCCACCCACAAAATATACGCTGAATAGTTTGCAATATCTGCAGTAATTTATTTCCTATGAACAAAATAGTTAAATATAAGCATAAAATCTAAAATTGTACACCTATGTTTCTATTTTGACAAGATCAAGATCTGTTACCATAAAAATAATATAATAATAATAATAATAATAATAATAAAATAAGATATTTATGTAAGGTCCCAGTAGAGTCAAACTAATTTTATACAACTCCAAACATACTCACTCACACAGATGCCAGTTCATTAGGTCCACTTGGGAATGACTATGGTAGGTTAACAGTCCCTAAAAGTTGAGTTTTTATAGAACCTACAAGAAGTGTTGATGTAATTCAATGTTAATTTAGATGTTTCTGTTTATATTGAACCTATTTGAATAAAACACATTAACTTTTTCTGATAATAAAGAAATAGAGACTGGACTGAATAAATGAAACTTCTCTCTGGAAAGATTACCACAGTGTAATATAAGATCCAAGGAAAAACTCTGTAAGCTGATTTACCTCTCCAGCATGAGCTGTTGCATTATTGTATATTTAAACGAAGAAAACATCAAGATATTGTGTAATTCAGTGAAACACAAATTACACAATTGCAAATGTTCCAACAATTCCTTGATGATCTCTTTAGTAATTGTCATTATAATGTTATTTCGTATACTGCAGAGCCCACTACAGGGATGACAGCACTACTCTATAGGCAACATCTATCATAGCTTGTATATTCAGCAAAAATGGGGTCACATGGTGGTATAGTGGCTTGCACTGTTGCCTCACAGCAAGAAGTTCTGGGTTTGTGACCCAGTCTGACGGAGGGCTTTGCATATTCTCTGCACTCGTGTGTGTGTGTGTGTTTGTGGGATTCTCCAGATTCATCTCCTACAGTCCAAAGACATGCAGAGGTTAATTGGACATTTAAATTGTGAGCGTGAGAGTGAGAGTTAGAGTGAATGGTTGTTTGTCTCTACACTGTATGTTGGCCCTGCAGGGTGTGACCCCATATTTTGCCCTATGTCATGTGGGCCTGGCTTCAGCCGTCCACGACCCTTATGTGGAGGATAAAGCGGCAGAGAATGACTGATGGAATAAATAAACAAATAAATAAATTAATTTTAAAAAAAATATGACTGTAAATTTATACCATATAGGCAATCAGTTATTGTCAACTAATTTTCTGGTATAGTTTATGTGCTTTGGCAGTTTTACAGCACCGTGTTGTATGGATGGACTCAAGTGTCCATTTTGATTTCTCCACATTGATTCAAAGGTTGCTCTTTTGTACATACATCACTATTCAAAGTAGGATTTGGTACCCATAATTTATGTAACGTTCTAAACTCCAAACACAGAGCTTATCACCAGCAGCAGCATTTTTATATATTAAATGAACCATTTCGGTCTTTAAAATGTGTTTGTTATATTCTCTGATTGTTTTCATGTTTTAACATGAATTATAAATACAGGTGATTATTAAAAATAAACAAAATAAAACTGTTGGTGTTTTTTTAATGAACACATTTATTAACATAAACAGAATCAGTGAACACATAAATACTGTATATCACATGCTACTTGTTTGAACATGTAATTTTGAACCGACAACGGTGCTTCACATCAGTGACTGGCTTATGTCCTTATGCAAAATAATGAACTTTGAGTAAATAAATAAATAAACACCCAGTGGGAAGCAGCACACTCAGACCCAAGACAAAAAGAGTGCAATGATATCATTCGCTTCTACGTCAGTGTGAGTTTAAGTGCGCAGGTTCACATTTCAACATGTCTGCCTGTTGTCCGTTTTGTCTGAACAAGGAAAAACAAAGCGTTTCCTCCTGACACCACTCTGTGTGTGTGTGTGTTCTTGTACTTGCTACAGAGTGAGGACCAAACATTGTACAAACACCTACAGAGTGACATGTTGTCAAAATGAGGACATTTTGGCTGGTCCTCACTTTTTTCCCACCCCTTAAAATGACTTTTCAGGGTTAAGACTTGGTTTTAGGGTTAGGGTTAGAATTGGGTTTAGGTTAGAGTTAGGCATCTAGTTGTGATGGTTAAGGTTAGGTTAAGGGGCTAGAGAATGTATTATGTTTATGAGGGTCCTCACTTTGATAGAAGCACAAACATGTGTGTGTGTGAGAGAGAGAGAGAGAGACAGAGACAGAAACAAAGTTCTCCTTTTAACCCTTCACATATACTGAAGCTTGACATAAGTTGTGAAAGCCTTTTTCTCACACTCAAGTTAATTTCTTCAAGTTAACCTGGTTTTTTTTAATGTTCCACTTCTACTTTTTTTTAATAGTTATTTTTTACTACAGTAAGTGGCAACATAATGGGGGAAACATTGATTTTCACAATTCATTTTTATTTCAGGTTTTTGTCGAAATGGCTTTTCTCACATGAATAAATGTAATAAAAACCACAGATGTTTTTGTGTGTGTGTATACTATATATATATATATATATATATATATATATATATATAGAGAGAGAGAGAGAGAGAGAGAGAGAGAGATACAGACATAACATTGGTATAAAAATATAGAAGAAAAATAGAACTGACATTTAACATTTGTCATGTCTCACACACTGCTGACATAAATGTTATCTATTCACCTACTTTCAGAATTGCACATTATGTCTCGTGTGTGTGTGTGTGTGTGTGCGCGTGTGTTCACATGTCAGGGCATGAGTCAACTCACTTTCCATTGAAATACTCTAGAAACTGCGTTCCCTGCACATGTTTCAGTAGTGTAAGTCATCAATGCACTGTGTATGTTTATACCACACACCCAATTTCCACAAAGGTTGGAACACTGTCGAATTGCAATAAATATTAAGATCTGTAGTTTGTTTAATTGTTTGAAACCTTACTTAACAGACAAATCGATAAAGAAAAGTTTATAATGTTTTCACTGACAAACCTTAAGTAGAATATGATTTTTGCAGCACCTTCACTGAATTTGGGTCCGTTTGCAAGACTGAAAAGTTTAGACAAGTAACACTGTTCTGGAAGGTTCCACAAGTAGCTGGTGAACTGGTAAAAAGTAAGGGTATAAAAAAAAGTGGGTATAAAAGCAGCATCAATCAAAGGCTTAGTCTTTGCAAAGAGGGACGGGTGGTGGCTGAACATTTTGTGCCAAACTTGATGAGAGAATCCAGTCAATTCAAAGAGAATTTGTTTTAAGTGCAAGACTGCAAAACAAATTAGGTCTTTTACCATATGAAGTAGAAAATCCTGCAAAAAGATTATGGAATCAGGGGAAATCTGTTGTGTAAACTGCAGCTAAATGTGCGTGAACATCAAGCCCTCGGGCTGTTTTCTGTGAGAACCGTCATGCTGCTGTGATAGACATAGCCACATGGGAGTGCTTTGTAAAATTATTATCACTTAACACAGTTCATATATCGGTTTTGTGCAGAAAGGCTGCCAGGTTATCTGGACCTGAACTCATTTAAGTGAACCAAAAGACAGTAAAAACATGTTCGGTGATCAAAGAGTCCACGTTGCAGCTTATTTTTGAGGAAAATGTAATTAGCATGCGAGATGGTATGGGTGTGTATCGGTGCCCACAGCATGGGTGAGCCACATATACTGTAGGTAAAGGAACCATTAATGCAGATACTTGTACTGGAGTTGGAGAGACATATTCTGCTGTCAGGACAATGTTATTTTTTTCCCATGGCTATTTCAGCAGGACAATACCAGGACTCACTCAGCGTGAGTTACAACAGTGTGGCTTCACAGACATACAGTGTATGTGCTTGACCAGCCTGTCTCCAGTCCAAATCTATCTCCTTTGAAAATGCATGGGACATCACGAAGAGGAGACAGCGTGACCACTGACTGTTGAGCAGCTCAAGTCTTGTTTGCAGCAAAAATGGACAAACATTCCACATGCAAAACTGCAACAATGAGATAAACTTTGCTCTATTTTATTATTTATTTATTTATTTATTTTAGTGCATTGCAAACCTCAACTTCAAAAGGTGTTTATGTTTAGGAAATAGAATTAAATGTGTCAGCGAAATCAACGAAAATCTTTTCTTTGTCTTTTGTCTGTTAAATACATTTTCAGGTGAATTAACAAGTTACATGTTTTAGTTTTTCATGCATTTTTTTTTAAAGTGCCCCAACTTTTCAGCAAACAGCATTGGTTGGTAAAATTGTCATGGTTGTGAAATTATGGAAATGCAAACCCCCTGCGTAATGCTTACAGCCAGTGCACAGTCACTTGTTTCCTCCTCTGTTTGTCTTGAGCAACGTTTCACATATATTGTCAGCAAGAAGAGGAGTGTCTTTAGAAACAATGTTTGATGAACCTATAGAATTGTTGTCCTGAAAGCGCTAACAGAATATGAAGAAAAAAGACACCTGCGTACATATTGTGTTACAGAGACAACAGTGGCCCATATTATCTCACTTTTTTTGCCTTAAGAAGTGAAAATGAGTCACAGTGATGTCCAGTGTGTCCTCATTCTGGCAGGGGAAGTGATGAAGAAGTGATGGGCAAAGTTCACAAGAGGCTCACAACACACAACTTGGAGCTGGCAAAGTTTTTGTCCACACAAGTCACTCGATGTGAGGGTCTAAGGATAGAGGGTGTCACATGCTGTACAGACTGTAAAGCCCTTCGAGGCAAATTGTGTTTGTGATGCTGGGCTATACAAATAAAATTGACTTGACTTGACATGAGACATTGTATCAAGCACAGTTAGATATCTGATCATAATGTAAAAGGTTTTGTTGTTGGACTAGGCACATACCTAGGCCAAAGTCTAAATATGTGTACTAACGAGGAAAGTAAAAATGCATACATGTTCCACTCTGAACTTCATTTCTCTTTTTTTGCCAGTGCTTCCCTCTCATGTGATCACTGCAATGTTACATGTGTAGTTTGCAGAGATGAAGTGGACATACTGTACTGAAGGCTTCCTAGTCTCACACTGATCAGATGTGACTTGCAGCTTTTACCAATCAAGAAGCAACTCTAAAATATATTTGGAAGTAATTTTAAAAGCATGGGTTCCCGAAGACTGTAAAACATCTTTTCTTACTAAACACATCCACACCTGTGGATTATTAATCTTGTGCCAATCAAGAAAGGCAATAGGACATCTTGTCTTTGAATTCTAATCCCATTATCCCATATGGTGAGAATAATAATAATAAAGATTATATATATGTCTTCCTTCCACCTATTTTTATACATATTTTCCAAATTTGAAGTTATTCATCTGCGAGACTTCTGCCTCCATTTTAATATGATAAATGGAACTCATGCTTGTCCAGCTCAAGAACCACAGAATATCAACATAAATTTAGAAGAAAGCAGAAAGTCAGATTTGTTCATGCACCTCCACAAACAGAAATGAGTGTGGTTATGTTATATGATTTGTGTGACATGACCCTTTAAGCAGATCTTTGAAGAGTGTGGCACATATGTGTGATTTACTGAACTCCTCGTGGCTACAGCGTGTCGTTGAGGTCACGGATGTTGTTAATTTTACCGGCACAGTGAGTCCATGGCGTCTTATCTGGGCTATAAACCAGCTCGGCTCACACAGCTGGGTTTAACCACAGTGCAGTGCTGTGTTTTATGGACCATGAGTGGCACGATCTGTTTGTGTGTATGTGTGCGTGTGAAGATCTTTTGGAGTGGATGCATTTGGCTGGTTGAGATTTCAGAATGGGATTTAGGATTAGGATTTAGGATCCTGCGCAGTTAAAAAAAAAAAAAATGGTTAAAAGGTGCCACAGATCGGGTTATGGGCTAGGAAATGTGTGAAGTGAATGAGAGTCTTTACAAAGATAGGAGTGAGGTGCGTCCCTCTCTCTCTCTCTCTCTCTCTCTCTCTATCTCTATCTCTCTGTGTGTATTTGGGAGTGTGTAGTGGGACAGTGTTTGGACATGTCTGGGCGTATTCTCAGTCAGATTCAGTGCTACACAGAGGCCGAAGGCATTGAAAACACTGACGCACACAGGCGTTTGTCATTCAGTGACGCATAAATGAAAACTGATTAAATCATGAAGCAAAAAAAAAAAAAAAAAAACAGTTAAAAAAGCATGTTGTTCTCTGTTTTATTGTTGGAAACTCACAGTTTGTAAAATGTACAAAAAACACACCTTCACATTCAATTTAATGGAAAAATTAGGCTACTTATCACTTGATTTATGACATCAATAAATGTTCTGTTCCCAAAAGCCTTGATTATCAATAAGGGTTTTAAATGGGATTTAAATAGGAGTAGGGATGTATTTTGTTAGAGGTCATTAGGGAGAGAGTGTTGGGGCTCTAATAGTAACATCACAATAGTAACATCGCATCTTATTATAAACTGAGTTTTTTTAACAAGAGGAAGCACGCAGCAACTCCCCACTTATCTTCTACTGCTTTATCCTCCACATGAGGGTCGTGGGGGGTCACTGGTGCCTAATCCCAGCTGACACAGGGCCAGAGGTGGGGTACACCCTGGACCAGGTCGCAGTCCTGTGTGCTGCAATCTAAAATCACTGATTTTCTCTGTGGTCTTTGGTGTGGGGAGAGTGAGTGGTTTCCATCAATAAATCAATAAATCAGTGTCTGTTACACTATTGCTAAATGAGTTCACACAGTTAATTTATATTACAACTGAAGCAAATCAGCAACAAAGCGCTAGTAAAGCAAAATGGCTGCAAACAGTTGGACTATGGAACCAAGAAGCGCCCATAAAGTTTCAGAAGGGGATTTTATTAATAATTCACTGTTATTTATTGCAGCTGGGTAGCAGAGGGGTGGGACAAAAGTCATGTAGACATGCCAGCAGTGGTTTGATAATTATTCAGAAAGGACAGATTTGATTAAGTGAGCCGCTTGTTAAGTGGTTAAGATCAGGTGTTCATTCTGTCCCTGCCAGCAGCCATGTTATCAGTGACAGTGAGTATCGAGCTCACTGGTGGGTAAACATCTGTGAGGTCAGTGTTGATAAACAGACACTCATTAACATCAGCATCAGCACTGGCAGCAGCACGTCAGAGGCGTGGTTCATCCGTGACATGTTGGCCTGACTGAGTCAGCCGGAGAGGAGGTGTCCCAGTGAAACTCTTGACGGTATCATGTCGACACTGTTTGTTTGGATGGAACAAAGCACATTCACGAGTGTACGGAGAGCTGATGCATAAACAGGGTAAAAGACAGGAGTGTACTGTATGAGAGAGTCAGCAACAGTGAAGAAAACCATTGACATACACTAAACGTGTCAAGGTGCCAGAGTGCAAGTGAAGTAGATCTTGATTAAAATCTGTTTACGACCCTATTTTCATGAGACGTGTGCAGCAGAAACACTGCTGACTCATTGTTATCAGGAAACTGTGTTAGAGCAGCTTCATCCTGGGTGAAAGACTTGCGTTGCACCTGATCTCATGCAAATAGCAGAAGTGGGTTATGACTGATATTGAAAACAAACAGGGGACATTAAGATCCAGGTTGCTCCAGAGTTTACACAGTTACAGTTTGCGTGTTCTTTAGTTGAATTATTTAAATTGGGAAACCCTTTAGGGTACTTTCTTATATCTTCCCTCTGCCTTAAAAATCTGTTTATTTATGCGTATCTTTAACCTCTAACCTTCAGTGTGAAAATATCCATCTTTGCTGTGCATCACCCACAACCCTGTATCATCAGCAGTGAAACCTGTACATCTTCTTTACCCTGCATAAAACATTATATACATCATTACTGCCATTTAGTTTAAAGGTAATATTTTTTAAATACTTTTTTTATGCTTAAAGTTAAATTATCAGTTCTGCTCTACATTTGGAATGTTAGACTTTTTGTAAAACTAGACAACAAATATGAGCTCACATGGTTATCTAAGTATAAATTGTTTAATAGTGGGTAAATCTTTGGAACAATCAAACTAAAAATGTGTAACAACAAGACGGTTTGAAAATAGAGTTATTGATAAATATGAGTTATATGAGGATTGATATTAAAAAATGGTAATAGGATATTGTAAGTACTGTAAAATGTGGTAGTCCTCTGTAATTTTTAATGATATCATGTGGCATTTACAAGTCCGGATGAGTTAAAATTGATATTTGTGATTAGGCATTAAAAGCTCAGCGTCAGTCTACAGTAGCTCTTTTCTGTTGTTGCTCTGTTTTTTTGTTGTGAGATGAAATCTGAAATGAAAAATGAAAAAAACAAAAAAAAAACAAAAACAAACATAGGCTTTGACCATCTTACTGCCTGTTCTAGAAAAAAAACCACTGCTGTAATACATTTCTGCAAACCGTTAACGATTCGTATGATCCCAGCGTGGCAGTGGCATGGAACATGGGGAGACGTCAAGCGGCAGACGTCACTTTTATGAAGGGGACGATAATGTGATAACATAAAGTTATGAGGGGAAAAACAGTGATAACATTTCCTCACCCTATCCACAGAACAAAGCATCAAAGTGAAAAATAATGACACATGAGGTATTACCTCATAAATACCTGCACAGATATTGAAGATGTTCACATTGTTTCAGGAATGTCAAGCATATTTTTGTCTGGTGATCACACTAAAATATGCAGGCATGTACTTAAATATTTATGGTTGGGTAACCAGGAAATATTCTCAATTTCCCAAAGCCATTTAAAACATTGTGTGAGTGTAACATCTCTATGTTATGTTATGTTATGTTATGTTATGTTATGTTATGTTATGTTATGTTATGTTATGTTATGTTATGTTATGTTATGTTATGTTATGTTAACCTGTGCTGTTATTCCCTCGCTCTATATCCCTCTTCCCTTCTATGCTTAAGTTACTGAACAGGACAAGTTTTTTAAAAAAAAAACACACACACACACACAGTGCGAGTGACATACTGTACATGCCTGTGGACATGAAAATGAACTTAAACTGACTTACGTGCTTTTGTGGTTTGCAGAAACACATGACCTTGGTGATGTGGCTGCTATCTTACAACGCAAAACATTAACGCAGTCACTAAATGAAGAGTTCCAGCTGCGGGGTAAAATGTAAAGAATTGTTTTTTTTACTAGATGAGCACGGACAGAAGATCTCTTTTTTTTTTTTTTTTGAATGATTCTCACTGTTGGAGATGTGAACATGTGCTTCATGTTGGGCAACATGTGTGATGTGTGAGCGGCATGTCTTAGTCATGGAACATCCCCTTTGTCATTCGGGCACACGTTATCAGATTAGAGTGGCCACACTGTTGCACTACTCTCCTTGAGACTCAGGGTGTTGAACCTATTTCCTTCACATGCCACATGTCTGTATTTGCTGAATATGTCTCTCTTGTTAATATTATATCATAAATATATTGGTACAGTACAGTATGCAAAGAAAAGCACTCCAACATTGCTCTTTCCTGAGAGTATTCTTTTGTTTTCATAGCTTCAATACTGAAGAATCCTGGCATTTAGTTGAGTACATTTGCACAATAAAAATGATATTAATAGTGATTTTCAAAGGTACACCCTATGTAAAACAGAGCAGCAGCAGCAGCAGCAGCAGCTGTACAGCAGGCATGCTCCCTGTGTGAACAGATCTGCGTGAGAGTGTGTGGTAGCGAAAAGTTGTCCAGGTTTAGATCAGTCTTTGTTATCAGATCGCTCTTTCAACATTTAACTACTGTGGACGTGCTAAAATAAAGGAGCCTCAGAAGATTCAGAAAGGTCACTGGGGATGCTCAGAGCTTGATGCAAAAGTGTTTTATAAGTGTCTTTTGAAGAATACAAACACCAGCTGAAACATTTATGTCGTCCAAATCGTTGACTCAGCTGGGCCCAGTGCCCAGCCAGCTGGGCAAGGGCTCCACCGTTTTTTTCCTTCTTTTTGTAATTTTCTAATGGTATCTCTTTTCTCTTAAGCTGACACTTTGCTAACGTGGAGTGGGACTAACTGGGTGGTTTTCTCACATCTGCCAACTCCACATGCTCCTTTTTCCTCTCATTAAATTGAGGAGACACAGCTGTGTCGTTTTGAAAAAAATAAATAAGTAAAATAAAGAGAAACATTTTCTGGACACTTCTAAGATGCTATTGTCATTCACAGTCACACACAGGATCTTTTTGTTTGTTTTGGAATACACAGGGACGGATGCTTTAAAACAGATAATGCATGTTTAACACGGCCTATATATAAGTCCAACATTTTAAACTATGACAGCAGAGCAGCGGCGCAGCAATGCACAGGCGTGCACAAAATCTTTTATTCTGCTCCTTCAAATACACAACAAGCAACGGCTTCCTCACTTTGTCATGTTTTATTGGTGCATTGTTATCTCTTACAGTCAGACTCAGGATTCACTTCTGCTGAACTTTACTCAACAAGCCCAGAATTAGAAATGAGAAGCATGCTGAGCTTTATAGGTGGACAAATATATCTCTGCTCCTTTTCTCCCCCTACCATCTCTTTCACACACGCACGCACGCACGCACGCACGCGCACACACACAATCTTTCCTGTTCAAATCTTTGTTCTTCAATTCTTACTTCACATTCTCTCTTCAAGCACACATGAACGACTGTTCCTTTTTTTTTTCTCACCCTCAACTTTTTTATTTATTTATTTATTTTGCCTTCAGGCTGTTTAAAAGTTGCTGTTGTGCCATAAGGGTCTTAAAATACAATGGAAAAAGCCACTGTTTGAACTCCTCCCTCACTAGCAGAAGCCGCGCACAACATGAAGCTGAAGGCTTTAGTTTTAAAGCACAACAATATCTGCTTAGATTTGATCTCATCAGATGCTTATCCCATCTACGTTAGCAAGCAGCGTCCCACTGTAATGTCACTGTCTCACAGTGTCAATATGTGTGACATCCACTGTCGATCACATGATAGTACAAAAATGACAGTGACCTGACAGAAGATGACTGAGTCCATAAACTCCTCAGGAGGATGTTCTCTGACGTCACAAATCAAGAGAGAAGTAATCTCATTATAGACTTGTGTACAAATGAGCTTTTGCAGTTTGGACGTGTTTTCACTGACCACTAAAGACATTTCATACTTGTTCTTCCTCTTTCTCGTAAAAGCATTGTGTCTGCGCATTGAACATCAGAAAAAAATCAACCCTAAAATGTTTTTCTTTTGTTGTGTAAAACAAAATATTGGGTTAATCTCAGGAAAAAAAAGGAAATCACTCTCCAGGGGAAAACGTATTACTGATACATACCGTATATTTATCATGTGTGTTTTTACACTGACCACTACATTTAAAAACCAAACAATGTAGATTACATCTGTGAAAAAAACCTCAAGGGGCCATTAAATCTCCTTCAACTCATGCACTGGATTAAGAGCTGTATCAAAACATTCCAGCATTACTCCTCAGAAACAGTCACACATGACAGTTGTTTGAATATCAGTGAAGTGTTTATTATTAAGCTACATACTTTTAAGAGAGCAATATTTGATAACTATGCAATTTAGGATGAACTTAGCTGTTTTAATACCTTTTTGGTAGGGATCCTCATCAAGACTTTCCACAAGTTTCTTGAGTAACTTTAATAGATTAAGACAAAGTAACAAAAAAAAAAAAAAAGACAAATTTAATAATCAAATGGACAGAGTGGAGAAACTCACATTTAAATTAGTCATTTTATCATAAACTATGTATAAACAAACACAATTTTGTAGAGCAGCTTTAAGAAAATGTCTCACAGTACATCAGTAAGAAACATAAATAAGTCTACTTTTAAATTTTTGCCCTTTTCCCTGTAAGTGCCTATAAATCATTCAAAATATCACACATTCTACATAAAAAATAAATACATAAATAAATAAAAAGATGTACAGTGAGGTGAATGAGATTTGAAAGTCTCACATCTGGTTTCATCTGCATAATCACCGAGGAACAAACATACTTAGTTGTGTTTAAGCTGTGGTCACCACTGTCATGATTTCAACAGAATCAGCATTACTTCACTGGGTGTGGAGATTTCACTCCAAAACAGCCCAAATACTGTTTGGCAAGGAAAAGGCCCTCAGCACTGGGATAATCACCATCCTCCTGCAGGTGCTTTATGGTCATTTGGTAAAATGCAACAGTCCGGATCTCATTTACTGCTTCTTCAAAACCGGTTGAAAATGTTTCTTCTTTCAACATTTGTAAACAAAAAAAAAAAATTTTTTTAAATTACTTCCTGAGGCGAATCCACAGCAGAAACCGCCACTCGCAGCGTCACCTCCTCTGTCGCCGCCCGTGGTCACATCCACCAGGCTCCCCAGCTCAAGATGATGATGTCATGGCCCCAAACTGACTCAGGAACATCTCAACTGGAGCGGAGAAAGAGAAAAGGCAAACACTGTTAGGGAGCAGAAAAAAGAGAATAAACACACGTAGACTGATGTGTTAATCCGGGAAAATAACTTTAAATATAAGAACATGAGGGGGTGCATTGTATTATGTGGTGCTCAGTCATGTCAGCATAACAAGTAGTGATCAAATAAATTACAACAATCTACCCAGTGCTGCTTAAACAATTTATTTTTATTGCCATCGAATGAAATTGTGTTTTTTGCACACCAGCTGATAAAGAAACACAATTTACTTCCCCAAAAACAAAACCGACGAGACAAACAACATGGACCCGGATTTATCAGGGTTCCTCAAATGGACCTGTGCAAATCTATGTCTTATAATCAGAGTAATAACTTGGAATATCACTTAACAATAAAACATAATTAGAATACCTTTTTTTTTTTTTTTTACACTTAGCCCAACGTGGAGCCAAATGTGACACCAGTAAATCTTGTTCAATTCCAATTCTATACAGATTCAAATTTAACGGTCCACACTCATAACTACAAGTTCCTTGTGTCACACTCTCATGTGACCACAACCCTAAAGCAGCACACATGCACAAAGTCCATTGTTTAAAGTTCAGAACTAATGATTGGATTTCAATGTCCACAGGCCTGAAAAACATCATATCTGAGTCACGTCGATGGAAATAAATGAATCACTGGTCATGGTCATAGTTGAATCAACTCAGTCATCAATTTCCTGGACAGGAAATGTAATTACAAATGCATTTGAACCCAAGAGGCAGATGTCAGATTTAAAATGAGGTCAGTTCAGTTGAAATTTTCAGTTTCTTTTTTCTATACAATGTGAGAAATTACATGGTACTCTGATTATACTGATGTACTAGCATCTTCATATTTGTTATGTTATATTTCATTTGATATTTCACATGCAATTATGTCATTTTATTCTGTTTTTAACATTTGACCCACGTCAGTGTAAACACACTCTTGCATTTCTTTACCTATGTTCACGGATTTAAAAGATTAAATGTTAAAAACCAAGATTAAGAAGGAGACATTTAATCTCCCTGATAAACTAGTTTATCATCACTGTATCTTAAGCAACTCTCATACCTTACCTGCTCTGAAGCACAGAAAATATAGAACTTATTAATTTGTATAAAAATAAATACATGTATTCATGGACAGCGACCGTTCCAAAATGACCTTTGAAGCACAGACAAGGATGAATACGTTTGTGACCGTCCATGTCACCAGCACAAACTCTGTACATAATCCTTGCACAGGAAATGGGCAAAATCTGCACCACAGATGATGCACAGAAAAAAAAACAACTCTGCACCATAGGGAGACTGATACGTTTCAATTTTAAGATCAGGATTTTCCTGTAAAGACATGCTTCAATTTGTTTGTCAGTGTCTGAACAGCCAAACATGCACTCAGCTCACTCTGACTCGCTCCTGATCCTCATCTGAGCCAATTATCTGTCAGAGATTTCTTGTGCGCCCACAGCTTCACAGTATTCCTTTGTTTAAATTCACTTTGGAGCCTGAAACCATTTCATCCCTGCGCAAAACAAACCATGACTATGCCAAATGTTACATGTTTACTCTCATGTTAATTCTTATTCACTGTTCGATTGGTTTTTAAATTTTATTTTATTTTATTTATTTTATTTTTTTTCACATTTTCTCTGGGTGTTTGCTAAAGTAAATGGTTACATGTTTGAGGAATAAAGTCAAACACAACTTCAGTCACTGAAAGTTTCTTGACACCAAAGCTTAATTTCACATAACTTACAATGCCAGATTTAATCGCAGGCCTAATAATTAGGGTCACTTTGATTTGACCGTGCTTTGCTTAGTCATGGCAGACCCTGTCTGCCCAGTCTACACAGATTAAAGCAAAAGGCTTTTCCTTTGAGGCTTTGCTGGTGAAAAAAAAAAAAAAAAATCATTTTGGCTGAACAACAGACAATAGGACCTCCTCCCAAGAGCTCTGTGCATCACTGGAAAAGATGAAAGCAGACATTTAGAGTTGAGGTTTTTAGCAGATGATATTCTGGAAACTTACACTGGCTGTAGTGTTGAAAGGACTTTTGTGCTAACTTAATCGTAGCACATCCCTCATCATGCACGGTGTTTATTTTACCATGAAAGGTCCCTTAAATTAACTAAAGGCACAACGAGCACTGGTGACCACATGTACGGTTCTCATACTCTCCAGAAAACACATCAAATCACTCCTTTATTGTTGCGACATTATGATTAATTTGTGCTCTGCTAATGTTAAATGTCCAAGGAACATATTTTATTAAAATGGACTCGTGATAAGTATCGTTCTGTGAAAATGTACTGCGCTTCAAGATTGTTCCTCTAAAATATCTTATTTGCTGCCCACAGTATCTGAAATATCTGTGACCAGATTTTTCTTTGATTTTGAATATATATTATTTTCTTTTTATTAAGGTTGTTTGCATGATAAATTCATGACAGGTGTTTTCATATAAAATAAAAAAAATCCCAAAATGTTTGTACAAAATAAAAAAAAAACAAAAAAACACAGTACATATGAGTGTGAAGTACTTTTCCCTAAGACTAAAACTTTTGGTCCACTAGAAACATTTCATACACTGTGGCGTCCCAATCAGTGTCTAATGTATCAAGTGCTGCTTCATTTAAGAGAGTGCAGATTGTCATCATTTATGACATCAGTGTTTTTCTCATAAAGCTTTAGGTGTGTCACATTATGAAACTGTTTTTCCCCTCATCTACGTTTATACATTTTCTTAAGTGTATTTGTTGTACTATGTTGTCCATAGGAACACATACTAATATATTATATTAATATCTTTCTATTTTATAATCAGTGTATTTCAGGCATATTGTCTTCTCTTATAGATCAGTGAGGTTTTTGTATTTGTATTTAAACTAAGTCCAACGTACTTTCCGCTCTGCTTCTTATTTATTTATTTATTTTATATTTGTCGTTTTTTTGTATTGTATTGTGAAAAATGAATTTAATCAAATCAAAAACCATTATAAAGGGAATCTATGACAATTTGAAATCTGTCGGTCTGTTCCTAACCCCAGTTATGTACTGTGAATTTGACTAAAATGGGTTTCATTTCATGTCCCCAGTGCTTGTCCGCCTGAAGAAGGGAAAAACTAGCTGAGATATCTACGTTCAAACATTTATCCTGAAG
This sequence comes from Brachirus orientalis, assembly GCA_016785285.1. Classification (NCBI taxonomy): domain Eukaryota; kingdom Metazoa; phylum Chordata; class Actinopteri; order Pleuronectiformes; family Soleidae; genus Brachirus; species Brachirus orientalis. The sequence goes on from JAFBJR010000265.1 coordinate 154,012, forward strand.
CCAAAATGAAAAAAAAAAAAAAAAACCTTAGAAACACTGTGTGGTTAACTAGATAATGCACGTTAACACACTCCCTCGCTGTCTCTATTAAAACTAATCACCGCTGTGCGACAGGCTCTTCTCCTGAGGACAAATGTCTTTCGGTGCAGACACTGTGATTAAAGACATCGTATGAAGTGCGAAAAGATAAATTACACTCTTCCATTTATAAAACAGCCTTTCTCTCCTCACAGCATTACACCCACAACGGGCCAGGCGGTTAGAAAATCCTCAGCTGCAGTGATGCTTTTAATCATTCTGTTAAGAGCTGAGGAGAAGAATTAGTTGACTGGCCTTTTTAAGTGGAAAACCACTTAGTCTAAAGCTAAAGACATGACAGTGATTCAGCCCCATTCTTTGGATTTCCCTCAATGTACGGAGAAATATTTTGCACCAACATTCTGTTGTAACAACGGTCTGCTGCTCCACCTAAGTAAACAAGTGCATGGGGGTGGTTTTACACGACACACTCCAGAAAAAGGGGATTAAACAGACGCGCCCATTCACTCACAGTGATGTTTTCCTCTGCGGACAAAGACACATAACTATGATGAATAATTTACTCAAGGGACAGGACCAGATTAACCAGTCTGATAGATGACTCTGTGCTTTGACTTCCCTGCCTGATAAAGTGGGTCTGTTCAGCCAGTTTCACCGCCGTGGAGGAAAAAAAAAAAAAAAAATGACAGGATGCTTTTAAAGAGAATAACTGATTATTTATATTTAACAACATATCCTGACTGACAAGGACTATGATTACATGTACAGCAATATTCTGATATCAGCCAGACTTAAGCAATAGTCTGAATAGGACACTGTGATGTAATTTTCTGATTATCTTAAACAGAATAAGCAATAATCAGATTGAGACATGGAATATCCTCATTGAAATAATGTGTAATTCAGAATAAGGTCAACTAAGGTTATTGGTTTCCACGTGAGTGTCCAGTGGTTGCATGCCTTTGCTGAACTACAGCTTTAACATGAGTATGTGATGTTCAAGAGGCCAAAAACACAAGAACAGTGATAATTTGTGCCCATTTTGAAAGAATTATATTAAAGGTTCTTCTTTTTCACAACACAAAAAAAGGAGTTTGTGAGGTCACACTTTAATAATCACATTAGATAAGTGTAACATATTAACAATTTACATTAACACAACATATTTACGATTTCTGTGCCGTTAACCTGTGACACCAGAGCAAATCTTTTAGTGTTTTTTTTGTAACCGTTTGTAATAAGACATAGACCTTTGTTGATCGTAAAAGAGCGAGCGTGTGTGATTTTCGCTCATGTGTCTGAAAATATGACTAGCTCAGTTTATGTGGACTAAAAAGTGTGAATACAAATTGCACCTTGGTTAAGGATCAGAGGTGACCCATTTTGGTTTCTCCACTCTGTTCATGACTGGCGACAGCAGATTAACCACAGTGAACGATGAGCAGATGTTCGGTGACAAAGTGGAATCTTGCAGCAGCAGCTTTACGAGTACTTAACAGACACTGTTTGTATTGGCCGGAGATCAGAGGTGAAGGTGAGGAACCTCTGCAGTGGAGTCATCGCGATTCTGTCAATCCTCATGTATGAAATATACATTGGTATATATGTTGTAGTCGAGAAAACACTAACCAAGACTAGGACATAACCGAGATTTTCAGGGGCCAGGACTGAGCATAATTGACAAAGGACCACAGTGGCATAAAGCGAGCACAGGGATGCACATAATGGTCATTAAATCCATCTTTATACGCAACATGCATCAGATTTACATTTTAAAAGGAAAAACACTGTAAAAAAAATTGTAGCTGTGACATATGACCTCACCAAAACATTTCCTTTCCTGTGACTGTTTCAATTATGTAGTTTGTGGAATTGTGTTGCATGGATTAAAGATTAGAAACAGCTCAGCACAACACAATGAAGTACAGGCTTAAAACGTTTTCGCAGGGTCGAATCAGGTTAATAAAACATTATAACTTTAAGTAAGGTATAGGAATAATAGCTTCTCTAGTCTTGATGACCACTCAGAGCTGCTTTTTGATTCATGCACTCACACTTTCATTCAGGTGCTTTTTTCCTATCACATTTCCTACCCCTTCATTAGCTGCCGGCACAGCCATCAGGAGCAACAAGGGGTTAAGTATCTTGTCCAGGGACACATTGGAATGCAGGCTAGTGCAGCCGGAAATCAAACCCTCAACCGTCTGGTTGAAAGACGACTCGCTCTAGCATTGAGTCTTCATCGCTAAATACAGGACTTACAGCAAATGTACAGTACCTAATAATTTGGCAACTGAGTCTATGATTGTGTTATATGACTTCAAAAAAAATAGCAAACAACCATTATACTTATCTACTTAAACACAAATTAATTACTCTATATTTATATGACGATTCTTAGTCTTTGATTATTGTAAACGACACTGATGTCAATCGTAACACTCAGCAGTTAAAGATAATAGTTTTCAGTTAGTGTAAAATACATTTCTAGTCTGTAAATCATTAAGTTAAAAACATTTTTTAAGTGATAATTATTAAATGAAGGCACCAAAGAGAGAGGGCTCTTGTGTTGTCTCGCAAAACACGACTTGATGAACATCCTGATGTTTTACAACGAGATTGTCAAAACTGGTACAGATATAATTCTTGTTCATGAAAACGTAATAACGGCGACGTGACGCCGCCCATAAAACAAACCGGTGTTTAAAAGTGATTCTTTGTGACCCCGGGGGGAGAAACCACACAGAATATTTACTGTTGTCTGCTCAACAGAGGTTTGTCTGAATTCATTATGACTCATCTGTTTTCCCTCTTGACCAATATTTAGCTGCTTGTTGTTCAAAACCCTAACATTGTCATTTTTAAGCATCTAATAATTTGTTGTTTCTTTCTGTTTTTTTTTTTTTTAAAAAAAAAACAAACATATTCTCCAATACTAAAAAAACAAGTGTTTGAGAAGGCTAACAGATTTTTGTTTTCATTTGAAATGTGGACCTTCCTTCTCCACAGCACATGTGGACATATGAGAAGTGAGACCGCTTGTTTAGCTTGGACAAAATCTAGAGTCTGACCGGACAATTAATCATCGACTGGACTCATTTGACCCACTCTTTTATATTTCACAGGAAAGCGCGCTCATTTGCTGACCACAGAGATGGATGCGGAGATAAAACGGTTGAGTCTGTGAGTAGAAACAAGGTGAGACGTTCACCACAAATTGTGATCTGGTCGCACACATACTCAGCTGTCAAAACAAGTCAAGAAACAGCAGTTTGATGAGGGAAAATGAACATCTGCTGATTTTGGGCTTGATGGTTTTGTGTGCGGGTGCGTGTACACAGGTTTAACTTTGGCCAAGTGGCCGTTTGGCTCGGGACTGATGGAAGATGTCTGGAAACAGTCATGCTGCTCTTTCAGTTTCTACTTTTTTGAACACACAGATGGACACGGGCTCTCTGGAGAACATTTTCCACACGCTGCCTCAGGAGAGTGCAAACCAGTGTAAGAATGAATCCACCCCGGACATCATGTTTTTGAACTGTTGCCCTCTGGAAGATGTTTCAGAGCCACGAAAGCATCAGCTGATATATAAGTGCACTCAACATGGACAGAGTGAACCCTTAATGCGTGTGGAATTTCTTATTCTTATTTGTTCTTTTACTTCTTTCATGTGTTTCTATTTACTGTATACCTGAATTTCTAAATTGTGGCTCTATCTAAGCTTGTATTTCTTTTATTGTATTCAAATTAAAGCAACCTCTCAAACTGCTCTCTGCAGTTTAATCAGTGTTTTCTGAAATGCAAGCTCATCCATGAAAACGTGAAATTACCTTTGACACTGCCCAGTTATCACATTATTAGTTATTGTTAGTTACACTTAGTGTCTGCTGATTTCTCATTGTTACTGTTTGTCTTTTTGAGATGAAAAAAATCACTTCCTGTGTGCAGCACTGGACTGCCTTCTGTTCAGTTCCACAGTCTTGTATATTATACTTTCTGGTCATAGTAGAGTCCACTGTTCGATTCAGCAGCGAATGTCCCTGATAGCCTTAGTTTACATCTACATGGACATGAGCTTTGTGTCCACCGGTTCATCACCTTGTGTCTTCTAGTCACTATCAGCGCGTGGGCATTTCTGCCTGTCCTCACTCTGAACTCCCCCATAGCTGCTTCTCCTCTCGGAAATCCTCTTCACGTCAAAGTGCCATGATAACTTGACCTTGTGCCAGTAACAGTACATACTGGAAGTTAGTATTACAGAACTATATACATATATGTATGCATTTTATGCTTGTTTCTTATTGTGTTTTATTGCATGGCTTTTATATTTACCCACGTTTCATATCTTTTAATTCATTTTAGTTGTTTTTTTAAGGTGTATTTTATTGAATTGTGTGAGCTTTTAATGTCTTTTGTGTATCACTCTGTGTAGCACTTTGGTGCACTGTGGTTGTTTTAAGTGCTTTGCAAATAAAGTTTGATTACGAGTACGTGTGTGTATCTATTTGTATATCTACTGTATACGTCTGTGCATCTATATGTCTATCTTTACAACGGCTTTGTTGAGATGTCAGCTGCCAACAAGTCGGACTAAAACCTGCAATTAAAATGTTCCCATGATCCTTGTACATTTGGCGTGTTGCCTTTCAACAAACACAGGCTGCCGTAATCAATCACATGAGCAACATGATCACACTTACATTACTGCCATGAAGGTGTAAACATGTCCTGACTGGTCTTCATTAAACAGTCAACTCAGGCTACCGTATGTTAGTGTTAGTGTTACAACGCTGGACTCCAACAGAAGGAATTATCACTGCGATGAAGTCATCAGTGTGAGCTGCAGCCACACATTGTCACATTTATTCTACAACTTCTGGCTCTGGCTTTCCTCACGCTCAACGCTCGCTGCAGTGCGACTCCACCCTCCTCTGCCCTTTTCCGCAAATGCTTCGTCAGCTGCTTGCAATGTTCGCACTTTCTGTTTCCCCCCCCCCTCCCCCCTCCAGTATGAGGCAATGACACTTACAGTATTGATCATCAAGACTTTGCGATGAATGGATTTGCTGCACTTTAGTTAATTAATCCGAGCTGCTGCAGCTGCACTCACAGTCAGTCAAACGGGGAAGAGAGGAGGAGGCCGACTTGACACAAGAGTTGTTTTTATGGAGAACATTTACTTAACAGTTATGTACCATAGTTTAATAATATGATACAATATGGTACTTATATATATTTTATGTTTGTAAACTGACAAAACAATATACAAAGACAACAGAGCGTGTGAATTCTTGATTGTATGCCAAAACGCTGAAATCTAAAACTAAAGCGTATTCTCACCTTCCTCTCTTTGACTTACAAAATCATAATTTTCATAAAATTGTTGTGACATCAAAACATACACTGTGTCATCTTTACATCAGTTAATACGTATTTCAATTAAAGTTTTTTGAGCCCATTCAGGGTCAACATTTCAACATTTTCAGAACAAGCTCGTCCTGACTGACAGACATTTGTTTGTATTTTTATTTTTCTAAATATGAATGTTCCTCTTGTACTGACTGTCCCTCATTTTAAACACTTACTTACCGGGGCTTGTTTTTTTTTGCATGGTACATATATATACTATACATACATACATACATATATATATGTACATACATATGTATGCATATGTATTGCATTGTTGTCTGCTAAATATTTAAATTTAAGTTTCAGTTTAGTTGAATAAATAGTGGGCTATTTGGCTTTTGATGGTGTTTTTCCTTTTTTACATGCAATTTGTATGCAATAGCATAATTCAAATTCATATTGTGATTAATTTTGGACAATTTAAAATAGGTCATAGGTGCGGTGAACTACATATACTGTATATTTGTTTTTATCTGTCCCTTTTTTAAACTGAAGATTTTATGACTAATCTGTTTTAGTCATAAAATGGACCAAAATAGCTTTTTCAGTTTTAAAAAAAAAACTAAACGAAACCTCTTTAAAGTGGTTAATCACGACATAAACCTGAACTTCACAGCAGAACTGTAGACGCCTTTCAGTCACTTTCATCTTTATATTTGAATTTTTCCTCTAAGAGACTCAGTGATTCAGTCAGCTGGTCTTAAGTGGAGCTGCAACAGTTAATCGACTACTTATCAGCAAAATTAATTCAGTGAATTGTACCTATTTTGACAACTGATTAAATGGTTTGAGGGTTTTTTTCATCTTGATTGTGAATATTTCAGACATTTGGTGATGCTTTTGTAGGTTTTATAGATTAAAGCTCACACTTAATGGTCACACGCATAACAACAGGGTGGGCCTCTATAATCTCTAATAAAACAAAGACCAACCGCAGAAAAAAAGAACTTGAACAAGCGGTTGTTGGAGAAATGACGTCATTGTGGGTTTAGGAAAATCTTACTTAGCGCTGGAAATGATCAGACAACAGAATAAAAAGAGGAATATCATGGAGGCTTGTAAACCTAATTAACGGCAGCGCGGGGCTTCCCTTGTTCCCTTTCATAACGTACAGCACATCACCTGCTAAACCTATAACTTCATCTTACATTATCTGTCACTACACAGCTGTTGCAAAAAAAAAAACCCAGAAAGATTTTAATAATTATGTCTGTTTAACATGTCTGATGTGCTCAAAAAAGGCAGTGAGCATTGTGATGCAGAAACTCCTACCAGATCTGCTCCTCTCAGGTGGTTTCCCCGCTGGCTGTCAGGATGGAGCGAACGTGGTGGGAGCCAACGTGACAGTCCTGTGGTGAAACCGTTTCTCAATCCTGTGTCTGAGCCCTGCAAATGAAGACAAAAAAAAAAAAATCCCCATTTGAACAAGTCACCACATCAAAGGCTTGAGTCCATAAAACATAGTCATCCAAACAAGCAAATGATTTGCTTGAGTACAATAGATGATGTACAAATATGTGAAGGCAAATGGGAATTTAATAAATCTTCTTTTGGAGAAAGGAGATTTCTTAATCCTGACAATAAATTAAATGCAATATTCCTTGCATGTTCTCTGTGATGGGTGCAAATTAGGGCAGAACTATTTGGGGAAAATATCAAATGGCAAACGTTTTAAATGAAGCTTCACTTCAACATTTACTGTACTAGCTTTCAAACAAAACTGAGAATTACTATGAGATACTATCAAAATATAAACTACTTTAATTCAAGGATGCTAACTTAAAGGTATGAATTAAAGTTTGATTAACATGTTTGATGTGATCAAAAAATGCACTCTACTGTTGTAGAAACTCCTTCCAGATCTGCTTCTAACATTTCTCTATTGCACTTTTAATTGACATATAAAATATAGAACAATAAAAAAAAATAGGGCAATTCAATTGCAGGCTTTGCAACTTTCTATTTGTGATTTTGATTGACATATAAAATATAGAACAATAATAAAATAGGGCAATTTAATTGCAGCCTTTGCAATTTTCTATTTCTGATTTTGTGTTAAAAAAAAAAAAAAAAAGGTTAGGGTTACTAGGGTGTTCAGCCCTGAACAACAGAGTTCAGCCCTGGTGTAAATCAGTCTCTGATTTGATGGTAGAATGAAACATCAGTGCACTGACTTTGAGATAATCCATTTGAAACTGGAAAAGAGGCGGGGACAACCTGGCCACGCCAGTATATCACAGGGCCGACAGTAATAAACAATATCACTCACATTCGCACCTACAGTCCAAAATTTACTGGAGACCTAGAGTCTTCAGTAAATCTAACCCTAACTTGCATGTCTTTGGACGGTGGAAAACTAGAAAACCCACACAGACTAAGAGAGAATAAACGCCACAACACATACAATCAATCTAAATATTAAAATGACATTTTTGCAACATTAACGAGTTGGAATAAAAATGGTGAAACATCACCGTCATGACTGTTGTGAGGCTTGAAATAAAATATTGCCCAATTTCTCTCTTGATGTTTTGATACGATATCTCCCTCCTTTCAGCTGACTCATAAATGTCTCTGTATGAATGGTGCCGTTTGTGTGGAGGTACATTCATTATACTCTGCATTCTCTGAATGAGAAACACCGTGTGGAAGAAGCAGCACGAGTTCTTCCCTTTATCGGAGCACCTGTTGAACAGGCTCTACTGCTCAACCATACAGCATTTGTTAAAATACATGCGTCCGTGCGCGTTTACACTGCTGCATTTTCTAAAAGACGCCCTCATTGCACCAATGGATCATCTCTCACGTGTTAACCACTGAAAGATTCTGGATGACTACACCTTGTTTCATAATTAAATGAAACACATGGCTAATGTACAGTGCGCGTGTGCTGCACAGCATCAGAGAAACGCGTAAAAAACACTTGACAATCCAGTTCTGATGATGGGTTACAAGGTTCTATAAAATGTGCCAAAAATGGACAGCAAAAGAAGTGCAGTACATTTTTGTACAAATAAAATAAAGAAGTATACAACTAAAAAAGTATTTAGATAGTAAAAGATACTGAATTTGTCAGTAAAAAAAAATAAAATAAAATAAAATAAAAACAACCAGAGATCAAAGTTTCTATGATATGTGAGAACAGATGCTGGATTGCTGTGAAGATGTCGAGTGTATTATTTACACCTTCTAGTCCATGAAAACCAAATCTAATTGCCTCTAACCTTATTGCTCTCCTTCTTGTCTGAGTGTCAGTCTCACCATTCACATGTGCTGGTGTGTTTGACACATGAGCCGGTGTCTGAAAAGTCGTCCCACACAGCAGTCTGATGCACTGAGGTCTTTGTGTGGGCAGTGTTTTGATTAAACCTGAGGCCTGTGTGTGTGAGTGTTTTTTTTTGTTTTTTTTTTGGTGCTGCTGCAGAGAGGTGAATGATAAATGATGATAAATATGCAGAAAACATCACAACCAGTGTTTCAGCTAAGACACTGGTTGTTTGCAGTACAGGGCTATTACACATACTGTGTTTGTGTGTATATACACAGAATAAAAGTATATAAGGAAGAGGGGCAGTTCTTCCACAACCAACTGACAAAATGATTCGGTGATGTAAAGAACAATTAGGACTACGTAAGTGAAGCCTCAAGATATTTGAACAAAATCACATTCTATTGACGATTGCTTCAGAACCCTATGGAGACACACGTTAAAATAAGCAAATAACTGGAGAAGAAATGGGTAAAAATCCTGTTAGTCATGTCATTTTTTTCTTTCTCCACGCAAAAGATACATAAGTAATACACGCATTGACAGTCAGTCAGCCTGTCAACCCCTGCTGAGTCTGTGCCAACAAAAATGTGAACTGGAAGCTCTGACCTTTTACTATGAACTTTCTGAAGATGCACTCCCACATGTCTACATCTGTCTATAGCTGAAGGCAGTCATTTCTGCTTTGATTTGGTTTAATAATATTTTAAAAATAATAAAAAAAAAAAATTGCCTTTAATGCATTAGGAAAAAATTAAGTGAAACCTGGCAGTCACAAACAGAAACCACAATCGACCTACACATAGTAGAAAGCTGACACATGGAGGTCTGTTGTGCAAACAATCCTTTTTTTTTTAGTTGTAGACTGAGCAAGCAGATGCATTCGGTAAAATAACGTGTTGGCTGGTAAACAAAGAAGCTTCAAAAAGGAAGTGAGAGGTTTAATATCAGTGAGCTGCTGAGGCGGCGGAGGACAGGGAAAATCCAGAGACGATGCATTTCTCTTCTCAGCACATGGCCTCCCGTGACATATTTACATTCAGCTGGGGTTATACGGCAGTGCAGCTCAGCCGCTTCACTAGCAGCGTGGAGAAGATGGCAGGCACGCAATCATGTAATCACAACTGAACTGAGAGCCTGAAATGGAACGGGGTCAAACACAGAATGTAAAGAAGCATGGAGCTTTTTTATCGTTCTGACACCCATATCGGGGGGAAACTGTCTTTTTCTTTCTGTCTCATTCCAACACCCAGTTTTATCATAATGAATAACTTAGGCAGGCAGGTGAGGGAGTGGACAGGTACACCAGCGGATCAATCCAGTCCGTCTGAATGAAATGACTGGTCTTGTTATTGTAGACATCCTATTTTCCTTTTTCTTTGCTGTTTCAGAAACATATTACAGTGTATAGCTTTAAGGTTAGAGGTCCACGTTTGTTGTCGTTACAGTAATAATGTTTTATAGTTAAGCTATAAAAACGTTTAGTCATTTACAGCAGCAAGAGATAAAACAGTTGCTGTTGTCATACCTTTCTATAGGTAAGACAAGAGCAACAGCCCCAACCATAATAAAAAGAATGCTGCCTCTGACTCCTTCTTTTGTTCCTGTTATAATTACTATGACCACAAGAGGTGCTGCCCAAGCTACATGCTACATTTACATAACATTTTACATGTTGTGCCACCAACCACTTTATTGCCATTTCTTTTGAATACAGTGTATTTTATGTGGCATGATGATACATCCAGATATTACAACCCAGGGTATTTGAGATTTTGTGTCGCTAAGATCTTTATGCTCCACTGTGGTCAGTCTTGAAACAAATCCTCCCCTGTGGTCTGCCCAGTGTCCACTCTGCATGTCCTCAATTTATGTTATCCGGTTTTTGCCCAGAATTTATTGTCTTCATTTTTTGCCAAGACCTGACAAAGCCGCAATGGGACATTATATAACATTGTCTAGTACTTTGAATCAACAAATTCAACTGATGGAGTTCCCCTTTATTGAAGCAAAATATACTACCAACAACAGAAATGTGATTTTTCCATATCTGCACTTCATTAAGTGAGCAAGTACTATGATAAAAAGACAACAGCTAAAAATTATTTTCCAAAACACAGCTGTCTGGAAGCCTGTCCTAACACCTGTGTACAGACAGGTTTGTATAGGACAATATGCGATGACTCACAGCAGCAATAACCCTCCTGCTGTGAAACACCTTTCATTATAGTGAAAACAGCACCTTCTGGAGTGCAATACACATATTCACAAAAAAACAACAAGAACACATCCTGGACTGGAAAATATACTGTTTTGTGATAACTGTAATCTGAGTTCTGATACAGACCTTTTAATAGTTTGGATGATTTGAATAAATCTGATTTGATTGCTTCTGGATCAGAATCAGTTGATGCCTTTTACATACATTATATGGACAAAAGTATTGGGGTGCCTCACCATTACGCCAGCGGGGACTGTAATGACATATTCAAATACATATACAGTGTCTTCTGACACTAAATGAGGATTTTGCCAATTAGTTGTCAAACAGTTGCTCTGCTGTCATCTTGATGAGTGAGTGGTGTTGTGAGACGAGCAGCAACAAAGACCACGACGACTGCTCATTCCAGTAAGAGGCCAAAAACATACTGTTTTCACAAAGACTGGGAAAGAAGTGTAAATGAAAAGTGTGTTTGTCAAATCCAAGTTCAGAAGAAGATAAACATTCATGACTCCATAAGAGTGAACCTAAGTGGATACACTCCAACATACACCTCCATGCAGTGCCAGTCATGTCACTAAATGAAAATACCCAGTATACATACATACATACATACATACATACATACATACATACATACATACATACATACATACATACATACATACATACATACATACAGCTGTACACGTGGATACTCTTGTGAAATGATACTGTGGCATGTGGGCAGAAAATAGCAAAATGAAGAGTGAATAAGCCAAAATGTCACTTTATATCATTGGCATTGTTTTGTTTTGACAGCATTAATAGTTTAATTTCACAGAATGTGAGATGTACTAGAAAGAAATGCAGACAAAAATATAAAATGAACATAGGGGTAAATTAAATACTATGTTTTTGTTATGTTAATCATAAATTGTGAGTTGTGGACACCGACACGTAAATATTCAGGCGAAACAAGCTCATTCAGTTCATTTGGGTTGAAATAAGCTATGAGAATAAGAATAAAAAAAAAATAAGAATAAAAAAAAAAACTACATACATACATACATACATACATACATACAGCTGTACACGGTAAATTAAATACTATGTTTTTGTTATGTTAATCATAAATTGTGAGTTGTGGACACCGACACGTAAATATTCAGGCGAAACAAGCTCATTCAGTTCATTTGGGTTGAAATAAGCTATGAGAATAAGAATAAAAAAAAAATAAGAATAAAAAAAAAAACATGAGTAGCTCTCAGCCTTTTTCTCTCTCTCTCGGAAGAAAAAAGGTCAGAGACCCCTGATATGGTGCATGAGTGTCCTTTCCAGCTTACTGTCAACGCAGGGGAGAATACTAATGCTATGAAACACGTGTCAAACATCTGTTAAATAGTAATCATAAACACAATGCATTATGATAATTGTGGCCGTGAGCCTCGGAGGAGTCAGCAGCTCCACAGCGAGGGTAAACCCTCACCTGTCAACAGTGCCGTATTATCGAGCGCTCACGGTTGCTATGGCTGCTTGATTACACAGCTTGTTGAATTCAAGCCCTGTCATCAGCGCCACTTGACAGTTTTGTCTGTCGACAAGCTAAAATCTACTGACTCAATGTACAAAATCAACATGCGCACATGCATGCACACACAAACTGTCTCCGTGAACTGTTTGGCAGGGGGGTTACTGGTAACATTAACAGATTAATACTTGAAAGGGTCAGTGTTACAAAGTAAGTTGTTGTTCCTGAGACTGTGACTGCAAATTAACAGTAGGTCTTAATATTAACTTCTTTTTAGATATACTGTAAGACACCTGCTATGCAAATTTAAATGTCCAAAACATATGGATCACTTATTTATTCCTTCTGTCCATAATGTCCTATTGACATTACAACACTGTGCTGTGAATCGAGCGGGTCAATCCTGCTGTTCAGTCCTAAATTCACACAGAAGTGACAGCAAAAGGTTTCAGTGATTAAAAAAAAAAAAAAAAAAGTCATATACTGTATGATGAGAGCCTTGCATTAAAATTGCTTTATTACTGAACAAAACATCACAAGGAGTATTTTTGATACATGTATTTTAAACGTATTATATACGTATTTCAAATTTGTACTTTATTCAGATGGTGACAATGCCTTCATAGTATCAAAATACTTCACAAAAGTGTTTTTTTGTACTTTTAAAATACTGTAAAATACGTTCTTTGAAACTATGTGATGACATCACACAAAACTGCTGCAGATTGGATGGCATGGTGTTTGGTGACTATTTCAATTTACCCTGCTTTGTTAAAGTCACACATATTAAACACACTAAGTCACAAGCTTTCATAGTCGCACTTAAATTTGTCTTTTTTCAAAAAATGTGTATTATTTGTTGACCATTTAGTCACTGGAGTTATAATCATGGATCTTTGCTAGAGTTTGAATTTGTGTATGTTCTCAATCCTTTGGTGTTGTGGTGTGTGCAGCTTGACAAGGTCACTTCCTCCCTCTAATGTTCGAATTTAAAATTATTGATCATGTCAAATTGTTGGCTTCCAAGTAGCTTCATTGATTAGAAAATTATTATATTGGATGGTAAGGGTGTTACATTTAAATGTGACTTAGTATTTACATTAATAGAGGTTGTGCAGTTGCGGTAAGTGACTGCAAACATAACATGTAAACTGTATCTGGGTTAATTTCCAGTTTCTAATCCCAGCAGTAATAATGTTCTTTTGTGTGTGGAAAGCAGCAGCCTGGAAATGACACAGTTTTACAGAGCAATTCACTGTATTAGGTCTTATGTACCTGAAAAAGATGATATGATCAATATTTGCACATGTGCCATTTTAATTTCTTTTTCCAGTCAAATAAAAAGCTGACCCCGACATTTCTTACTATAATTATTGTCTTTAATTATATTTAATTGGAATTTAATTTGTCATTTTACTCTCTGCGGCATACAATTAATCAATTATTGTATATTTCCTTTTTAAGTCAAGACACCACAGAGCTTGACACATGAACATGAATCTCTATCGGAGCATTTTCCTCCGTCGGAGAGAGATAAATAAAAAATCATTGTGAAATAAAAATGTTCATATTTCTTTTCAACCCTGCAGTGCAGCAAATCGTTAACCAGAATGTTTTGAAACTGTAAATAATGCAGCTCAAAAACATTAAATAACAAAGCTTCCACACACTGTACAGGCAGCTCCGTGTTAACTTAAGTTTATATTCAAAGGCATAAAAGACTAACTAAAAAATATTTGTGCCACTATATTCCCTCATGTGAAGCTTGAAAACAATTGGTGACATCTTTAGTGAAATATATTTATTGCAGCTTCCATAATCTAAATAAGCCATTTCTGTGGGTATATGCAGTATAAGACATTTAAAAGATAAAGATATTAACAACCACGTAAATAAATTCTTCTAAATGCCTTAAGCTTATTTATGTTTTGTGCTTTGTAGAAATATACCCCACTTCCTCTTTGTTTATAATTTGAAAGAATCCACTTCTGGATATGTAAAAATAAAAACTGGACGGTAGTAAAAGAAGTCAAGGAATTTTAACAGACAAACTGCAGTCACAAAGTCAGAATATATTATCATCATAAAAGCACATCAAGGATTTAATAACTTAAGTCTTATGGCAAAGCAGGACCATGAAAACGGTCTACCTGAAAATAAAAAAAGTCAGTTCACAAACGTGCAGCCCTCAACTCCTTCCTGTCTGTCAGATCTGGGAGACGTGAGGATTTTAACTTGATGTCAACAGAACATCACGTGTGTTGTATGAGTCTTGTGTAAAACAGTGCAAAAAAAAAAAAAAAAAAAAAAGTGTCCGTGTACGTGCTGCAGTAGTGTTGGTGTTATCTTTTTTTTTAAAAAAAAAGCATGAAATCATGTGCCTCAAATGACGATAAACACTTTCTGATTTGAATGTGTAAATGTCACCTGGCACAGATGATGAGCAGTGAGAAGAGGGAACAACCACTTTTCACATGAGTGTGCAAGTACATAAATACACACCATACAGTAGTCACAACAAAGTGCTCACAGAGATACGCACTCATACAGAGGGCAGATTCATTGCAGGCTCACAGATTCCATATAAATTGATTACAAAACTAAAAGTATTTTTAAATATGAATCATTTGGTTTAGCGGTGGTGGCAAAAGTCGTGGATCTGTCGTCATGGTGATCGGCTGGGTCAGCTAATCCATAATTTTCAAACTGTGGTACGTGTGGAAAATCAGAAACACTGTCCTACTGTATATACCGGGGTGTGTGATCGAAGTGGAGCTGAGGGATTTTGACCAGAGTGTGTCGAAAATGAAACAAATACTAAAATAATAATAATAGTAATTGGAGTCAACTCATCTCTCGCTCCATCTTTAGCCAATTTGGCTGTACCAGTGTCTGACGTATATGTGAGGAAGAGGAGGATGATGAGAAAGCATTTTTTTTTTTTTTTTTTATTGAGAATAGATTTGCCTCCTGTGAAAAGTCCATAGCTGTTCTCAGGTGGTAAACATGTTGAGAACAATCAGCACCCTTATGAAAGAATCTGATTTGGTTCAATTAAAAAAAAAAAGTAAAATAAAAAAACATTTACTGTACATCGACAGGGTCAGAATGAAAGTGGATTAAATAGACCAAATTCTTGTTTTGTGTCTTTCTGTGAGTATGATTGTTGTTGTTGTTGTTGTGGTCATGTGTATTTTTGTGTAATATCATATGTTGAATATTACACATAGACCCCACGAAGAATAGCAACTGTTACACACTATAGTAGCTAATGGAGATCTTAATTAACCGAACCCAGTATCGACCCGGGTTAGATCTGCTCCTAATGCACTGCACTGATGTTTGCTTACTTGTGTGCTGTGTTGTTTTTCTTTTAATATGTCGTCCACCTGTGTCTGACATAAACAAGGACACACGCGTGCCGAGATAAACATGGGCACTCTGTAGGTGCATTGACATAAAAATAATTATAACAGAAATGATGGCTGATAAAACATGCACACACACGCATGCAAACAAAAGTATGGCCACGCAGAGCCGTAATGTAGTGCAGAACACTGTGTGCACCCACACACACACACAGAAACTTTTTTTTTTCACGACATAAACAGACATGCACCATTAAATATATACATAAACAGAAGTGGTATTAATGATACCAATAATTGCATATTTATACACACACTTTGCTGCACGATATATATACTATGCATGGCTAAGTGCATACTTCTTCTACTACACACAAAAAACATCAAGCATATTTTGCTACACAAACAGAGAACATGTTTACATACATTAGAGGCATCAGAAACAACAATACACACATCACCTGCATAACAGCAAAGACAAACAGACATTCACACACACACAGTGGATAATACATTGTGTAACTAAATGCCGATAACAATGCACACACTGACACACACACACACACACACACACACACACTGCAAATGTGAAGACACCGATAACATCCAGAAATTACCAAGCAGTTACATCCACAAAAACACAAATATACACTTCACATGCATGAACACACTGTGCACACACACACACACACACACACACACAGAGGAGTAGTGAGGTGAGCAGTGCGACAGTTGCTGATGGCACCAGAGTCATGACACCCACGGGCCTCGCAACACTGTCTGACTGAAACCATAAACATGTTTTTATTTACTCTTGATCAGGGAGACTGAACAAACAGTGTTTGACATTCAAAATCTCAAACTAACCTCAGCATGTGCGCACCATCACGGGGGAATTATTAAGGTCAGAGATTAAAGTTTCCACAACAAGAGTCACATCGACAGAGTAAAATCTTAAAACGCAATAATTATTTTGTATATAATGTGCCTGAACAGCATAATAAAAAAAACACCATAAAATATTAAAGGAACCATTGAATTGGGTTATAATAATAAATGAAACAAAAAATAATAATAATAACATCTATATAAAACTTCCTTGCTAATATTTATTAAGATTAATGTTACCCAGTTAAAACTACGGCTGAAATTATAATTTGAGACCACAAGTTTCACTAAAAGCCACTCACAAAATATCTACAAGCACACGTCAAAGTGCAAGTGCAGTGATCACAGCTGGTACATCATTAAAAATAAATTCTGTCAGTGTTGTAATTAAGGGAGCTGCCATATCATTTTGAAACTGCTTGCCTCGTAAAAACCAGAAAGAAAGTCATCAAACAAGAGACGAGATGAGAGAGAAATTTTCCCAAAAAAAAAAAAAAAAACAAGATGTAAAAGCTCGAATAAAACTGTGACGAGGAAAAAGACGAGGTGAGTGAAAGGTTGTGAGTGATTAGGGTTCGTTTGCCGGCGTGATCCAACAGAATAATCACTCTCCGCACTGAGGAGCAGGATTCTCACTTCGAATTGATCGACAACAGTGAACAAACACAATAACAACAACTCTGATAATATTCGGTCATGCACATTTCACTCTTTTTTTTCCTCTTTTCTTCTTCTTTTTTTTTAAAAAAAAAAAAACTTGCATTTGCTGTTGCTGAAAAGGTTAACAGATTTTTTTTTTTTTCCAGTCGAAAGTGAGTGGGTTGTCAGAGAACTGAACATTTCACAGGGCAAATTTCCCCTGGTGCTCTGGTAATATTATCACTCCAAAGCATCATAGTTTCACTTTGACTTATGGATTTATTTATATGAAGAAAACAAGCCTGACACCAATTAACACAAAATACGGATGCAGCTTTGAGTCTGTGTGCCTTCTGTTGTTTGGGCAATTTTTTTTTTAAAAATCTGACATTCTTGAAAACAAAACAACAATCAAGATAATAAATGTCATGCTACGGTTTCAGTGTCTGCTTCTCTCTCAATATGACTAATAATTTCACAGATCAAATTAAAAATGCTCATATTGCAGCTTGTGTGTTGTTAACTTAAATTCTAAACAGTTACCTTAAATGCTAAACTTAAAACTGGTCCTTAAGACAAATTCAGCTTTTGTTAGTAAGTGAAATCACCCTGTCATTAAAATTCAAATTGTACATTAAGAAGAAAATAAGCATTTGCTAACATTTAACACCACTCCACCCACTGCTCAACAGTTTATATGTCACCTTTAAAAGTCTCACGATCAAAGTAGATCTCATTTTGATTCAGAGTTTCACTATTACTGCTAGTTTTATTTATTAAAAAACACAGACCTGAAGCAAACAAACCACACTTTGTGCAAAAGTCCAGGTTCACATAATTACTTAGCATCACCAGTGTAACTGACATCAACAGTCAAAGTTTGTTTCTCACACCGAGGACACTTCGTGACACATTCAGGGGCCTGTGACCAAAACAGCAGTTGAACACCGACTACAATTTTCTAGCTCCTGACATAAACGGTGAACACAAAGTCAAAGCAGAAATGAGGTGGACAATTTTTCCCCAGACGACAGACACTGGGGTTGTCTCTGTGGGACGCAAACACTCGTTCCTACAGACGATCGTTCCCCACCGACCTATTTTACAAAGCACACCTGAAAAACATGACAGAACGTGGCCTGACTGCACCACCTAAAATATAAAGGGGAGATCGGCTTTACTCGACATCTTTTTAGTAGCAAAATTAGTCAGAGAGCAAAAGAGAAGACGTCGAGGCTGGGCTTTGATGCGAACAGGCAGAGTGTGTGTGTGTGTGTGTCTCTCAAAAAGTGAAAAGGAAGCTGAGAGGATGAGAGAGCGGTGGGTAGGAGAGCTGAAATCTGCTTTTCCTCTTTCTCTGACGCTCATATTTTGAAGTTGAAAGAGGCGAGAAAATGGAAGAGAAAAGCAAAATGAGGACTCTCCACAAATTAGGGCAATTATAAACCTATTTACTTCTCTCTTGAAAAAAACAAATAAAAACTGACTATAACCATTTTTACATTAACTTTGAGAGTATGAGCTCAAATTCACTTCCCTCTTTTTTTCTGCTGCAGATATTTTGTGTAAACAAATATAAAGGAAAATTAAAAAGGTAGAAAAGAAAGCAGAAAATGGTGCAGGTGAATTATAAAACGGGTGAAACTACTTTTTAAAAATGTATAACAATTTGAGGGCTTTAAATGTGATGATTTAAAAAAAAAAAAAAGGTCATACATTCTATGTTATATTTATCAGTTAAAATTTTAGATTCGAAAATGTGGATTCAGTTTGTTTCGTGTCACCTTTTATGCCTCATTGATCAAAGTAGTTCTGTTTTTGATTCAGTTTCACCACAAGCAGAGGAGGAGATGATTCTTCCTCTCTGTCTTTTCTGTGCGTCTGTTCTGAAGCAGAAGCAAGAGAAAACTGAGCAATAAAAACGAGCATGATGGAGGGGAGAGAAGCGAAGGGGAGAGTGGAGAGGCGTGCTGCTTAAACTGTGGTGCAGCAGAGAAGGGTGGGAGGCTGAAGAGACGGCACAATCGTCCATCAGAGAGCTGTAGCCTGACAACTGCCACCTCCATTTTGAAGTGAGATGTGAAAACAACAGCACCATCTGTTGAAAGAGTTGAAGTGGTGAGTTGACTGTTTTTTTAAAAAAAAAAGGCCTCACATACCTGCACACTAACTTTATCTGAACATACCTACAGTCCTTGTATGAATGTATGCTGTACATTCATTCTGCTGCATGTTTGAATATGTGGCGCTCTGGTGGGTTATGCCTGCAGTATGTTCTAAACCGTCTTATCAATAACAAATCGTTTAAACATTTACACGGTGGTCTGAGTGTGTTCTGAATCATGCGGTGTTAAAGGTTAAATCAAGTGCTTTGGATTTACTCACTCATTGTGACTAATAACAAAACCTGGCTGCCTGCCGCTGGCGTGAAATAAGACAAGCTCGGGAAAATTAGAGAAAGTGAATGAGTAACAACCTCCACAACCTCAAAAAAAACAGCATCATAACCCTACCGTAGCAACTTGACATCATGTGACGGTGGTGGTCAGATTGATCTGCACAACAACCAACACAGGACAAATAAGGGAGTTGCCGAATCTATAGTTTTACATAACGCAACGACTCCATACGTCAGTGCCTGTGTAGACAGTGTAAAATGGATTCCTTGACTAAGCGACTGTTATTTGTTGCTCACAGATTGATCCAAACCTCCATCTTGTTCAGCCATATATTTGGGGTGACAGTAGCTCAGTGGTAGAGTGAGTCGTCTTTCAATTCGATGGTTTGATTCCCGGCTACATGCCGATGTGTCGCTGGCCGAGACACTTAACCCCACGTTGCTCCTGACTGTGAATGAGTAGGGAAGATGCATGAAAGAAAATGTGCTGCACATACAGTGGGTGCACTGTGTGAAAGTGTGAATGAATTGGCGTGAATGGGTGAATGGCAAAATCGTAGTCTAAAGCAGCTTTGAGTGGAAATGAAGACTAGAAAAGCACCATTACAGACCACTTGCCATATTTCTCTTCATCCTACAGTACAACACTCTGGGATCATTTAAATGCATGGAAGCATTTGGTCAAAAACAAGAGGGCTGCTGATGTGAAGAGCTTTTGTTGATGCTGTATGTCTACATTTCATGGCTCTGATTGGTTGTCTTTCTATCAAATTCAAATTCCCCTTTACAATAAATGCCCAGAACAGAGAAGGACAGAGAGCCCATTCTATCTACTTAACACCAGTATACATGCCACTGATGATTTATTTGAAATATATATATATAACCCACACAACTATACAAAATGTGATATTTAACCTATTTGAATGAGTTTTAAATAAGTGTCTTTTACATTCAAACCTGATCCAAATCAGTTCACGCAGCGCTGACTAAACTCCAAATCAGCTCCACTCTCTGACTCTGTGTTTGTCAGTATAGCAGTGTTTAGATCTTGTGTCACCCGGCAACATTTCCCCACTGCGCACAGGAAGTGATTCGTTATTTGTTATATTTCAAGACAACACTGAGCTAGTAAAGTTAGACAGCTGCAAACAGGTTGGAGTTTGACTGAAAAGACAAAGAAACGGCCGCGGAAAGTTTGAGGAGGGAATTCTACTGCTCAAAAACAAACCAAATTAGACAAGTCGCTCAGCAGTGTGACGCTGCAAATGTCTCTTGTCCGCACTTGCCCCTGCTCTGCTGCTGTATACACACAAACACTCCCTCATCAGCTCTGACAATATTGCTTGACAGATCCTGTTTTCAGCTGAAGGATGCAGCATACAAATAACACTATGTCGTTTCTGTTCAGAAACAGATAAAAATCAACAACAACCCCAATTACACACTAGTACAGGTTTATAAATCAGAAAAATGCATAACTCTTTGTCTTGGGGTCTATACACAACAAAGAATTTTTAATGCAACGCTATTAATAAAAGTAAGAACAAAAAATAGACTGTAATATGTGGCAATAAAAGGACACATTCAATCTTTCAATCTTTGCATGACAAACTGTTGTGTGCAGAGGGAGCTCATTAAGATTCAATTAAAAACAAAAATGTCACAAACATCCTTCAGGTATATTTGCACTTTTATTATGTTGGTTCACCTAACAGTAAAAACAGGGTGTTATCTGGTTAAGTAGGAGGTAAACTCACTGTCTGGCTCGCACTGTCTGGTCCTTAAAGCCTCACACTTTTATTTCTCCTAAAACATAAACATGTGTGTTAGTGTGTGTCGGTAGCATGCAGACATCTAGCTGTCCTCATGTGAAAGACTGCAGGCCTCCTACGGTCTGGGAGACGAGCTAACCACAAGTGGGAGAGGTCTTTCACACATGCAAATTCACACACACACACACACACACACACACACACCAAAAAAAAAAGAAAAAACCACGCAGACCATCAAATTAAAAAAAAAAATCTGTCTAAATTCAAACAATAAAAATATTGTTATATTATTTCACTACGGCAAGGACATTTAAACCAGTTTCTGAGAGAAATCAACTGAAGTTGAACTCTAAAATCTAGAAAACAGTTCATTTGTAGAGCAAGCATTTGGATTTTATTTCATTCTATAATAAAATCAAAATTAGACAGACACGATTGCTGACAAAATGACTTGATATGGAGGAGATTGTTTATTGTTTAAGTAAAATTATTATAGGATGCTGTTTTCCACCACTGCAAATAATAACAGTAATTAATTATTATATATACTGATGAAAAAGACTGTTGTTTACTGTGGTTATGAAGCAGTGCACCTTAGATTCACTGAGCAAAAACATCTTCAATTTACAGCAAATTAATAGCAACGTCCCATAAAAAAAAAAAAAACAGCACTTAATGCACTTAAGTCGAGTGTGCTTATGTAAACTTAACTTAAAAACAAAAACAAAAGTAAATTTAAAAACGCTGTTGGCCGTCACTTTGTCTCCCGGGGCAGTGGTCACAGACGTACTGTAGCAACATGGTGGGGTAACAGCAACAGACTTTACAGTGAGATGATGCAGCTAAAAGTCAAACATTTGCATGTATGGGGAAAAGAGTGCTGTGCTTCTACTTGTGCTGCTTTCACACTGATCAAAAATATCGCTTCAAGAAAACCTGATGGAAACAAACACGTAACAACAGCAAACAACATGAGCCGTGGAGGCACCGTGTGCTGTGAATTCCAAACACGATACTTTATATAATGCATATACTGCTACTATAATGTATGTACTGCTGCGATTTAGGCCTACTACAGTCTTTAATGAGGGGATTTTAGTCACAGAACTGCTGCTGCTGCTGCTTACTGTCAGTGAAAATTTGAGATAAAGTGACCGAAATCCAAAAAAAAAACACACAACAAACCACCTGATTACACATTTCCCCCACAGATGAGAAATGACCACAGTAAATGCATTAATTTTAAAATACTATGTGCTTTCAGACATGCAGGTGATATGGCAACACCAGAGCTTCACTAAATGTTCTGAAACATCTGCAAGTCACTAAAACCCAGTCACAGCGGGAACAGTGAGTGAGAGAGATGTTTCGTTTCTGGTTCTGTTTTATAGCCATAATAACAGATCAGTTTCCTACTAAAGTCAGACTTGCATGTTAAAAACCGCTGAGTGTGCCAGTTCTTTTTTTCTTGGCAGCACTAAATCCTCTTAGTCTACTGTGGATTTTATCTCAGAATTTATATCAATCTAATGATCAGCAGCATAATAGGGTAACTTCTTGAAAATTACAATGATTGCTGCCAATCTAGCCTCAAGCATTTTATATGTATAATGCTGCACTGTATAAAACCAGGAGTGGGTCTTTAAATGTGAAGGCAGACGGCATTAAATCATTAGGATTCTGTGTCAGACAAAGACTCTGTGAGCTGATCTGCAATCACTTGCAGGGCCATTTCTTAATAAAAAGAAATGTTCTCCTCGTGGTCTGTGGCCTCTCTATGTCACGCTCCTCACTAAAGCTTTAAGATCAACACAGCATGACATTTGTTTTAGAATAATATTCCCCCCCTCCAGCCATTCATCAATCATGCTGGTCATCCTTTGAGGGCGGCAGAGAGAAATGGAGTCGATTCCCGCAGGATTCACCTGGGCCAGGTCATCAGTCTGGCACAGAGACTAACAACCATTCACAATCACATTTACATCGACAGGAAAATTAGTGTCTCCAGTTAAATTAACACCAAATGGAGAGAAGGCATGCAAACCTTTCTAATCTTCTTGCCGAGGCCATACTTCTAACCACAGCACCACTGTATTATCATTAGTTACAAACAATATTGAAATCCATATATATGAAACCTTAGTTTTATGTTTAATGAGTTAAAATAATGCTGATTAAATCAGCTCCATGCGACTCTGTGTTTTTCAGTATAGCGATGAGTAGTTCTTTTGTTGCTCAGCCACATTACCACGCTGCACACGGGAAGTTGACGTTTTATGTCAAGATACAGTAGATGGAGGCAACAGCAACACTGTGCGAGTAAAGTGAGGCGGCTGCAAACGGATCGGGAATCGACTGACAACACAAAGTAGTACCCATGAACAGTTTCAGAAGGGAATTCTACTGCTCAAAAAAGAAAGTTGCTCACTCAGTCGGGTCTGATAGTTTTGCTTGACAGAGCCCATTCTCAGGTGAAGAAACCAGGACACAAATAATGTTATATCAACAACAATAACAACAAAAAATACACCAGCTATATACAGTGTAGCTTTAAAGAATCGTGCTTTTATACCTTTGTCCACATAAAATTATCACTTCAGCCCAAACTTGGCAAGTTTGACTAAGTTCAGCGTTCACACAGTGCATTTCTGACAGTTTAATGGGGCTTGAACGAGACTTCACTTTAAATATATCATTTGAAATAAAAACCATCATTGGACTCTCTCCCACATCAGCAATACATCAGTTATACGAGTTCCCCAATCTAAACAAGAGGTCTTGCAACAGCACGTATACGTCTTGTCTGCCGTGCAATTCTGACGCACAAAGCCTGGCTTTTTAAATTTAGTGATGATACATACCATATAAAAGGACAAACATGATATAAAAAGAAAACCCATGTCAAACTGCAGATGCCACCTTAGACACTGCCTCAGTGTCTTTTTCCTTGTTTTGTCAGCTGGCAGCTTCGTCTGCAGTTTGAAGCTCAGCAACAATACAGTAAATCAAGATGGCAGCTCCAGCTAAATTCAACCTCATGTTATTTGTGCTGCTACATGTGCTGCGGATCTGTCGTGTCTCAGGCAGCTAATGATGGCAGCACAACAAGTCTCTGACAAGTCTTTAGGTCAAAACCTTCAGCTGGACTGCACGTGCCCAACGAGTGTAAAAAGGTAAAAAGGAGCAGGTCGATTAAAACAGTGGTGTAAACCCCTGATGACATTGGGACTTATTTGCATTCTTTATCAGTTTGCCTCTCTCCTCTATACAATATGTTAATACAGCCAAATACCCAGTGAAGTAAAGCGGCCCCAGACAAACACTGCAGAAACCAACACCTTTGATCATTGTATGTGTTGTTATTCAGTTTACTGGTGTTTTATCAATTTTTTTTTTTTTATGATACTGTGTGCACTGATCTTCAGTCCCTAATCTTAATCCTCCATCTTATTCAAATTAAACATATACAGCAACCTCCATTAAAACCCTGACTTTATAGACAAAGACTCACAAAAACTGAGCTGGGTGATTCTTACATTTTATTTCTGGTATGATGGTCAAGAAAGTAGTCCAGTGCAATGAAGCTTCAGGTTTGGCTCTTAAATTTAAATATTTCTTTTTCAAATTATTGTAAGGCAGTGTAAAAATGTGAAAAAAGGTGGTGGGGGGGGGGAAAGGTGAAACTTTATTAGTAAGAGGCACCTCCTGACAACACCACTGTAGGATCTATGGCTGTGCAGTGATTTTGTCTTTATTTACTCATAAAATGATCACACAGCCCGACCTCTCAGATGCCAACAATGGCAACATTGTTTTGCAGAAAGTAGCTAAGGTTTTCCCAAAGAGCTGCAAAATTTAAAATCAGTCGGTGCATTTTTTAAGAAAAGCCTTATTAGTTACACCTGAGTGTAGATCCAGGTTTTCCTTAAGTGCTCTTACAAAACTACTACCTGTACATGTTTTTTTAAGACAGCCCATAAATTAATGGTGCGAGAGACATTAGGTGCAGTAGGCAAGAATTTTTGGGCATTAATGATCAATAATTCCATTACAACCTTTTAGTACAATATATATCAAGTGAGCTGAGAGAGAGAGGACTAGATCTCTACACCTGTACTGGGCTCAACTGGCCAATCAGAGGGGACTACAACTACTCTGCATACAGGTCCCCTGCAAAATTGCCTTTCTGTGTGGGACCAATAACAAGTGCCTATTCTGCAAAGAAACCAAAACACAGGAAAGAATCAAAGAGTGTTGAAAAATGATGAAAAAAAGCACGACCTTGCGAGATGGAGAGGTTGTCCTGAGTCGTCTGTCATATATGAAACAGGTGCCGCTGTCATCTGATGAGAGGAGCTCAGAAATATACGTATTATATTAGTGTTTTACAACCTCGGCCCTCCTTGGCCATGTGGGCTCAAGGAAAATCAAAAGGCTACTGAATTTTTAGAATGCAAAGCCACTGCTTTGCATTTACGGCACATGACTGTCTCACCGATTCAGAGGCTAAAAAAGTGCAGTCAGAGGAGGATTTTTGCAGCGTCGCGTTCTGTCAGGAGCACGAATGACACATTTGTAGTCAGCTCAAACTCTGAGGCTTTTCCTTTTCCAGCAGGTTTGAGCGAAATAGCAGACATGGCTCGCTGAGTGTAGGGACCAATAAAAATTAATGTGTTTGCATTTGAATAATTTAAAAGTCTCTGTTGAACAAGCTATCAAAATTTATACACTCGCCATTGCATCTGTAAGCATCATCCAGCATGACAAATATCAGTTTTATCCCTTCAGAATTAATGCCTACAATTTTAAATATACATCTAAAAATAACCGGTACTATTTTGATGACATGGATTGACTGAAATATAGGGGTCATTAGTGAGCTGCACCCAGGCAGGTAAAATAAAATTAAAAACTGAACTGCTTTCGGCTTTAAATTGATGAATGTATCTTCTTCTGAATAATGATGGGGAAGTCCAGTTCAGGTAGACTGAGTCAGAGTTGTGCTTGAACAAAGATGCATCTTCAGATGAGTGAGATCAGATTAGCGGCAGGCAGTGAGGTGAGTAGGTTCAATAACACATGATCACCTAACCTCAAATTAGTGTATTATTTCCTCACACGACATGCTGTGACTGGCAAACAGGCACAGGCATGTGATGGGGGAATCCATCACAAAGCCTCTGTTTCTCATAAATAAACAGGTGATGAGTGGTGTGGATATGTTCCAGGGATGTGTATATTTTGGCTGAACACATGTGATACCAATTCAGCTTCAAGGTGAAACAAACAGTTTACTTTTTTTTTTTTTTTTTTAATCTTGTCAACTTCTGAAAAACAAAACCGAGAAAAGGTTTGTGGGTTTCAGGCGATGCTTTACTATTCAGGGAGATGTGTTTGACAGGAGGCAACGGTATTGCTGTGTGCTGACATTTAACGTGTGTGTGTGTGTGTGTGTGTGCGTGCGTGTGTGCGTGTGTGTGTCTCATGTGGAGCCAAACAAAAGCCCACACAAAAGCCCACACACCTGAACTCTCAGCACCTAAATGTGACTTCTGTCTTCTTTTATTTTTCTCCACAATTCTCTAATTCACACCACATGGAGGTTTCTTTCTCAAAAATTGAGTGCTAATTGTCCAGCTGATTATTCAGTAAATCACGTGACAGGAAACTAATCAGAAACAGATGCCATAACAGACTGATTCTGAGTGTGATTTGCTGCATTATGCTTTAGCTCTATTGCCATCTTTGACGGTTATTGTTGCTGTTTATTTGTTTGTTTGCCTGTTTTTAATAAGCAGATTTTGGCGCAATGTAAAGAAATCACTTTGGACATATTACTCTGTTTCCAAAACTAATTTCTTAAACAAATATAACCTCAGCTAAGAAGGTTTTTGAAAATCATTGTTGTTTGCAACATTTAGATCATCTTTTCATTTGTACTGTTGCGTGTATGTGGTGAAGAAGTCAGTATACTTAAATATATTACGAGCTAATAAAGCATCAGTTATATAAATGATAAAACATTTTAACTACACGAAGAAAAAAAAAAAAAAAACAACACTACATGAGCACATGACAAAGTCAACGATTTTTCTGCACTGATATCTACGCATGAACTCCCCCACTTCAATTTTCAGTAATGTGGAAGTCCTGTAGGTTTTTTTAATAGATTCTTGCATGTACATTGCAGTAACAGGGCAACATGTCTGCTACTCACAGCTGTGTGCAAGATTCAAATAGTTTTCTTCACGGTAAATTATAAAGGTCATGCTCATCTGCTCTAAATGCCATGCTAGCAACACACAGAACATCAGGAAATGCATCAAACTGCAGAGAGTAAAGTGACATTTCTGACAGAGGAGCTCAGCCAGGTGGTTGTTGCCTCTCTGGTTTTACTGTAGTGACGGCAAAGAGTCATTCTGCCGTGGATTTGCACCAAATTAGGGTCGACGCTTGTCTGTGGATTGGCATTTTAAACCCTTTAAATTTTGCAGTCAGCTATGCACCAAGGGTTTGTCAATGAACAGATACATGGTAATCAGCTATAAATACATTTATAGACACAAAAGCATAATGTGCTTTTCAATGTAAAGCTGCAAAGAAAATTTCGGTGATTATGTTCTCAAATGTTTTGTCCACAAATATGGAGCAAAGAAACTAGAAAATATCCATATTTAAGGAGCTGGAAAATCCGAAAGCTTGTTTAATTACTGAAAAAAGCACTCAAACTGATTATCCAATTAATAATAATAATAATAATAATAATCAATTAATCAAACGATGGGTCATGTTTCATTTTTATGAATGAATGTCGTCTTTTAATGCTGGTAAAGGACTTTCTCACCCCTTCACCAAAACTTTATGTTACTGTTCTGTTACCTTACTTTGTGTCAAAAGGTATTTTCATTTTTTGTATTTTCTCTACTTGTGTGCTTTCCGTTTCTCTCATTTGTCCAATCAGTGAAGGCCTCCTATTCAGGATGAAATAACAATGTCATAAATGACAATGTTGTGTTAAAAAGGGCACGGGTGTGTCAGAGAGACTTTACTTTATATTTAGAATATCAAATGTGTTTCTTCATACTATAGGGCATTTAATTTGTTTGTTTTATTTTTGTCTAGCCTAAATAATAATAATCAGTAATAGATTTGACTTATTCTGAATTGCCTGGGAACCCATGGGATAAATAAATAAAATACTACTAATACTACTACTAATAAGAATAGGAGCTATTTCCATTCTCACTGCAGAAATAAACGCATGCTTAATTAATTATGCTTAGAAGTCATATTGTTATTAACAGGCATACAGGCAACACTATCATTAAAGCTTACAGTAACAGCAGGTGTATAATAATAATCTGTCAAGGTGACCCATGAACATCCCAGTGTGCCACACGTCCTTATAAAACACAAGTGACACATTATCCACTTGGCAGATGTGTTTATAAGATGTACATGAAGAAGGTGCATGCTGATGGAAACACGCGCTGACCGAGTGCACGTGGAGTATGTGGGTGTTTGGCTGCGTGACTCGTTATGAGGGTGTTAGCTGATATGGGTGTGTAGGTGCGCACTGGGGATGTGTGCTGCGAGTGGGACATGGTGGCTCCGTGATAATAATCTCCCATTTCCATAGCTGACACGGTTTTACAGCGGGATCCTCGGCTGATTTCCTCATGAAGCCTCAGCGAGTCGACGCACACATCGGGCGTCAAATCTCCTGCAATGGCAGGACAAACAGTGCCTCAGTTCACTGCACGGGGTTCTAAATTGGGACGAGGCCGTCCCTGGCAGACACATAAGCTGAGTGACGTCATTGTTTTAGAACAACGATATCTCTGATAGATGTAAACACTGGGATGGTGAGGTGTGTTTTTAATGCAGTTATTTATTCAACACCATCACACATGGAGGCCTTACACAACCTCCTGCACGACACACACCGGAGCATCAACATTACACTGAGCCCATCCTCCTTCAGGAAGTTAGGGTCAAACTCAAAACAATTCTCTAAAAAAAACAGTCAACATGATTTGATAGAAATAATTATTCATGTCTTATGCATCGTGTCTTACACATTTTCACAGTGTTTGCTTTCCTTTGGCCATTACCTCTGATTAAGCTCTGTTTTTTTGGAAGTGTGGTTGTGTAACACGTAAGGGTGTCGCAGTTGAAACAGTGGTGCTTCTAAAAACGTTAATGTTGGTCATCAGCTTTCTGAATTAAATGGAAGTTATTTAGTTTCAGGGGATTCAGGAGGAAATAGAAAACTGGGTCAAAGTTTTCAACTTGTAATTCTCTGATATGCATTTGCTGCAGCAAGAACAATCTTTTTTTGTGTGCATATTTCATTTCACAGCTGATGTACTGTAATGATATGTAAAGAAAATACCCTGCTCTACACCACAGATTTATATATTAGGTCCATGATCAAACCAAAAGTAAATGATCCGTCAGGAGGCGCTTAAATCTGGTCAGTTTGAATTCTTTGCTTGAGAGTGAAAAACTATAAAAAGAAAAACTATAAAGAAAAAAAGAAAAGGAAAAACAGCAGCAGACAGGGGAACAAAACGTTTTGTTTTGCCTCCATGCAGCAACATACAGGTTAAAAGAGCGGAAGTCCATCTTCAATATGAAGGCCGTGAATGAGGAATAGAGCGTGCATGTCAGATATTTACTTTACAACGGCCTAATGTCTGATTCTCAGCAGCCAGTTCTGTGAAAACATGTCACAGCCCAGGTCAACAGTAGAACAGGTTTGACTTTGATGATGGTGATGACCACGACGTTGTCTGCTTCTAACAAACAATCTAAATACACATCACTGAATATTAGTGTCGCTTTATCATGGGACCGCCGGCAACTTATTAAGTTTATGCAACATGCAAACACAATTTGAGCCTCAACACATAATTTCTGTTAAACGTGTGTCTGTTCAGCAAAAGGTTGTTTGTTTTCTGTGCATAAAGAATTTTAAAACCACCGTTAACTGGTTCTGGCTTTGCAAAATTCTTTTTTTTTTTTTTTTACATTATTGTGATACTTACACTGATATGAAACAGTTTTAACATTTTCCATGTTACTGAACTTAAATTCATAATAATCTTCTCCAATGGCACAAAGGAGGACTTTGTAAGAGTTGGGTCGTTTAAGATTTCGAGAAAAGTAAAAATGAAAGTTTAAACTTTAAACTTTTGTTCCTCTCTCTTTATTTTCCACGCCACGTTATCATACAGTTGGCAGTATTCTGAGCCACACTTTACTGTATATAAGTCTATTATCCACTAAAGGTCCACCTCCTGTGGACACACTGCATGTCGGCCCTGTGCGTGCACCCAGCAGGAAAATCCTCCTGCCACTCTAATACTGCAATTCTAATGCTGACTTAAAGTGAGAGACACCAATGAGGTGAATATTATCTCCCTCACAACCGCAGGTGACTCAGAAACACACAAACACACTCACAGGAGAATAAAGATCTGAAACTTTATATATTCAAAGTTCAAAGAAAATGAAATTCAAACACTGATGTTGTTTTTACAGAAGGGTGCTTGTCTGACTGTTTAAAGTTGAGTTTTTATATTTTTTTTTTTTCTGTATGTCACTGGAAACATGACATGACTCAGGTAGTCAATATAAGAGCCTTTCTGTGACGCACGTTCCAACTTTAAGTTCACAGAGAAAACACAAGCTGTATAAACGAATAATGTACAGGATTTTCCATCACAGATTTTATAAATCAGTCAAATTTTAAATAAATTTAAAAAAAAAAAACATATTTGCAGAAGATATCATAATTAGAGAACAGACATTGCAGAAAAAAGGGAAAGGCATTAACGTATATTAATATGATTTATTTACAAGAACAAATATCTGCTTTTATGAATTGTTTGTGTATGAAGGAGAGAGAGAGAGAGAGAGAGAGAACAAAGACAAAATGTCTGCCCTCTCCTCCCTCTCTCACACTCACACAAACACACACCACTGTCGGCCTGTGCCATTTCCATTGTCACTTGTTGTTGTGAGCAACAAGTACAGGTGGATTTTCTTTTAACTCCTGACATCAACCTTCATTCATCCACTCATCCATATTCTTCCTAAGTAAGGCTGGATGCGTATTTTTATTAATCTTTTGGAATTAATTAATATTTTATTTACACTAAACGTTCCTCTGATGTAAAAATCAAATGAACATCAGCTTTGAAAAATGTCTTGAAAGTCATTTTTATTTTAAATACTTGACTCCCCATTGATTTGTTTTTAATGAATAAAAATAACCTTTCCAGAAGTGCCTGTGTATATTCACACACACACACACACACATATATATATATATATATATATATATATATATAAAATTATAACACAATTAGAATTGTATTAACAGCTTGATTAAAAGATAATTAACACGATTCTGACAATAAAAATGTGTTCAAAAATAAATCGGGGGCGGGAAGAAAAAGGGGGGACTGAAAAAGGACAGGTAAAATATTTTAGCTTTCATTTTTATTTATTAATTAATTTATTAATAAATATTTGTAAAAAAAAAAAAATCTTAATATGATGTTAATATGATTTGAATAATATAATCCGAAGACGCGCTTAGACAGATTAAATCTTATGGTTAATAGTTAATAGTCCCGTACTGACATGTGTGTCTCTTCTTTATATTTACTAAGAATAAATAAATAAATAACGTCATTTATAGAAGCATTTCATTTAGTCTAAAACGTGCGCCATTGTATAAAAATCACACGTAAAACACAGAGAAAGGGATGCAATTATTTACATAATAACGCTGGGTAATTTCTTAGGAAATGACGCATGTGACGTGAAATAAACTCGGTTCAAAACGTCAAAATGTTTGGTTTTTTTTGTTTGTTTTTTTTTAAACAAAAACGAAAAAAAAAACACATGCAGTTGTTTATCAATCCACGGGATTAAAATGACAAATGAGACGAATGTGTCCATGTGTCCAGCGGGCAGCAGGACACAACAATAAACGGCGGTTTTATAACAGCAATAATGTCAAAAGGGTCACGTGGGCATAATAAATAAAAATACAAAGAGAAAAGAAAAGAAGGTCGTGCTGTTTGCGGAAGAAACTCGGGCGCATTTTAATTTGCTGGACATGATAAATAAGGGAATAAACATAAAACATACTGAATATTTAACTTTATAGAGCAAATAAAAAATAACTTTGACCTGTGTACAATGCCTCACAGGTTGAAGTTGAATTTTTAATTAACAGTTGTTGTGTGTTGGTTTTGTGGATGATGAGAAGTGTTGTTTTTTTGTCCGTCGGCCGCTGCATGGACTGTTCAAAGTGGGCAGATAATAAACCTGTGGAAACACAGACTCGCTGCTCATGAAAGGAAAATAGTGGCCACTTGTTGTTTCACTTGTTGTTTGATCGAATTTTAAGAGAAAATGCGTCGAAAAACCACGTTTAAGTGTAACTAAGGGCTTTTGAAACGCAGGAACACTGAAGGTTTCTAAGAAGGAAGAAGCACTAGAGGAGGCCTGGCTGCTTTCTGTGGGGAGGTGTTGCCCTCTGGTGGACAGAAACGAAACTACACCCAATCACCTTAACACAGTGAGACATAAAAACGTAAACTCTGTGTGTGTGTGTGTGCGTGTGTGTGTGTGTGTGTGTGTGTGTGTGCGTGTGCGTGCAACAGGCACACAGACGGAGCTGCATCTGCTCCCAGCAGCCTCACTCTCCACACATGGAGTGTAAACTCTGCAAACACTGTGGCCAAACACTGCCACTGTTTCCGGGGAAGCAGAGGAAAACCCAGGTAACATGGAGCAACACAACACTGAGTGCACCACACTCAGCAGCAGCAGCAGCAGCAGCATCAGCAGCAGCAGCAGCAGAGGGACAGAGTTTACACCACAACTCTCCAGTCTTTATCAGAACAAAAACCTCAGACTCAGTCCATACAGCACTGCTGGAGCTCACACTGTAAGTTATCAAACATGTTTCCTTTTATTTATTCATTTATTTGGGATGTATTTAACTGCTGCGTTTTTTTTTAATTGTGTTGTTTTAACTTTATTTTTGCTTTTTTTTTAGCATGCACAGCATGTGTGTGTGTGTGTTTTTTTTTAATTTGCTGTATAAATAAACTTTTACCTTGACGTTAATGAAGCTAAATATGTGTAAATATACTGGAAAGGCCTGCTGTTTCAAATCAGCACTACTGTTCTATGCCTCTCTTTTCCTTTTATTTTTGTTTTCCTGTGTTAGTATTAGTTAATGAAATTACTGGCTAAATACAAATACACTCAAATCCCAAAACAATGCTAAGTTTCATATGGTCAGAAAGCAGTAGACGAAATTATTGTGTGTAAATAGATAAATATATCTACACCAGCCATATTAAATTACATTTACAGATAATACCTGAATATACAATACAAAATGACAATCATAAATGCTTGAATTCAGTTATTACAATTATAATACGACGTATAGATTTAATATATATACTTAAATAATTGAATACACTGTCACAAATCCCTCAAACTGATGTTCCAACCCGCTCAGGTGTCTGTGAGTCTCACTGCTGTGTGGAGGAGTAAACTACGTACAATTTACAAACAAGTTCATTACTGACGCATTCATACTCAGTGGGCGATCATGCCGTTTTTAATTCCACCACATCAAATGCAACAGCTGACAGTTAGTTTTTAGGTAATGATTTAAAAAAAAAGGGGGGGGAAATAGATGAAATTATGAAATATAATAAATAACTAAAGATTAAAAACATCATGTGACCGCTTAGAAAATAAACAGTAGCTGCTGAACCGGCTCTAAGCAGACACTTTCACACAGTGTGATTATCCAAGTAAAGAAGGATACTTCTTTACACGTTCGGTACTTCTACTTTACTTTTTAACATAGAACGGGATGACATGAATTCAGCCAACATGCCAAACACCTTCGTCCTGTAGCTGTTGCTTTAGAATAAGAGCAAAATCATAAACAGTCAACATTGTCTAATTAATATCAACAAGTGATTCCACGGGTGAGCGAAGTCCTTGTTAAAGAACTCGCCGTAGGCTACTTTCCTGTGTGCACTTCTGCTTTGTCTGCACGATCTCACTCACTGACATCACACTGTTTGCTCTGAGGATCGAGGACAGAAAAAAGAGCGAGGACAGCCGTGTCAGGTTTACAGCTGAAGAATAAGGAGGAAGGTGAGATTTGTGGAGGCTGTTAACTACAGTGTATATGCTCCCAAATCTTTATGGACAGTAAGACTTTCAGATGGATGCCCTAATGTCATAAGCTGAGCTAATATGAGGTGACAGAAACGCACAGCAGTCATATGATGTCAGTCTATTCTTTTGCTCCAGACCAACGTCTGTCTATCTATAATGTTCGATGACAAAAAGGAGAAAGCAGTAATGTTTGCCAACTCCAGTGAACACCAAGAACGTCAGTATATTATTTGTAGTTGTTGGGTGATTAATTAATTAATCAAGTAACTCTTAAAGTTCCAGTATATACTAATGTATGTCTTAATGATAGAGGGCTGCAGGTATTATTTTCATAACTGATTAATCTGTCACCTGATCTGTAATCTAATCAGCCCATAAAATGTCAGAAAATGTCGAAAAATGCTGAAAATGACAACGCTCGCAAACATCACGCTTTGTCCATAAAACAAAACTGTTTTGTTTTCGTGATTTCTTTATTTATGGAGCAAAGAAACTGGCAAATATTCACAATTAAAAAGCCGAAAAATCAGGGAACATGTTTTAATTGTAAAAAAAAGATAATAATAATAATCAAATTGATTGATCAATGATCAAATTAGGTGTTGAGTAATCTCAGCTATCAAGTAACAATTGATTAATCATAGCAGCCCTAAGTGAATCCAGGCATTTGTTCTGCTATGCCAAAGAAGTTTGATCTTAAGTAGGTTTTAAATAAAAAACCTACTTACGATCAAAACTATAATAAAAAAAAAATAAAAATAAAAAAACATGAATGAATGAATCATTCAAAATGAATCATTGCTGTGCTGCAAAAAAACCTAAATGCAGCACAGAGACCACTAGAGGCTGACAGACCTCTCAGTGAAGGAATCTCATTCAGAGAAAGTCCACTGCCTTAAACAACACGGTGACAATCCAGGGTCAAATAGCTGCATAGAACTGTCTTAGGTTAAAGGGTGACTGTCATATTATAAAAGCAAAGCAAAATCTGGAATCTTTAAAAACACGCGAGTGTGATTTTATTTAACCTACGAAGTAAAAAAGTGGAGTGTTGATGGAAAAAAAATATATAAAAAGAAGCTTGAGGTGACAAACAACATAGATAACAGCGGAATAGGAGATTGCGAAAGCGTGTTTGTCATTGGTGTCTTAACTTACAACTCCTGAGTAATGAGCGGAGAGAGGTCTGAGGTGTTCCTACTCATTTAATGTGTCTGTATGTCACACACACACACACACACACACACACACACAAACTAGTAACCTACTACTGTTTTCACCTTGACTGTGTATTCAGCTTTAACATTTATTGACCTCAAACCTCACATCTAAGGCCATGAGAGCACGTCTACTTTTTAATGACTGCCAATATTTTATCATCATTACACCCACACCCACACACACACACGTGGGCTACACACATTGTTCAAAGTGTGACCTTTTCGAGCACGATAAACATGACAGTTATTAGAAAAATAAAAACATTCCAGACCGCTACTACTGTACTATAAATAAAAAAAGTTTTCAGCACAACAGATTAAAAGTTTCTAAATACTACACATTGCTGACTAACGCATTTATACCTCAATGAGGCATTTTAAGAGCAATGTCATGGTTTTACCTTCAGGCAAATTAAAAACCACCTTGTGCTCTATCGGTTGTTTTCAGGTTTTTTTCATTTTTTTTTGTGGGTTTGGTTTTTGTGTTCCATATAAACGACAACACATCTTTTTTGCTAGACCCATTCATCTGAAGTTAACTCAAAATTGCTCTCTTTGTTTTGAAAATCACCACAGGCGTGTTTGGACCTTCAACAATGCTAAAATAAAAACTTTACAAACATGCGCTATTTAATATATGTGACATTTGCTGAGTAATATTGTGTTAAAATGGGAGATGGGAGAAGTCATTCTCTGCTCTTTCACTTTAGCTGTAATTCTCTGGTTTACACTCATTGCACTCACTGCTCACTCTTGTTTCCTCTGTATCTCCTCTTATCAGCTGTAACCAGATCTTCAAATAAGACATGTATTATGTAGCCTAATCATATAGTCAATATATTAATATTAATTGGTTTTGAGCATTTTTTTTTTCCCAAAGTGGTAATGAATTTGAGCCCTGCACTTAATTCAAACATTTAATTATCATATCTGGAAGGTAAATTTGAATTGTAATCACCCAATCAGCCTGATAAGCAACACAAAACAACATCGTATTTAATATTAGTGTCATTAAAGATCAAGTAAAGTTGGGTTAGTTCATATCCTGACTCCCATCTATGGTTAGGTTTAGCTAAAAGAGGCACTTTAGTTATGGTCAGGAATAGATTATAGTTTCAGTGAAATATCAATAAATGTGATGTTTCAGGTCACCGAAAATACCGTATGTTTGAAAGCACACTGCATACAGTAAAGGTGCCGGTATGGTTACCATGAATTAGCATTTGAGCTGCCTTTTATTATAATAACATCTTCTGTTTGACTCAGTCGGGAACCATAATTAACAAAACAGTCAGCATGCAGCACTGAAGACACACGTACACTGGTGATTGAGATCATGAACTGCTCAGGACAATGATTATTGATGTTATAAATCAAGTGAGAGGCAAAGGACCTACACACTAACTGACATATTTACCAACCACTGCATTCATTCCTTCTTTACTTGCATACATTATATTACTAACCACTGTACATTTTTGGGCACATATAAAGCAGGTTGTGTAAGATGACTTGGGAATAGTAAGAGTGTATCTGCTTATGGATGACTGCAACAACAGACACCGTCTTTTTCTTTTTTAAAATATCTGGTGGTGGGAGAGTGTTTGGTGCTTCTCTACCCGGCAACAAGAAGCTGAGTAATCTCTGTCACAGGCCTCCCACGCTGCACTGTTCTCGGTCTCTCTGTGTGGTGAAGGTGCACAGCCACGGACATGATACCAAAACTAACTGCATCACTTCATCCAGGCCCACAGATGAAAAACACTCATTTACCGTAAACTGGGGGGAGCCTTGACGGAACAAAGCTGGCATTAGTGGGTGTGACAGTGCTTTGTGATTTATTATTAATTTCTTTGAGTGACGGGGTGTGTGTGGGGGTGTGTGTGCGTGCGCGTGTGTGTGTGTGTACTTGTATTTGCTACATCTTTAGGGCCCTTTCTGGCAGAACCATCTGAGGAGCTGGTAAAGTTTAGGTCCAATATTTTATTCAAAGTGTGGTTAGATTAAGGTTAGGATTAGATGTTAATTACCAATGATGACTGTCCTAAGAAGAACAGCTGTGCAAATATATGTATGTGAGACAAACAGTTGAGCGTTACTGACAAAATGAGGGTCATTTTGAACATTAATTATAAAGGCCCAGCAAAGTGCTTACTGTGTTGGAATTTAAAACCAACAGGTGAAATAAGATTTTATGGCATATTCATTCATTCATTCATTCATTCATTCATTCATTCATTCATTCATTCGTCCTCTACCACTTTCTCCTGGTAGTAGTCGTGGGGGAAGTTTGAGCCAATCCCAGCTGACATCGGGTGAAAAGCAGGGTAGAGCCTAGACAGTTGGCCGGTCCATCACACTCACATTCACACCTACAATAAAGTTAACCAAACAATAATCCTAATCCTCAATTGTCGGACTGTGGGAGGAAGTTGGAGTGCCAAAACCCATGGTTGGTCATATATCAGGTCATAAACATCAAGTGTTTGCCAAATCTGTTTCTCACAAGTTTGTAATTTGAAATTTAAAAAGGAATATGTGTGTGTCTTTGGTGTTTAACAAGAAGCATACAGTATGTAAGGCATCTAACTGCAACCACTGCAGCTCACTCTACTCCTTCTCCTTGTCCTGACTCTAAAAACATCTAATTTTCTAAGTTGGTCTTAAGCCATGGAATGATGGAAATACATGTGTACTGGCTCCATTTTGCCTCTGCTCTGCAAATTCAGATGGAAAAGTGACCACGCATTGTGAGACAGTGTCAAAATGAGAGGGAAATTTGTAGACGTCCCACAGCTTTATAATTCTGCTTCACATGCACAAAGAAGAGAGACTGGAGAGGAGAAGTCGAGCTAAGCACAAATAGAGATTGGTATGTCTGAACACGTGGCTTTATAGTCATGAACCATAAATAAAGATGGATAACTTGTCAAAAGTGAATTCAAACCATCTGGATCACTGTGTAGAAGCTGGTCCAAAAGCCCATCTCATCATCCCATCTTAGTGAACCCAAGTTCACGCTACACAACAACACAACACAACACAGTCTACGACTTGCTTTCCTGTGATCAGGATATCTGTCATCATTGTGAATTCACACTACACAACTGACTGGTAATAGTAGTATGGTAGCACTAATATGTCTAGTCTCCAGTCTATGTTTGGTCACAAAAACAAATGAGGCAAAATGTGCAAAACTTAATTTCATGTCTACTTGTTAATCCCGAAACCTGCGCTGTCTGTGATCTTTGCTTTTTTTTTTTTTTTTTTTTTTTTTTTTTTTTTTTTTTTTTTTTTTTTTTTTTTTTAATGTTGTCATGCTTATTTTACAACCTCCTGTTTCTCTGTGAGTTGTATTCCTGCCCATTTTGTGATTATTTTTAATGTTATAAAGATGAATGAAATGTTGTGGTGCAAGTGTACTGGCAGAACTTTAATAAGATCACTAATGCAGCCGTTCAAAATGACCTGGTGATCATTATACGTCCATGAGACAAGTATCAACATGACCCATGGGCCTAATCTTACCTAACACACAACAGGCCTTTTTGGACATAATATTTACAGAAACCTGTGCTGTTTCTGTTTTCGTTTGCACTGCCAGTAGGAGCAGTCGTGTGACGTTACCTTGTCAACAGCACATATATGAGGATACGATGTCTCCAACACACTTAATTAGAACAGTGAATTCCACAGAATACTCAGAGCTACGGTGGCGTATGAGTTCAGCCAATCAATGTACATTTGTATCATTCATGGTTCTGGATGAGCTAATGAAGTTTCTACCCTGAAGTAGCAGCTAAAAAGCACCTGTGAGGCTTTCGGTGCAGTGCGGACTACAAGTAGAACCTTTTGGAGCTAAAGTGCCTAATCTGGACCAAGGCTAAACTAATGACAGCACTAACTGGGTGACCCATTCACATGGTGCTGGCAGAGCCGTAAGGACAAAGCATGTTTCCCAGGGACACATGCAGATCAGCAGAGCCCGGGACCGAATCCATGACCCACTCTGCCACTAATCCACAACACTGTCCCACATACTGTACATGCCACATAAAGCTCAAATACAAACATTTCTGAGCTTGGTGAGCAATATTACCATTCATTTTGTGACGTCTATAACGTTTGGTCTCACTGGTTCTCACATATCCACATGTTCCAATTAATATCAAAAACATTTCTGTGCTTCTCTCCATCTGTGACTTTTAAAAAACAACGCAGAAGCATGCTGTGTCATCGATTCTGGCTCGCCCACTCACCAAAGCCTTTCAGTTGATTCAAAAGGTGAAGCTGCATTGCAGTGCAGTAGCTCATACAACATACAGATCTTATATAATGTGCATCATTACAGATTGTGAAACTCCCGCAAACGTCACAAACAGACTCATTCCTGTACACAGATTGATCAAGGTGACTCAGGTGCTCCTGAGCTGGAGCGCTCTTGTTCCATCTGAATCCATCTGCTGTAAATATCACCAGGAGATATAACACTGACACTTTCACTTCAGCCCTCCAGAGGTGCGGTCAGTGTGTCACAACAATATTACTTTTGGAGAAGCCTGCCAAATACAGCCGATAATTGCCACAGCCTGACCGACTTCCAAGCAAACTGAAAACATTTGCCCTCAAAAATTAGTCTTATCCACTCTGTGATCTTCATACTGTCAGGTTTTACATTACATCTTCTATTTTTTTAACAATTGCTGCAAAAGACAAACCCGTCTTTTAAATGCTGTGGTTGATCCAGTAAGGTTAAAAAATATAAATGTCTGTTTTGAAGACAAAAAATAAGTAAAATGAATTGAAAGTAACATCGAATAGACGCTTAACCACTAACACACTCACTAAAGCTCTGGAAACTTTTGAAGTACTTTTTTCCTGCTATTTAGCCAACTATTTTCTATACACTCAAATAAATAGCTTAAAATCTACATTACTCAACTGACGACAGAAGTATCCTTGACTGCAAAATCATTCAACTATGAAAGATGGTAGTTACATAGATACATTCCTTCTTAGCTTGACAAATAACAGTCAGTTTGCTGCAAACATGCTTTTACTTACCAGTGTGTCAGTCTACAGCCTCCTCTTCATCTGAAACTCTTCACTGAAAACTAAAGGCAGAGAAAGAAAGAGGAGAGAAGAAGAAGAAGAAGAAGAAGAAGAGAGAAAGGAATGTTTTAATCACTCTAAAGGAGGCCAGATATCTTCCCACACACATTGCTGAGTGTCCCACTCACAGACACAGGCAAACACCCAGACACAGACACACACAAGTTCACAGATACCACTAAAGGATAATAAATGAAAACGAAAATATGAATCAGGAGAGGAGAAAAGAAAAGATTTAGATTGAGAGAATGAAAGAACAGAAAATAAAGAGCCAGAAGATTAACGAGGAATGAATAAAATTTGAAAAAAAAAAAAAAAGAAAAAGCAGATGACAGAGGGAGGGGAGAGAAGAGAGAGAAAAAACTAAATGCAAGACTTGGCTGAGTCATCTGTAACCACCACTTCCTCGCTTTCAGCTCTCTACTAATGACTGGCCAACTTCAGAGGCAAGCACAGGGGTGTGCACGTAGATACACACACGCGCGCGCACACACACACACGTATCTCCTATTTTAAGCGGCAAAGGTCTTTCTTCCTCTTCTCTTTGTTATTTTCCCCCATCAAATCACAGGAAGGAGGGCTCTGCCTCTCTCTCACTGTGTGAGCACATGCAAACCCATGGAAGCAACTAAGCCCCTGAGCTGACCTTAATGCGTGTCATGAGAAACAGCACAATATGCACTGCTACAGTCAGAAATAAGCGGCTTTTCCCCTTTTCCCATGTTTCCCAGGGGCATGGGTTCTTGAATTTTTGCCCACACTGGGAGGATGAAGCATAGTCACAGCTCCATAAGATGACAGTGAGACACACCAGTGGAGCTCTGACTGAGATCACAAGCAGAAAGAAGGCCGATTGTGATTCTAGACTGTCACCACTTTCATCTTACGTCCTCTTAATAGTTGTTCCCCCAACTTGTCCTCCTATTCACGCGTAGTGGTGTAAAAATAATACCACAATTACCATATCGACCTGTTTTTTTGTATCCATGTGTGATATTTTAAGGCTCTTGCACACATGTAATACAACCGTGTGTCCTGTCAGTCATGTGACCTTATTTACTCTAAAACTGCATGGAACTTTTAGTGCTACAGAGGTAACCAGTCTGAGAGGAAGAAAAGGAAAAGAGAAGGGAAGTGAAGATGAAAAGTGCTTTTGACCAAATTCTGCTGTCTATATGTTTTCAGTATAAAAGAGTCTGACTCCGGGTTTACAGCAACAAAAATCCCCGCCCTGTCCAGCTCTGTCCGGAGGAAATCATGGAAACTCTGAGCCAAATTCATAAATACACACATCCTCCTCCATGATTCCCATGCTGCCAGAACCCCTACCCTACCCCCCACTAAGACACCCCCACACACACACAGACCACACCAGCAAGTACAGATTTGGACAAGATGTCTCCTGTGCATTATGTGTCCTGGCAGTGACAGGAACAGGACACACATTCACAGGTTTGCACAGCTATTCTTCTTTTTCCAGACACTGTATTGACTTCCATTCGTTTGGACAGCCTAAGCAAAACCTTATCCCTAACCATAACCATTAAATTCCCAACCATGACCTCAACCAAACTACACTTCACATCTGAGCCTCAGAAATTAGAGTATTCCTCATCAAGACCTGGTTTTAGTCCCCATGTAGACTACTGGTCCAAAAAATACAAATAAAATCAGTGTTTCTGCAAGCAAACGGTCTAAAAGAGGACAATAAAACAATACACACACACATTCTGCAGTAGTATTTTCTGCTTATACTGTAAACTGATAGTGAACAGGATATGACAGTTCTGTCACTGCTACACTGCAGACTGCGTGTCCTGGTTTCTGGTGGAAGACACATAACATAGCCACTCAGAATATTGAAGGGCTCCCTCTCAGCATAGCAGTTGCCTGTTTTGCCTTCCCTGTTGTACAGCCCCTGGCTTGATGTGATGGGCTGAATCGTAACGTTTTCACCCTGCCTCCTTTAAAATACATAGTAATCTATACCCTGAGCAGATATGAACCTAAATATTTAAGCACGATTCCATACAAGTAACAAAGCTTTTAGTTGAGAACAATTCAATTACTCTTTTCATTAGGTTTGTAAGAAAATATCAATACACTAAAATATCACATTATAATATCACACGTGGTGTGATAC
Source organism: Brachirus orientalis (assembly GCA_016785285.1). Classification (NCBI taxonomy): domain Eukaryota; kingdom Metazoa; phylum Chordata; class Actinopteri; order Pleuronectiformes; family Soleidae; genus Brachirus; species Brachirus orientalis. The sequence continues at coordinate 197,238 of JAFBJR010000265.1, forward strand.
TGAATTGACTCTTTGAAGCACTGTGTCAGCATGGAACTATTCTTGACAGTGGCTGTGTTTTATCAAAGCCTCTTGACACATACCGAGGACACATTCAGTGCCTGTGTGAACCACAGACCGTATACAGTATATGTAACGTGTCTTGAATAGCCACCAGGGGGCGACTCTGCTGATAGAAAAGTAAGTCAGTTTAAAAGGAAGTCTATGACAAAATGAGCTTTTTACCTCTCATTTGATTTATAACATCACTTTCAGGAATTCTCCAACAGCTCCCACTTAACTGAAAATAGACAAAGTATGGCACATATGAGTGAACACCAGTGTGAGGGACAGCTTGTTTTATATAAGTAGGAGCTTAGTGGCAGGTGATGCCTCTGAACTACTGGCACTGGTAAAATCCTGATTCTGGAGGCTTGAAAATTGGTGTTCAGTTTCTTACAGTCCAATTGATGTGAATGTGTCCTGGACTGCAGGATTGAGTGTACTGCATAATGAGCGTATGAAGTGTCTCACTCCATAACATCTAAAAATGTCTAAAATTAACTTTACCTTTGGATTTTTTTTTCCTCTCTACTTCAGAGTTTCTGGCAGAAAAGGCATTAAAATCCAATTACAGGCGGTCACTCGTGAAGAATAAGAAGAAGCATCTAACATACAGGTCAGATTACACAAGAAGACACCAAGAAACAAGAAACTGAAACCAATTCAACATTGTCAAGAAGATTTCACAGTGAGGATGCAGTTTGACTTGCAAATTATCTCCGCACTGCTTGGCCACAAAGATAAGAACTGTGAAATAAAAAGGGAGGTAATTGTGAAACAGCTTTAACCATGTTTACTAAGGCCTGTATAGCTGGACTGTGTGTTGGAGACTGGGTCTGTGAATGAGTCAAAGGAGAAAGATTGCACACAGTAAAAGAATGAATAGGACAGTGGTCTATTTTTAGAGCTGTGGGAATCAAACATTCAACCCTCGCATGTCTGTTGATGGGTTAAGGGCCATCGGTTAGCTTTTTTTATTAATGTGCTCTGAAGAAGTGCTGACTGTACTTCCTTAAATTACAAAAGTGACCTCAGTTGACACGGAGTGAGAGTCAGGGTACAGCTGGATGACCTTTATGAATACATTTCTCTTTGCATGTTGCTGACATTTTGGAGGTTTCTCAATGGTTATAGTTTCAAAAGATAAGAAATCTCCAATGCAAATCTACTTTTGGACTTTTTAATTTTAGAAACAATTTTTTTTATCAACCCTTTTATAAGCCTAGTTTCTTTCTTACCAACCAACTGTTAAACACACACACACACGGTTTCAGGGTCCAAAAGAATATAGCTTTTTTTCCTACATAGAAATGCAGAGTCATTCAAGGCACCACCGCGTACTGCAATTTATTTTCCATTTCAGTCATTATCTATGGTTGGTTGGCTGGCAGCTTGTCGGCATCTGACTGCAGAGACCTTCCTGTCTGCCAGTTGACTAATGCTTTATTATTTCTAGACGTTCAGGACATTTATGTGGGTTTTTGACGTGCATGGCGGGGTGAGACTACAGTGCGTCAGAACAGTGCGACTGGTTGTTTGGCTCTCTCCTCTGTTCACCCCTTCATCCACAGGTCTTCCTCATTTGCATAGTAAGTGTCCACACTTGGAAACTTTCCATGGGAATTAATAGGAATTAATAGGAATGTATGGGAATAAAGCAGGTATTTACTAAATTAAAGGCATGTTCTTAATAGGGAACTTAAATATAGTTCTGACTAAAACAACCACATATCATGCAAGTAATATTGAATATCTATGCTATTCCTCAATCACATGCACACATAGCACACTGCTTACTGCAGGGCTATTGAAACCACGCCCCCTACATGGCGCCATCGCCCCCTAGGATGTTGATGAGACCCAGGGAGAGCCCACTGCCTGAAAGGGTGTAGCATAAATGCAGCGGGTAGCCCTGAGAAGCTTGAAGGAAGATGCTTTTTTTATTTGCATGTTGAATGGGACTTTTTTGGAGAGAGAGAGAGAGGCTCTTTTCATTTAATATTTTGAATGGGACTTTGTTGGGATTTTTGGATCGGGGGGTGCATTTTTGTTCATTTTTGAATGGGTTGGGTGGGGGGGGATGAGTAATATTCAACTCAACATTCATGTTGAAAGAACTGATTGTTCAATACAATATTTAACACTTGATCAAGTTCTACTTACAAATAAATATGTTTTAATTGTATTATTTTAGATGGATATCTGCCTTTAACAAAATAAATATTAATGGTTGGATATGATACGGTTCCAATAAATCACCGTCAAATTCCAGTTAATTCCCATAATTCCCATGGAAAGTTTCCAATTTGGAACATTTCCAAAATGGCCCAGCTTAAGTTCCCATGGAAATTTACCAGACATTTTCCACCCCTTTGCAACGCTATTCAGGTTGCTGTACAAACTGTCTTGGTGCAACATAGCTTTCTCTATAAAGCAAGACCCTTACCTAGGGTACAAATAAAGGCTTTTTATATGACTAGAAAACCCAAGCCGTTTTTAAAAATTTAAATTGATAGAACACTTACGGAGACTATTCAAACACCCTGCTAAGTGGTTCACACTAAACCAGGCAGGCTGTTATGTTACATTAGCAAACGCTGCCAACAAAACTCAGCATCTGCTCTAATTGCCTCATCTGGCCTCAGTTTGGACCATATCAATATAATATCTTTTTTTTCTCTGAGAGATAATGTAATGGTGGTTTAATTTGCAACATATATTTGAAGTCAAGCTACAGGTCAACATTCACTATGAAATAAATATAAAACATGATGGAGCATTATAACATGATATACGATCAAATACAAACCAAATTCCAAAACAGTTGGGACAGTGTATAAAATGGAAATAACAACAGAATGCAATAATTTGTAAGTCTCATAGACCCATATTTTATTTCCATTAGAACATGAAAAACATATCAGATATTGAAACTGAGACATTTCAGCATTTCATGAAAAATATTTGCTCATTTTGAATTTGATGGCAAAAGTTGAAACGGGTTGATGTTTACCATTGTGTAAACAGCATCCCTTCTTTTTCTAATAACTGTGTGTAAACATCTGGGAAGTGAGGAGACCAGTTTTAGAAAAGGAATGTTGTCCCATTCTTGTCTGATGTAGGATTCTAGCTGCTCAACAGTCCTGGGATTTTTTGTTTCATGATGCTCCAAATCTTTTCTATTGGTGAAAGGTCTGGACTGCAGGCAGGACAGTCCGGCACCTGGACTCTTCTCCTGTGAATGTCTAGATGGAGCATATGTTGCTCTAAAACCTGATGGTGCCTTTCCAGATGTGTAAGCTGCCCACGCCATAGGCACTAAAGCAACCACATACCATCAGAGATCCACTGATAACAAGATGGATGGTCCCTCTCCTCTTTAGTCCATAGTTTCCAAAAAAGAATTTTCAATTTTGATTCATCTGACCACAGAACAGATTTCCATTTTGCCTCAGACCATTTTAAATACAATGAGCTTTGGCCCAGAGAAGTTTCTTCTTTGCATGATACAGCTTTAACTTGTATTTGTGGATTGCACAGTGAACTGTGTTCACAGACAGTGATTTCTGGAAGTGCTCCTGAGCCCATGCAGTGATTTCCAGTAGAGAATCATGTTTGTTTTTAATGCAGTGCTGCCTCAGGGCCCGAAGAAGATTATGAGCTTCCAGTTTTGACTTTTGACCTTGACCCTTGTGCACAGGGATTCCTCCTGATTCTCTGAATCTTTTGATGATATTATACACCAGACGGTGGGATCTTCAAAGTCTTCACAATTTTTCATTGAGGAACATTGTGAAATTGTCCCACAATTTTTAGATGCATTTTGTTGCAGATTGGTGAACCTCTTTTTTTGAGATATGTTGCTGCCATCAAGTTCAAAATATTTTTCATGAAATGCTAAAATGTCTCAGTTTCAACATTTGATGTTGTTTATGTTCTATTGGGAGCAAAACATAGGTTTATGAGACGTGAAAATTATGGCATTCTGTGTTTAATTGCGTTTTACACAGCGTCCCATCTTTTTTGGAATTAGGGGTCGTATATAAATGATGAGAATTCAAAGACATGAATTTCTTCCAACGTGAATGTAGGCTGAACAGTTGCTTGACTGATTGTTGCATCAGTTAAAATCTGCAAAAAAAATACATAGTATGTAATATGAAACGTAGATTAATCAAAAAATGAGGAAATCCCACACAAACCAGGTGCACCCTCCAACATTGACTCAACAAATCTTATCATTGCTCCGAGCATATTTTATTACACCGTGGTCTTACTGTGACTGGCCCCCTCCCTCCAAAAAAGTGGCTTTTCCCTTCTCCCTTTCTTCTCCATTCTGTGTGGGAGAGTCCAGTCTGTCTGGTCAGATCATGAGTCAGACCGAGGAGAGGATCTGACTCACCTCCTTGTGAGTCTAAACACTATTAGTTTCCAGGTTATAGACTAAGACGCTATTGTGTTCCTGATTAGCCAGCTGAGGCTTTTTCCTCAGAGTGTGTGTAGTTGCCAAAGTCTGCATCAAATAAGTGTGTACGTCAGTGTGGGAGCTTTTTTTCCTGTGTATTCCCAGATTTGTGTGTGTGTGTGTGTGTGTGTGTGTGTGTGTGTGTGGTCCAGAGGGTGAATGTATGTAACAGAAAAGAGAGAAAATGTGCATGTGTTTCAACTGTGATTAATGTGTGATTAATGTGTGAGTGAGACCACCAAGGCTTGATGCTGTAGGTGGGAAATCTTTGTCTCTGGTGACGGTCCAGCAGTGACTCATTCTCCATGAAACTCTGATATACTAGTTGGACTTATTGAATGTAACATTCAATCTGCAGATTTGATTATGTCTCACATAAATGCCCCACATAAATGTGTTATTATTATAAATTGACAAAAACATATTTAAAATTCCAAGAAGCCTAAAAAAAAAAACATCACAGCCCTTATATGGGTTTGTACTTCAGTCATTTCCGATGTTATTCTGTTATAAACTAACTGATCCTCTTGTCATAAAACCACCATCAAGGACAATTCCAATGCTCTTTCAAATGACTTCTTCTCCTTGCGCTCACATTTCCCATCACTGCAATTTGTTAATAATCTGTTTTCTTCAGCATCTCTTTGTCATGTACTTCAGTTAGATAAAATAGATTCATTAGAACTCAAAGACTAGACTAAAAGCAGGTATACACACAGTGTATACCTGAATGTGTTTTGTCTGGCAATTATTTATTTCATAAAGGTTTAATTATTTGGTTTATAAAGTATCAAAAGAGAAAAAGGACACACATCCACACACACACACACACCTCGAGCACACACAAACACAGCCAGCATGCGTTTCATGTTTTGAAGTGGAAGCTTACTTTGCAAATGAAACAAAAGACATCCTTTCTGGTATGCAAAGGTTACCATAGTTCCCTGATGCACTTGGATCAGGGACGGCTAAGCAGTGGAATCTCCTGTTTGTTGCAAGCCCTTCCACTTAGGTGTCACTAACTCTGACACAAAGGGCCTTTAAGAGATCATAATTGAAATTGCTTTTTTTTTTTTAACCACTAATTATTATTAGGAAGAAATTGTGGTCCATCATCACCAAATAGAGAGATGCTTGCCTCGTCCTCTGCTCTATTTTGTTTAGTGGTGTTTAGCAACAGTAAACAACCACATAATCCTGTAATACTAAAATATCACAGTGTTAGCATTTAACTCCTGGTATTGTTTTGCTTGCATCTGTAATGGAAAGCAACAACTGATCTATTCAAGATAGGATTTTGGGTGGAATATTCCTTTAAGGAATGACTAGACGCCTGAAGACTACTCCTGGAATACTTCACTGTTCAGTAAGCTCAGTATATAATCAATACCTTAAGCACACACACACACAATTATGTTAATGCATTGCCACAGCTGTCTCTGATCTACAGTGTGTGAACCAAAACCCGGCTCCTTCTCACTAGTCTCCTCCATTGTTGTCTGGAACTACGCTAATCAATATCTCCAGCTGACACCCACTGACCCATCAATACCTCACATTCCTCCTGGCTGCGGGGCTTCAAGAATAATCCGTCACCTTCTCCTGCTATCTCTTTCTGGAAATCAGAGGTTGAAGAAATCCATTGATGATGCAGTGGTGATGCTGGAGGGCACAACACACTGGGCCACGATCCGGATGAGGATGATGTGGAAAACACTGCCCTCTTCTGGCAACAAAAAGACCAACAACAAGCACACAGCAGTCAGAAAACAAGGTCTGCTTTGAATTTAGTATTTCTGAGTAAAATAGAGCCTCCAGAGATAAAAGGCAGATATCCGATGGTGGACTATGATAATAACCTACTATGGATGAATCAGTTTTCTTTTTTGCTTGATGAGTTTGAAATTTTAAAAAAAAATGTGGTTATGAGCAATAAATACATTTTTAGGCACAAAATAGGGAGTAATCTGATGTTTTAAATGTTTGAATTTCAGCAGTTTGCACACTCAAACAGCAGGTAGAGTCAGAGAAGTCATCTCGAATGGATGCAATTTTCTATCAGCTTATCTGGTTATTTTAATAAGCGATGCATTATCCTCTTTAATATGCTATAGTACCTCTGAGGACTGTTCACTGTTGATTTATTTGTGTCATTTTATTCATACCATTTAGGCTTTTGGTATCTTGGTGGCAATGCTGCTGTGCAAACCTAGATGAAGATCGTTATATTACACTTTTAGTTTTTGTAAATATAAAAAAGTTAATTGCAATATGAAGACAGATATGGATCCCTCCCCTAAATGTCATGCCTGTGCCTTTCCACTAAGGGGCGATATAACCCTGCGTATAACACTGAGTGGTGACACCCACAACCACTGACATTAAAGAAAAAGTAATGTGTATTAGATGCTGCACAGAATAAAAGAGGGTGTAATAAATGTTGTTTTTATAAACATGCATGAGTTTAAACCTGAGTAACTTACTGTCAGGAAGTTGGGTCAGATTCTGCTTTTGAGAACAAAGTACATAATCAAGTGGTGCAACAAAGCCACTTGAACAACATTGCTGTGTCACCTTTTTGTGTGCTCACCAGCAGTTGCAGTGAAATTAAATACATGTAATATAAATACATGTGAGGTAAAAAAAAAAGAAAGAAAGAAAGAAAGAAAGAAAAGGCCTATTTCATTGAAAAGATAAGTAAATGGCATATGTCAACTTTTTTTTTTTTTTAACAGTTTTAGACGACAACACCACCACTTCCTCTGCTGCGTGCATGTCTTTACTGGAAACCAGTAGCTCTGACTAAAAACCCCACAGTAGTAGTAGTAGTAGTGGTGGTGGTACTGTACTGTGCTCTGTGTCAGACCGTTAACCCCTCAATGTCATCTGCAAAAGAAGAGTTGCACACCCTCCATCCAAGCATCAGCATGTTACTGGAAAACAGGAGCTTCAACTGTAAACCAGTGTGGTCGCCCAACGAAACCAGGCCACAAAAATTGTAACATATAAATGTGCATGAATTGGTTATGACTACAATTCAAACCAGAGCTATTCACTGTAAAAGCAGGAGGGGTGATTTGTTTGACAGGTTAAACACAAGAGCAGATTCTGAGAAAGACACTGGTGACCCAACCCGACCCCCAACACACACCAGTGTCAACGACTTTACATGCTTTATATACTTTACAAGTTTCCAGGTGATACGATTTTAGATTGAGATAAGACAGGAATGCAAATCAGCTTTTTTTCCTCCATTGTCCTTTCACTTTACCTTTAAAATAAGAGAATGAAAGGCCACAGTTGGCCACAGGAGCAACAGTGCAACCCTTCATTCATACAGTACAATGTGCTCAAACACCCTGTGTTCACCTCTGTGCACAACTCAGGGAATATAATCTTCTGCACTCCTTCCCACATGAACAGAATCATTACTGAAACAACGCTATAGCCTAAATTTCATGGTTTTTCATGTTTTTGAGGCTCCTGCTTCTCACCAACCCTCAGATTCAACACTCAACCAAAAATAGTATACGTTCTGGATAAAAGCGGGCTGCTGTAATTAGTTCCTGAAAAGCTCAGATGTCAGACAGTTTCTCTTGTGACAAAATGAAGGTTTTGACAGTGGCAGGAGGAAGTGCCACTGTCCCTGTGCCGTGACTAGTGGATGCGTTCACATTAACACGCACTGTAATTATGCAGTGCGTGTTCTGCACAGTTACACCGTTTCAGCTGATGTCAGCCAAGTGCACTTGATCGTCATGGTAATGGCCAAACGTGTGACATATTTCACATTGGCATCTTGAATGCAACTCTTTTATGTCAGACTTGGCGCACATCAACGCATGACCTGTGTAATAGCTGCAGGACAGGATTATGAAGAGAGCCAACAAATGGAGAGAACTGCTTTTAATTCCAGGTCTTCATGCAGAAAAGGAGAAAAACTTGGGTTGGGATTATCTTAGGTTCACATTAAAAACAGAAAATGTAACACTAGTTTGGCTGGTTCAAAACTCACTAAATCAAGTGTCACACTAAACCTAAGTCTACTAACAGAAACTTTGTGTGTGTTTTTAGGGAGTTGAATGCTGTAAAGGTTTCTTACCAAACAGCAGCTGCTGGCTGGTTGCTTGTCAAATTTAATGGCATATTTATATTTGGTGTGTTTTTGAACTTTGAACTAGAGCTGTGCTTGCTGTCTCCTACCACTTCCAGTCTTTACAGTTAGGTAGCTTCATCCCCTATTGGCTCTAGCTGCAGATTCTAATCAATGGTTAAATGTGTAATATGCATTACTGTAATAAGCCTTAAAACATGTAAATATCTAGGAGAGTATTGATGTCTTGCACAGTGTAATGTCACACATATTCTCTGTGTAAGGAGAGTGCCGTCAGAACAAGTTACATTCAAATGAGGTTGCTCACAAGACATTAAAACACAAATCACATCGAGCTCATAGGTTATTTTTGAACGCACCAATAGACACAGCCTGTAACAAGTCGCTTGGTAATGGCAAAGTAGTTCAAAGCATCCAACCGAGGGGAACCCTTTGGTTTTACATGCAAAGTGAGTACATGTAAGTAATTTGATGCATACTGATTTTCATGGTCTCTTATGCACAAGATCACCAATTAAACTAAAGTTAAAACTTTTGAAACCCTATCTACCAGTATCTCTCTGCGAAAAGGGCTCTGGCTATAAATGACACGAGGCTTCTGAGGGAAACGAACTTAAAACGTGTTTTTAAAGAAAGGGCTTTGCATCTGTGACTTCATCCACTGGGTGGTTAAAAAAAAGCTTTTGTCAGAGGCAGCGGTGAAAGGAGGAACAAGGAACTCCTTCAGCTGAAGTGAGAGCATGAAAATGGAACTGCAGCTGCAAATTTTCTGAATGGCACTGACATTTCAAGTTGAGAACATCCCACGCATGTTTTGCCCAGTTGAGGTAGAATTTGATAATATACCTGTGTGGTAACAGCACTGGCCTATTTCAAAAAGCTGCCTTCTCATTTGTATCTTTCTCTGCACAAATAAACAGATTTGCTCTCATTTGAATGTGTGCTATCTGTGGTTTGCATCGCTCTCGCTCTGCCTGCAACATAAAAAAAGCAAAACTAGCCTTAAAAGACAGAAAGTGAAGCGACACTACTCATGTGGTATAGTTTGAGGCAGTGACAGGTGAAGCTTTGAAACTTCTTCAGTGGGTGGAAGCTGCAGGGGCGGAGATTTTTAATTCCAGACATCAACGTTTTATTTCAAGTGCACTGTACACCATCTGCCCAGATTAACAGCAGCAGACAAAAGTAGAGACTAAAGAGTGAACACATTTGGAGCATTTAGCAGCTCTAGAGCCAGATATTTCTCTGAGCCATTGGTTGAGGCCAAACGGGGTGTAAATAAGGATATTAAAGTCGCTTTCATCAGTGAAGCACAAACTTGACAAACTAAATAATCCTGAATGTATAAATAAGCTTCTGTGTGCTCTATTAATCTATTAATCTGATCAATCTCTTTTGTGTTGCACCCAATGAAAATGTGCAGATAGCATATGCGTGCACTGTCTTCTCATTCGCTCGTGCAGCTGTCTCGTTCAGATTTTATCTTCATTGGTTTCATCAATGTCTCTTGACAGTCTGACCTCATGAAGCATGATAGGGGGAAAAGTTATATGACATTAACCCAGGTTATAAAATCATAAAATCCACTGTGTTCCCTTATCTTGTGACATGACATGACATGACGAAGAGTGGTGAAGATGAAATTAAAATAAACCTCTCAACTTTCTCTGCTCCTGCATAGCAACATCCCTTGTGTACATTTCCCCTCATTTGTTTAGATATGGAGGCATGGAACACAGACCAACCTGTAATCAGTCAGTTCCTGGTTCAGCCTTATTACCATGCACACGGACACAACAGAGACACTAGACAGAGCATTCTGTGCTCGTGGAGACTGCAAAACATGACTGAACCATGGCAAAAGAATCCCTACAGGGCCTAAACTGCAGTCACAGTGCCACATATTCTGAGTGAAACTTAAAACGTATGAAGGTGCAAGAGGTTTTACTGTAGTGTGGAATAGTCTGGCTAATAGCTTACTCACTATCAGAGCTTTTGCACTGTTGTCCCACAGCAATGAGGTTCAAGAAGACATGCAGGATACTGTCCAGGGTGTACCGTTCATACCCCTCGCCAGGATTGGCTACGATGGATGCCAGTGTGTCATGGCAGCAAGCAATTATTATTTACATGAATATTTCGATCATTAATCCATACCCCCAATATACTGTACTGTATAACAAGTAACATCAAATAAGTCAAAGTGATTCATTTTGAGTCAAAAAGATTCATGATGAAAGATATGAATCTTTTCATCCGACGATTGCTGCTTCAAGGTCCTGCACACTCCCATGGGTGTTTTCACTTGCTATGGTTGGTGAACACATGGCTGAGGTTGAGTGGCGCTATTCTGAAAATTATGTGAGGTCACCTAAATAAATGTACACCAGTAGCATTTGTTTGTTCTTTCCACTGTTTTAAAAAACACAGCGGGAAAAGCTCAAGTGTAAATACTAAAACAGACAATCGCCAAATTCTACTTTGTGGCATCAGTTTCCATGCCCTGTTATAGTTCATGCTGACTCACTGTTCTTCTGTAATACAACAGAGTCATGGAGGGATGACATGGTCGCTATTTAATGTCATACTCTACAATTAATTAGAACCAGTTATTCGGATTTCTGGATGTTAAATCTTCACACCATGTTGGAATAACACTTTCCCCTGTAAAGATGATGAAATTCAACAGTAGAGTAAAAATTCCTACTTGCCACATGGTTGTAAACTAAAATGTAGACTAAACTATTCATCCTACAGGACAACATCTGGATGAAATGCAGAGGAATCAGCAAGACTGGAACAAGTTCTCAAAAATGTAATCTGCCGTCTTGTTCCAGCACCACACAGTCAGTTGTATCAGCTCCACCATCAGGTAAAATGTCGGTGTGTTTTTTTTTCTGATAAGGATCATATTTAGTTGCTGGAGATGCAAAATAGTGCAGGGGGCAAGAGGAAGCTTAGTTCTTCAGAAGTCACTAGGAAGTAGAATGAGGAAATGAGTTGAGCTCAAAATTACACACACAAACTTGATTTTACATTTTAGTGAGGACCCCCGTAGACACAATGCATTCCCAAGCCCCTTGCTCTAACCTTAACCATCACACCTACAGTAAGTGCCTATCACTAACCTTACCCTAATCCTTACCTAAACTGGATTTTAACCCCGAAAAAGGCATTTCAAATTGTGGGGCCCAGACACAATGTCCACACAAGGTCTAAATGTCCTCACAAAAAGATAGGTTTGTACATTTTTGGACTTTACAGATATAAATACAAGTAAACACACACACACATGTTCACTCAGCTATCCTTTTAGGGACACGCATGGACTTTCAGACATTTGGACAGCTGAAACAAAGCCTTAATCCCTAACCGTTAATGCCTGACCTTAACCTTAACCTAACCAAAATTCAGCTCCTAACCCTAAACTTAACTAGTCCCCCAGAAACTAGGTTCTGCTTCATTAGAACAAGGTTTTGGTCTCCATGAGGACTACTGGCCCTGACAAGTTCAGAAAAGGCCCTAAAGAGGTAACAAATACAAGTACACACACACATACACACACTTACTATCTCTCTTCCTCCCTCAAACTCACTCAGTTCTCAGCTCATATCCGGGTTGATATCTCTCTATCTCTCAGTCTCCAGCCACATGAATGAAGGAAATGAGTTCATCTACATCTTAACTTCTAATGTGTCCAAAGAGAGAAGTTTTGGACAAGGTAGTGACATGATCATAGGCACAGACAGCAAATTCAAGTCAGAGATAATCTCTTCAACAATGACTTTGAATGATTTTTCAGAATATATTAACAGAAAGTGAATGAATCATGTTCACATTGATGTTTTACATGATAAGCTGGTCATTTAGTGTAATTTACATTCCCTCAAGGAAGGGTGAGAATAATGGCATTTGGTTGATTACCCCCTAAATTAAAGGAGCTGTATGTAAGAAATGTACTGTATTAAGTCATAAAAGGACTTAATACAGTACACTGAAGTTTAGGAAACATGTCAAATTTAAATACCACTTTTACTGACAACAGCGATACAGCCAGTACATTCATAATTAAAATTTTAATTCACAGCCTGCAAATACTGTTTTCAGTTTTAGCATGTTGCGCCACCCACCGCCAATTTACCAGTCACACAGCTAGTAGCACTTTAACACCTGGGTTGCCAGATAAGTTAGGAAGCCACATCGTGCTGTGGCTATGGAGACAAGCAAAGCATTGTGGTTTGAAATGCCTAACATTATCAAACCTAAAGGGCCTTGCTACCACTCACAAAAATGTCTAGACCATAACCTGCATCAGGGATGTATTGGTTTTTTTTTAAAAAAAAAAAAAAAAAAAGAAAGAGAGATAACTGAAAGGCAGAACACAATGCGAATTGTAAAATTGCATGGCAAGTTTACATAGAAAGTTGATGCATCAATGCAAGTAGTTCGAGTTCAACATTTTCAACTCAGAGTGATGACCAGTCAGCGCTCAGATTCTGTGGATGACATCATATACTTGCCAGCGGCTACACTCTGCACAAAGAGGAGGAGAAATGTATCATTTTTGAGTGTGGGTGCTCAACACAAGTTGCTACAGTATGTGCATTCTATCTCTTGTGGAAACGTCTGCAGAGAATAAACCGTCATCATGTGTGGGTCCACAACACCATCCAGAGCCGGACACAACTCGGCAAGTTTAGCCATTTACTTTCAAGAACCCTTATATGGATGACAACTGCTTCCAGCAATAATTTCCAATGACAAGCAGCTAATTTGACAACTTGTTAGCTTGTATTGAGCCCAGGCCTTTTGTGTAATGGTTCTCATCCATACGATACTTCTATCTTCTCTTTACAGCCAGAATCCTTCCAGAATCCATGTCATTGATGACATGACCGCACAAAAATGCACTAAGGTGATCTTGTGGTGCAATTGATGTAATGTGAAAAATTTGCATTTGGTGTGAATGCAGCATTACATGGTGTCGTTGGACAATTCTGTCCGTCAATCATCTCTCCTCTCATCATGTGATAGTTCCCCGCTGCTTTGACTCTGCTGCTCCTCCGAGCAGACACACTTCCACTTTCTTTCATGTTTTCAGACAATCAAAGATTGACAGAGTTAATGACTAGTTAAAAAAATGATCTGAAATCAAAGTGGAACAATACAGATATCTTCAATTTTAAAGGAATTGTGGATGTTTTAAGAGGAATTATGACTAGTCAGACTTGTAGGTATCTCTGATTAGGGGCCATTCTGCAACTGAATTAAAAACATTTAGAATGAGAATCCCCAATACAGTGGATACATGGAATGTCACAGTGGACATGTGAATTGCTTACTTTGATAAGTAAGAAGTGAATTACGGATATGGGCTTTAACACTTGACTTGTGTTCATCCATGTTCATCAAGTTGTTTTGGCAACGCCCTGTGCATTCCTGCAAAAATTCTTTCCAGGAGGTGACGCACATCACACACAAGCTTCACACGCTTATACCAATCCGACTATAAAAAGATTATACAGTCACAGATTATGCGGGATGATGACGAGAAGGATAATAAATACCAGAGTGCAGCTCATCTGTTATGTGTACATATATGGCTACTAAGACGGATGGTGGATGGTGGGTGGTGGGGTGTCGACAGAGTGACACCAAGTCAAAGGAAACTTTTTTTAGGTCAAGTCATTCAATAACTTTTGTTAAAAATACAAAGGGAAGGGGAAGGCCGGGTTACTATCTGTGCCTGACACCGCATACTTCCTACTATCTCTGCACAAACCGCCCATTACGCACGAGTGTGAGCTGTGCACCGCTCCAAAACTTCTCTGAACTTTTTAGAACCAGAGTCCACATCTGTTTTATTGATAGTCACCGCATGTATTTTCTTCAGAGTGACAAGCTGCTTCCTCATTCGGACTGTGGTGCAGCGTTTCATAGGCTTCTAATTCATAAAAAAAAAAAAAAAATATGAAGTGGAGAAAATGAAGTGACTGACTTACCCCCGCATCACTGGCACTTCGGGGCGCACAATGTACACGTCCTGTCTTTCATTTCTTTTTCAAAAATTCAGTCAAACATTGACGGAGCGCGCATGTGCACCAGTTTGACGTTGAGCCGACATTCTCTCTTTCTTTCACTTTCAAACTTTTGCAGTACAGAGTCATCATCATCCTGAGCGCGCAGAGAGCCGCGTGCGAGAGCGGGTTTCCTCTCCCCCTCTCTGCCACTGTCACTCCTCACTAACTTTCTTCTCTTCGCCTGACTCGTCCGCTGCGGCTCCACCATTCATACTGAAGAGGCAGCGACACTCGCACTGTACATTTTTGCAATTCTGGTCACACCCACCATGCAGATGCAGCCCTGCCCTCTGTGCTTTCCTGCTGAGCCAGGGAAGTCTCGGTATGAATGGACTTCTGGTTGTCATCAGAATGATTCAAGATCTCTCTCTCTCTCTCTCACACACACACACACACACACACACACACACACACACACACACACACGTACTAATACACTGAACAGTACTATAAAGTATTTTATGAAAAAATACTTTATAGTACTGGGTTTGAAGTTCACTCTCTGCCTCTAGTGGACTAAATGTGACAGTTCCAATTATTACTTTGTAATGTATGTTCATATACACTGCTCAAAAAATAAAGGGAACACTAAAATAACACATCCTAGATCTGAATGAATTAAATATACTTTTATTATTAAATACTTTATTTACACAGTTGAATGTGCACAACAGCATGTGAAATTGATTGTCAGTGTTGCTTCCTAAGTGGACAGTTTGATTTCACAGAAGTGTGATTGACTTGGAGTTACATTGTGTTGTTTAAGTGTTCCCTTTATTTATTTTTTTTTTTTTTGAGCAGTATATATAATTGCACAAAATGTAGTTTTGCTGTCCATTGTTTTATATGACATACATGTGGAACTTTTGATTTCAGTTATGTCTCCCTATTGTCCTCCGCAATGTTCTGTTTTGTTTTTAGTTTTTTTTGTTGTTTGTTTGTTTTTTTGTTTGTTTTATTCACAATCTGTCAGAAAATGTGCCTCCAAAAAGGTTTCACTCAACATTGACTTTCCTAACAATCATCAGGAAACTACAGTGACCCTCACCAACCCCCCGTAAGCTTCCAATTCAAGGCACGAAAACACGACTTGGATGGTTTGTCTGGTTAAAGGAACACCTTTAATTTAATTTAGATTAAACTTATCAAGACTAAACGGCTACAAGGTTTTGCATCAGTTATCAATGTCCACTGCCTCATAGCTAGAAGGTTCTAGGTACAGACATTCATGGTCTCCTGCAGTTTCTGTGTTCGAAAAATTGGTTCATATTAACATGCAAGACCTTTAAGAAGAGCAGTCAATGATGGAAGAATGTGAGGAAGAATATGTGTAACATGTCAGCGTAGACTAGCATTTATACTATTTAGCTCTTTAGAGAATATGCAAACTGAAATATTCCACACAATAGTTATAAAAAAGCTGAAATACTTTTGCGGCTTGAGAACTCACCTGGATGACTTTTTTTAATCACTCCTTAGAGTCCAAAAGTATAAATAAGAACACATTGTATATCCAAATTGACAATGCAGACTGCATGTAGATGTGCATCAGCCTTCTTCCGTCTTTCTTCCAAGCCTCATATATTATTAATAAAGGCTATTGTGCAGAAATATGATGGAAACCCAGGACATTTTTACAAGACACTCATAAGGAAGAAAAGCAGAAGTTTTGGCAAAGCCTGGGGGGGTCACTTCCTTGTAATTTGTTTCTTTTTTTGCTTTTAGTTTCAGTGCTTTGCTTAAAAGAAGACACACTAATTTAATAGAGGAAATGGTATCCGTCACTGTTGTGTGTTTGGATGCAGCCGCCTCCTTCAGTGATGCTTGGATCTGCACAATATGATGATCTCCTTGTGTAAAGTACCTGCTCTGTATGTGACTACACTGAATAAAAACAGGCCTACATTCTGTAAAAGCTCAGTGAAGACATCTTCAGTCACGATTTACATGATTACTGTGTAGAAACTCCAGATCTTGTCCAAACACTGCTCGTAGCACTGACCTGATGTAGAGAAGTGGACGTTAAAAGAGAGGGAAGTGCAGATGTTGTGTCATATCAGACTTTCCACCCATGACAAATGCTTTGAAAAGTCAGGGCCTGCACATTTGTCTTTTCTCCCTTCAATGGATTGGGTGTCCCACTGGGCGAAAATCAAAGATGAGAGACTACAAAGAGACAGAAAATGACTCGTAAAAATGCAAAAAATGGCCACAAAGATACAACACCCCAGCAACAAAACATTTACAGATGAAAAATGACCTGAACGAGACAAAACGACCATGACTAAATGACAACAAACAAAACATGACGACATGTAAAATGACCAAAGACAAAATAAAAAGGACTACAAAGAGACAAAAAAGATGACAATGACACAGAAACAGACGCAAATTGATGCCAAAGAGATGAAAAAATGACTGTAGAGGCAAAAAATGATGAGAGACACTGGACCCACAGACAAAACATCAAAATGTCCACAAAGATGCAAACCAAGAATGCAAAATGGCCAAAAACAGATGGTAAAAAGCAAACATAAAGAGACACTGAAATGAATACTAACAGGTTGTATCATTTGCAGTTATAAGATGTCTCTTTCAGTCTGGAGTCATTCATGAAAAATGACCTGAATGAGTCTCTGGTCAGGGAGCTATTTCTTCTTCCTTACTTTGTCCATTTTGATTTCTTGGTGGTCAACATTCAGACTGTGGTTCAGATCAGAGTTATTCAACTGCCTTTTGGTCAATGGTATAAGTACGGTTTAAAACAAAATGGACATCAGTAATCTGAGTGCAAGCATATGGAGTCAAAGCGTGAGAAAAGCCAAAGAGCTGGAGGGCGTGGTCACTGTGACACAGATTGTCTTATTGTGGAAACAAATACAAGAGGATTTTTTTTTTTCCTGGAGACAGTGCTCATTTTCCCACAGGCTCAATAAACGGAGCCAGAAAGGCAGACAGACAAACAGTGGACCCAGTCAAGGCTGCCTGTTTCACAACACATGCCTCAGAGTTGTCTGAGACAAAACACAACTCCCACGTTGTTATTACACAATCATACATTAAGTTTAAGCATTTTAATCTGAGCCAGAGCGACGCACAACAAATCCACCAATAGAAAGGCTCCCACCAGTATTACTGATTCACTCATGATTACATATTGCAGGGAGGCCTTGTGCAAACCACTTTTGTGCCCCTAGTTGTCCCAAGTTTGTAACCGTTTGTTCTTTAAGTGGAGAAGTACCGTTGCACTGGAAAGAACACATCATTTTCCTCTGAACCGTGGTGTTGTGACAAACTGAGCACCCGTGCATGAAAAACATGACTCCTACTGAGTGCCTGCTCTTCTCTGCAGTGTTTGGGAGATGGAATAATGCAGCGGAGTCATCAGTTTCCCATGAAAACACATGGGTCACAGCTTTTCTACCGGTCCAAAGAAACAAAGCCCTTCAGCCAAGTCCAGCCCCAGTGCCCAACAATGATTTTGGTCTATTATTTTAGGATTTAACTCATTTTATTAAGGCAGAGTCAGCTAGACTGCTCTGAACTTGGAAAACAGAGGTTACCTGGTACATATTAATAGACTGCCCAGCCAAAAAGTCACATACTATAGTCTCAATATTTAGGTTAGGGTCTGTCTTAAAGGTCACATAGAATGGTCCAAAAATCGAGATTACTGATGTCTACTTAGATAAATGAACTAATATTTATGGTCAAAAACCTCATAGTCTCTTCAGATTAAGCCAGATTATTGCTGCTCTCTGCCAGCCTCTGAACAGGCACTCTGTTTCTGAGCTAATGCCCGCCCCCCAGAACACTGAGTCTCTTATGATTGCCAGCTACCAAGGGCATTCCCACTCACTTGTGATTGGCCGTCTACCAGCTGACTGAATGTTCCGTGGTGCTTCTTCTTTTTCTTTGGGTTGAATGTTCACGCCCATGACCAGACCAGGAGTAGCTGTTGGGGAGGGTTCGCTGCACGTCAGATGTGCTAGTTACGTAACTAAACTCGACTTTTTCAAAACCGCTTGCTCAAGCGCACGTAAACAGAGAAGCCCTTCTTTCTCAGAAGTGGCTGAAGTGTTTATTGTGACACTTTAGTGATGTTTAGATACGGGAAGGACACGGGGACACACCGAAAAACATCAGACATTTGATTTTCCAGTGAATGTCCTCTTTAAAAGCCTGTGTGGGCAGTGGTAAGATCTGGGCTCGCTCCACTTTATAAGAAAACTGGGTCAGCTGACTAATTTTACTGGTTTTTTTGGAGCATATTCCAGGATAATGCCAGGATCCATTGGGATCAAATTGCGAAAGAATGGTCTTTGGGATGTGTTGGAGAAGAAAACACAGCGGTGCATCTCTCCCATTATACAGTATATTTAAGACCTTGTAATGCAAGTCATAATCAAAGCTAATGGTCCCACATTGGGGTTTACATTTACATCTAATGTCCCATTGGTGGTTTGACTAAGGCAACAGTGTGAACTTTGACAGTGTATTCAGTGCGAATACACAATCCCCCATGAATCCCCATGACACCTCTGTCACATCTCAAGTGAGTCACATGAGAAACAAATGTATTATTTGCAGTTGTTTGTAATTTGGAAAGCAACCACATAAAATGAGGATGATATAAATTGTTTTTCACTTTCATTCCACCATCACTCTCTTGTGTTTTGCCCTTCTCTGACTCTTTCTTGCGATGGTATCACAACCGGGCTCATTGTGTCGGGCTCATTGTGTTTTAGACGACACAGAGACGCACACGTTTCACAGACACGTGGGCATGGTTTCCCACAACCTGCATCTTGTAATAAGCTAAAGGGGCTTCAGACGAGGCATCTCCTTGTCGAAATCCGTCTTTAGCTAGCCAGACAAACCCATAATTCTTCTGATTTTGCAGTTTCCCAGAAACAATTCTTTTGTGTTACAACACGTGGTCCTGCGGCATCACAACAGCAGGGACACAAGTATGTCACACATATAACTATGGAAAAAAAGACCTGTCATCAGTGGAGACTATTAAAACCACAAGACTCCCACAGGCCGCTCCAGTTCCTGTTATCCCTGGACTTAGTGAACAGGATAATTTCATGTGACATTTAGCTGGGATGTTTGTCGAGACACAATGACTGATGCAGCACGTGTTTTCCAGTAAACCACTTACTCAGCTGAACACACAGTCTAATGTTACAGGACTGGGTACAGCGCAAATGACACTGCAACACCATGTGGGTATTATGAGAAGGGAAATCAGCAAAAGTAAAAGGTTTATTAATAATATTTGATCCGATTAAAAAATATATATTTTTCTTAATTTATATATACAGATAATTCATTGACTTGCCCTACATTTTGAAGCTATAAAGCTGCAATTAATTCCCTATGCATATTTACATACCTAGCAGGCAAAAAAAAAAAAAAACAATCTCATTGAAATTCAACTTAAAAATCAATATTGACACTCCTAGGGCAAACATTAGTACCTGAACTCAATGTTCAATGTTCTAGACAGTTGCAGTTGCAAAAACCAAAAACAATAGAATAAAAAAAACAAAAGCAGTAGCTAGAAAAAGATTAATTAAACTAGAACTAGAGGAAAATACTTTATCTCTGCAAGTGACACCATTCAAATTAATTCATTTTGAACCATTGTTTATATAACAAAAAAAAAAGCTCAGCTTTAATGGACAATGCTCATGTACACAGGTGAGGTGTCAACTTAAATACTTCAGTTTAAATGGAGTGGGATCAAGGGTTTCCGAACTGCATTGTGCGTCTGTTGCTTCCCTCTGCTCATGCTGCCTGTGCCAGAAATTGAGAAATGTTGAACTTTCCAATTTGTTGCCAATCAAAACATGTTATGCAAATATTTCACCACTGGCTTTTTAGCCAGTCAAATCATGTTCATGTATTTAGCTCAAGCACAACATAGCACAGAGTTCTTGAACAATGTTGTTCTGCCTGTTGCCCGTGCTTTTGTCATACAAAGTTCACCAGTGTTGCCAGATCTCGCGAGAGAAACAAGCAACTGGGGCCAATGAAAACGAGCCCAAAAGAAGTGACTTCTGTCCCTCTCTCAAAAAAAGACTTGAACCAAGTACTGTACATTATAGACACAGTAAACCTCTGATAATTAAACTTTGCACACATACAGAAAAATGGGACAACAGTAGCTAAGTGGTAGAGAGAGTCATCTTTCAACTCGAAGGTTGTGGGTTTGAGTCCCGGCTCCACTAGGCTACATGTCAATATGTCCATGGGCAAGACACTTAACCCCACATTGCTCCTGACAGTGGTACCGGGTATGATGATTAAGTAAACCGAAAAGAACCGCTTGCCGGTCACATTTTTTGTGTTTTGCGTGTAAAACAGCACCGCACTTTTGCGCAGCTGTGCTATGAAGACCCCACCCACACTGAGGAGGAACAGTAGTCATGGAAAACAACGTGCCAGAGACTAAACCAATTAGATTAGAGCTGAGTCGAGCTACAACTGTATAGTGAAAAGCGCCATTAGGTGAGTGAGGATGTTCCGTTTTCGGCTACATCATTTTGGCAGTCCAATCACTGCATATGTCTGCATATGTGCCTGGTATGTGGTTTTGATGAAGAAGGTATCCAAGATTAGTAATTTGCTGCTCACATTAAAATAAAGAACAGAAGACTGATTTTAAAAAGCGTACCATGACATTGTCAACGCTCACCATGGTGGTTCCCTCTGTTGTGTGATGCACATTGGTTTTAGGTTCGCAGTCTTCCAGGTCATTGTATCTTCAAGAGGGCAGACATAAGCAAATGGACTAGAGTGAGTTATGCTGAAGCCATTTCAACTCTCATTTACCAGGCATTTTTAGTCATCATCAGAACTGCTCATTAAGTTTGATTTAAAAGAGGCAAGAGAAACCTCATTCAGTCAAGGGAACTAAATTAAATATTTAATTTAAACTTTTTGTAAACTTAAAATTAAAAAAAATTATTTGTTTATTGTCCACCACATATCTTTGGAGGGTCACAAGTGGAGATGGAGCCATTCCCAGCTGACATTTGGTGAGAGATAAGGTTTAGCCTGGACAAGTGAACTATCTGTCATAGGACCAACATAAACAACAATTCACACTCATTTACACTTACTGCCGATTTAAAGTCTCCCAATAACTTAACCCCATTCAGCAAGCTTTTGGACTCTGGAGTACTCTAAAATTAAAAAACCCACACAGTCTCAAAAAGTACAAGCTAACTACATAGAGAGGCCACAACTGAATTATGATTTGAAATTATAATTACAGAGTACATGCAGAAATGGAACATGCCAGGTAGAATAATATTAATTTCAGAGAAATTGTAATATTATGTGCAAAGGTAAACAGAATAAAAAGTGAAACATGGGCACTTAGCAATTAGCACTAGTTAAACAGAGTAGGTGTGTAAATAAGAGGGAATATAACTGGAGGGTTAAATGAAGGAAGGACCTCCTGTGGTGATCAGCAGAGCCAGCCAATGTCAACAAGCTCCTCACGCAAACCAGAGCAATGTGGCGACGTTCTGGATGAAGGATTTCTGACAACATCCTCCTCTTTCTGCAGCACCATCCTCCCTCAGGCCTGAGTCAACTATCTGTGTCGGTTAGTTTACGCCGGTTTATCGTCAATCCTACAGTATAATGTTGGAATGTTAAAGTGCGGTTTATTTCATACTATGCTCACATCGTGAATAAGTCAGTTAATAAAAGGTGTCAGTTAGTGAAGTCAGAAAACTGTGCTCCATTCACTGACTCCATTAGGACTAAACAATTAAGCATTTTCAAAATGCAAATCGAAGCAAAGCAATTATCCAATCTCAAATGCTGCAGTTTTTGATTGTCTAAGCCTACTACAAATGCTAATCCTAGCGTTACAGAAGTTAATATTTTGATAGTATCTTGCAGCAATACTCCATCATGTTTTCAGTCTAAAACAATGAGGTGAGTCCTGACTTTTTATATGGAAACTCAAACCACAATCACAACATAAGTAAATAAATAAAATATATTTTCTATATATATTCTATATTTGACCTAAATTATTCGTCTCAAGATTTCAGCATTGCAAAGGTGAGCATTTCTTCATTTTTAGGTTGTAAAGTGTTAACCTTCAATTCAGGTCTGATTCTCATTTCTAAAGTGTTATTTAAAGAAGGGTTCTCTGGTAGGGCCAAACACTTTGAAGTAAATCTCTGTTGTTATAGTAATTTTATTATTTATCTTAAGTCAAGCTTCAATTCAATATTCACTGTGTAATAGACTTAAAACTAATGATAGAGCACTCACACCGTCAAAACATGGATTACTTTATATTCTAATACAGGGATGTAAAAAAAAAAAAAGATATGAACTGTTTCCAACGTGTATGAGTTACATTTGTATTTAAATAGAAAAGAAACCAAACAAAATCTAAGAATTCAATGGGAATTTTCATTATCAATTTGTGGCGTCCTTAATTTTTCAGCCACTGTTATTTGTACAATGTTCATTGTCCGTACAGATAAAGGATTGCGGCACAATTATTGTTATTGAGATTAAATCAATTCACTCAAATGAGAAGATAAAAGTCTGGAAATATGTTAGGAAACAGAAAAGAAACAAACCACAAATTTCCTGTAGTGGTAAATTAAAGTGTAAACACACTGTGTGGGTCTGAGAGTTTCTTTTCATCCATAAAAGGGACTGTATGAGTTATTGTCTGGTTGCTATTTTTGAGCCTTTTAAAGGTTCCAGTGTGGGGAAAAAACTGTTCAGATTGGTTTGTTTAATACTTTGTTCAGTTGGAAGCACAGTGGTGTTTGAATGTGGGTGGACCAGAGCTCAACAGATGCTTCAAATGCTGCATTTTGTCCGCCCTAACAGAGGAATTACCCTTGGTATGAGGAAAAGTAGACTTCAAACAGATAGAAAGGACACATTGCTCCATTATCATAACTTTGTTTGGTGCCAGTGAGTAACTACCATTAACAAAACAAAATTTTTCTCAAGCCATCATAAAGAGCTCTGCTGTTTTTCAGCAATAAGGAGCTGACAATTTAACTACCTTCATCTTTTTAGGCTAAAAAGCTTTTTAAGAAAACTTATTGGCACAAAAAGAACTAAATGAAAACAAACACATTTCAGAATCTAGACTTTGCTGTGTGCGAGTGTGTGGAGCTGATCTGTGTGTTATGGCTCTGTAAAGCGGGTGTGGGCCACTTGTTTGTTAGAATGCTTTCCATTTTCTCAGGAATGTTCCCAAGGCTGTTGTTTAAAAATGATCCAAGCCCAACCGAACACACACACACACACACATCCTCCCACACCCCAGCTTCATGACATTAGGGTTTCTACATCCATTTTTGAGCACCATAATGCAAGATTCTTCACTGGATTTAAAGGCTGTGATTTTTTTTTTAAGTCTGACATTGGTACACACACAATTGGGCATTCAGAGCCTCAGTAATACTCAGAAGAATCAAACAAACCACAAACCTGTTGCCGCCCCTTTTAACAAAATGGTCTGGGGTGAGCAATCTTGCTCTAACACCATTAAAAGCTAGTTAAAGCTAGGGAAGACAAAATATTCTTGGCAATACTGATCAGTGATTAGTTAATAACCAGTGTTAATGTAAATTAAGTCATTTGAGAGAGTACATTCCAACACCTCAAAACTCTGCTTCCAGCCTTGGGACCTCTGACCTGTGAGGGGGGACTTCCTTAGGAAAGAGCATGATACACATACACATTCATGTGATGAAGAGGTCACTAATCCAGCACTGGTTACAGCTGCCTATAATGCAAAGCAACTTAAAAAGGTCTGTAAGAGTTGGACAATAAATCATATATCACTGTAAGTACAATGTTTAGGAGAAGAGAAGATTGCATCGGTTTACATGAAACATTAAAAGCGTTTTATGACCTGGGGATGAGACTCAAAAATCAAGTGTTTTCAAGTGTTCCTGCCTACTACAGCTTTATAGCATCAGTGTGCAACTTTCTCTTGGGCGTACCGCAGTTTGAGGCTTTGGAGATCACTATGTTGCACATCTCCCACATTGTTCCTCTGCAAAAACAAAGGTTTAAGTGAAGAGTGGGAAAAAAGAGAGTTGATTTTTTTTATTTTTTTTAAGAGGTAAACAATGGGAGGGGGGGTGTTTAACCCTAACCTCATTTGACAGTATTATATAAAAAAAGGCAAATAGAAAAAAATAAATTTAAGCTGTTGAATTTTGGACTCCATAAATCTGTAATATTTAAGTTCCCTTTACACATTGTGGATATTCATTCTATTTTTCAAAAAAAAAAAAAAAAAAAAAAAGGACATTAAAAAATTATTAGACAAAAAATAAACCACAGTGTTCATGAAGTGCACCATACTTTTCAAATTTTTATTGTCTTGCCTCAGTCTTTTATAGTCCTCAGAACACAGTGGCCTGAACTGTGGAGTCCTTGCAGGCAGCATGGTCCTTGTTTGACCTTGTTCGTTGACTCTCTATATTTGTGGCACCCATCAAAAAAATGTCCAGCTTCCGCATTTGCTGTGCCATAGTTGCATGTGCACTGCATCATTACTGATGCCTTATCTTTATTTTACTGTTAAAAAAACTAAACAGAAATATTATATTACAAAACTTTTCAATTGTATCTTTCTTCTCATGGCTGAGAAGGAAACTAAGTGTTTACTTTGTAAATTTTGTTTGTTCCACTTTATGCAATCAACTTCAGGTGTTACATGTTGAAATCAGCTGTGTATCCTGCTGTGTTTGCAGTGTAAACGTAAGGCTGTGAACTGCATCTCTGAGTTGTTACTGGCCTGGACATTACTTCTGATCATCAGGATCAAAAAGCCTGCAGAGAGAAGCCTGGTAGTGTCTGTGGCGTTAATGCAGAGCCCAGGACAACAGGTACCAGCCTTAGCAGGTCTCTGAGAGGGATGCCCAGCTGGCTGCTACGTGACAACAAATCTCCGAGTGAGCTACAGCCTGCAGGGAGAGAATGCAGAGCTTTAGACTAGTTCAGTGAGACAATAAAACTAGTCATTTTCTTTGACAGTTTACAGTTGTTTCAAACTGGAATGTTTGGTACAGAAATTGGCTAGGGGGCTCTAGATGCTCTATTAATACAGCAACAGTATCAAAACACTCAATCCAGAGAAATTTACAGCCCAAATTTAGAAAATCCTGACCCACCATCAGTTTTCATTTAGACTGAAAACCTGCTGCATTTGACCATTTGTCACCATTTACTGGTGAAATTTACCAAGCTAAAACAGTAGCATATACGTATGAATGAGCTTATGTATGAAAGTAACATCTCTGAACTGTGGCAAATGAAGATAACAAGTAGCAGAAAGTGCCTCAAAATGTTGGAGATAGAGTCTTCCTGCTGAGTGTTTAAATGAAAGTGTTCACAGCTCCAGTTCAGTGTTAACATGCGTTTGTCTCACCCTCCAGCTGTATGTGTGTGTTCCTGAGGCAAGGGACAGACCGGTACACCAGGAAGCAGGCCAACGTGATGAACTGAGTGTCTTTAGGGAGTGCCTCGCCTTTCATGTAGGACTTTAAGACTGAGCTGTTCTCTAGAAGAGAAAACGTATACACAAATAAGTTTACAGAATAGTGTTTTTTTTGTATGATAGGTTTTGTACAGTGAAAAGTTCAGTGTTCCCTTCCTTTCATTAAAGACACAATCTAAACAATAAACCTGAATGATGAATCATGGCACATATTTGTGATGATAACATACGCAAAGCTTACTGTGAAATGTTTATTTATTGACCACACATTCATCACTGCAAAGTATAAAATGAACAATTTGGCTAGTAAGCCTAAATTATTATTATTATTGCTAAATTCATAGTGCATATGTTTAAAAACATTTAATTAACTCCTAAGCTATTTGTCTGTAAGCCAAACACCAAGCAAAAATCAATCAATAATGAAACAAAGAAGAGCATTCAATACTGATATTTGAGTAGGAAATAATCTTTAGGTAAATTTGGTTCATTAAAGCTGTAGTACATAACTTGTGAATGTCTGATGCATTGTCATCATACTTTGCAATCAGTGTCTAATGAGTTCACCAAATGCTGATTAAGCCTTTCAGCTACAAAAGAATGTCTCTCTCAGTATAGTGTGTTTAGATCAACAGCCTCAGGTGAACTGTATTATATGAAGACAGATGGAGGCAACAGCAACATTGCACCAGTAAAGTGAGACGGCTGCACACAGGCTGGAGTATGAATAAAAAAGACAAGAGGTTTTGTGAGGCATGACGGTAAAGACATGTTTAATCACAGGCTCTCACCTGTTTCCCACACCTCTCAGTGTGTCTCAGTGTGTGCTAGTAAATGATGGAATGTGTATTGTTTGGGTGTATACACAGCCTGTTTAACTTCTAAACTATGACATTAGTGTGCTACACCCAGAGTGCAGGGAAACAAGCTGAGACACATAAAGCATGTGAAAAACACAACCAGTGATACTGCTGTTTCACAGGGCCACTGTTCACTTTTTGTCACTTTTATTCTAAGGGAAATGGCTACTGGTGAAAAATATAATATTTCTACATCTGGGCTGAAAATATTTACATTTGACTAACCATAGCCAATGTATTTGATATTTCACATCATCCATCCATCCAGTTCTCACCTTTAAGCCAGCTGTCCAGTGCTATGTCCACCATGTTCTTCATGACAGGCAGAAACTCTGAGGTAAGCAAGGTGTCACGGTGACTATCAGCACCCTGCAGCATCCTGCTGTCCCACAACTCCACCACCAGACGCAGCTGCCAAAGGGGGAAGGTCTGTAGCAGGTCTCCTCGCTGCAAACCCCGCACTGCCTGGGAGACACCAGGGCAGATGTGTTAGTAACAGATATGTTGAAATCCTAATAACAGTTTTTCCACTAAAATTAAATATCAACCTACAACAGACACTTTAACATTTCATTGTGCTTACTCATATATTCATGGAAATATTGGCTTTATCATTGCTTTATAACATAATTGCCCTCTAAATTAAAATGTGACAAGTACATATGACATATGACTCAACAGTTCAACAGTGTGTGTTTGGGTTTTACCTGCTCGATGGCTATGTACGTGGGCAGCATCTCTGGACACTCCTGCGTCACACACTCATACAACATGGCTGAGAACAAAGCTAGAGTATCCTCCTTCTACAAGAGCACAACATGGTCTGTGTAAATGTGTGTGAGCTATTACGCACAAAAGTAAAATCAATCCAAAACTTAATCTAATGAATCAAAAAAAAAAAAAAAATTGAAAACTACATACCTGCTTCAAACTATCACAATATGCTGTGGGAATCTTAGTCACTTTACAATGTCACATTATGGGGATGAAGTCTTATGGCATAGGAATCACAGGGTAACTTGTGATTCTGCAATAATTGATATACTGACAGACAATTATATTAAAATATGTTACAATATCTGTCCAACTGAATACTAAATGCCTCTAAAATTGTGAAGGGTAGGATTTGGAAGAGTTACAATCTTTTTTTCCTGCTGATGGCTTCGTGTTACTCTCATTCCTGAAAGTGACAACATGAGAACTCAGAAAGTATAGAGACAGGTGAATCAATCTGGGAAGCGCCACATAATTAAATTAGGATAATGATTTTGGCACAAAAAAAAGTATGGATGACAATATTCAGGCCCACACCAAACAAACCTTCTTTGTGGGGACAAATACCTGTTCTACATGACTAAAATCATGACCTTTAAAGAGGTTAGCATTAGGATTACATTGAGGTTACATAGGTCATGACAATGTATACTGTTCAAGCATATCGTCATGAATTATCTTTTTTTAGTTTGTTTTAATTATTTATTCTGTGAGGTGCCCTTGGTTTCTTGAATGGTGTTTAGAAATAAAATGTGTCTTCTGAAGCCATACAGACACAACTTGTGTGTATAAGGCAACTGCAGGATTTTCATATGCACACAAATAGTCTGACCAAACTTGAAAGTTTAAGTATACTTATATATTGTATATTGAGTGTGTTAAAAGTACCATACATACTACACTGTACTATCAGTTACAACCATCTATACACTTTCATGTAGGGACTAATAGAAATATGGAGTTGAGCATGATGCAGCTTTAGCGCTGAGGTCTAGACATGGACTTATTTCACACTAGGTTAATAAAACCCAGACAACAAATCTTGCAATTACTTGCCAGGAAAAACAATGTCATAAATTTGAATAGAAATTGTTTACATTTTGGATGTTGTAAGGGTAGGAGAAGCAGTGAAAAGCAGAGATGGTGTGACTGGTCTGATAATAACAGATAACCCACAAAGAAATCTTGCCCCGTTGTTAAATTCAATTAAAGAAGGTTATGCTAGAAAAGTAGCAATTTTCTTCCATTTTACAGCACAAGCTGAAGCCAGCAACCTATCCAATTAGCCTGAAGATGTAATGAAGTAGCCTCTTTTATTCACAAAACAAGCCTAGAGATTAACAAGCAGGTGAAGTACATGTCTGTCTGCTCTAAGTGCTTTACCTGTATGGGCGTTTTTTCCATTAATCTTGTTTACAAATCTGTTCTCAGCCATTTAAGTGATATGACACTATGAACATCAATGACAGTTCTTGTTAAGTTTCTAAATTTGCTTCAGAAATTTATTTTTATAGACATTCATGGCTTTTTTCTAAGCATGTTAGCACCTTGATATTAATCTTAAACATAGACTATAAAAAAATTGACATTCTCCAAATAATGAAAATGAAACCAATGTGGAACTGGCATAATCTCTTGAAAAGCCCTCAGGGGGTGAAATCACTCTTTACAAAAAAAGTCTAATTATCTGTGTCTAAGAGCCTATTTCTCATTTGATTTGTATCAGCAATTTTTTTTCTTATGATCTCAGTCACTACTTTCAATCTTCAAAATAGCATTATGTCTATTTCCTGTAAATTTTGATCACTTAGACTTAAGTAGCCAGGGAATGCTTAATAGTGGATGTCAATGTTCCTTGTCCTCAGTAAAATAAACACCATGTGTCTTTTTCCCAGCTCCACCCTGTCATCCAAATATGGTTCCTTCTAGTTTAAAAAAAACATAAAGAAGGTGCTGGCCAAAACTACAGCTTTCAAAGCAATGGATGACGTCATGTGGCTTGCCACATAATGCTACCAGAGCCTCATAATGGTGCTAGCATAAATGTCGACATAGTCTTGTTCCCATTTTTAGTCACAGCCACAATAAAAATGTCTCTCAAATTATTTCAAGCATATCCACCCTGTTGTTTTGTATTTGTATCATCCTAAAACAGTTTAAAACAGTTTTGAATGTAAATGCAGTCTGGGCAATTCATATTCATATTTCTATAGAAGCCTGAGGCAGCCCTTTTGTTGTGAGACACTGACTGTTCATTAATTTGCCCAGCTATTTATCTGCATCCATACATATACTTCAGTGTTATTCAAAGGATGCAAAGTATATCATTTTAAAAGAGCTAAAACATATTAACATTATCTAATACTATAACATATATTTTAAGAGTTCATTGCTTTATATCTGTTTGTTAGTCACTTTCTACATTAAATTACCAGAAAAACATGCAGTTAAGCAACCAACATGTACAATTCATGTGTTACAACTCACTAGTTTTGTTCCTTCAGATGTTTTACAGAAGAACTCAGCAAAAGAAACCAAGGCGGGTTCAGATGTAAAAGTAGAGATGGCCTCAGGCTGTAAAAAAGCACAAAGAAAATGTAAAGAGGAACAAGGGTTAACAGACAGTCCTGGGAGAGTAGGTGCAACACAATCCAAAGTCTGAATGAGATGAATAAGCGAGAACAAGGAAGACAATCATGAGAAGGAAGAAAGGAAGGAAAGATGTATGCACAAGAAGAAAAAAAGATGAAGGAGGTGGAAGGACAGTGAGGACAAGTGGAATAACCAATGAGTGCTTTGTGGACCTGCAGATGTATTGACAGCATACAATAAGGCCATTTGGACACCAATATTAGCCTGTCAACCACACAGCTGCTTCCTAAATCTGTAGTGACAACCTGCCAAGACTGAAAACAACTAGGTACGGGAGAGAAGGTCAGTTACACAGCACTCACTCCTGTTTGATTGGGTTATTTTTTTTACTTTCACTGTATGTATTTTCAAACAGAGAAAGTAAAAAAATAAAGGCCATGTCCACTATACATGATAGGAATAGAGACTTTGCATGTATTTTTGCCTGGTGTCTCAGGATCTGGATGTTTAACAAGATACAGTGTGATAACCATAAATACTGCAACCTTACCTTACCTTAAAAATATTCCACAAAAGCCGCAATGCCTAAAGAAAACATGTACAGCCTTTTTTCTGGACTTGACGGAAGGAATTGGAACAGATTTAAAAACTCACATATAGATCTCTAGATTCTATAAAAACTGAATGGACATTCAGTTAGCCTAAAGGTGTTGTTTTTACCCGGTAATGTGTGAGTGTTTACCTTGAAGGTTTGGACTCCAGAGTTTCGATGGTTGACGGTAGAAGCCAATAGGCTCTTCCATCCCTGAGGGTCGTCTTTGTAGGGCAGCTGGCCGGCCCGTAGTTTTACATACAACACCCCATCTCTAGAGAGAATGGACCTGAGGAAGAGAGAGAGCGAGAGAAACTGTACTTTAAATTAGGTTGACCTAATCACTACATAGGATCAGAGTGAATCCATGGATTCTAATAATCCATCTGTGGCACAAAAAGACAAAAACTCTGCCTGATCACTTCCACAATGTATTTAGTGGTTTCGCTTAATTTAATTGCCCTTCAACTCTTTGCAACAGTTTCAAAGAGATGCTGGTCCCCCTGTACTTACTTCAGATGCTGTGTTTCTTTGCTGAGGTCTACTGTCAGTTCCCAGTAACGTGGACCCTTTACCTTTAACTGCAATAAATAAATATGCACAAACATGAAAATGAAAGGATAATGATGTGCATGATTTAACTGCAAATATTTTGGCTAACATGAGGAATCAATACTGGTAATATTGTAAGTGTCCACAACATTTAAAGTATCCCACTGGGAAATCTAGTTTCCACTGGGCTACATGTCCACTTGCAGTGGAGTGTTGTTCTTAGGATTTACCCGTTTGAGATGGTGCAGCTCCGGAAGCAAAGTGGGGGCCATCAACTCTACCGTTGTTTCATCATACCACCTTGTCTCCTGAAACAAAACAGGAATTAAAACATTTAAAAAAGCACACAGTATAAACAAAAAGTCTTACACATGAGGTTTCACACATGCTAAGTGAATAAATCTAACCACAGACACATTAAAGCTGATGAAGTTCTTAAAGTCTGAATTAAACTTTCAGCTTACTCAAAAGTCCCAAAAATAACTTTGTTTATTGGAGTGAAACCCAGAAAGGCCTTCGGTTGGGGGTAGTTTTGCTGTAAGGCAAAAGAGGTAGCCACCATACCGCTTTGTGGTACAAAAGAAAATATATGAAGAACTAAATAGAAGAAATGTCAGAGAGCAATGGAGGGGGTATCCCCCTTTGAGATAATGTACAACATGTGCTAATATCAGTTAATTTCATAATAACTGACAGCTAGCTTTTCACAACAACTCCAAAACAGTTTGACAATTTTCATAGTTGGCTTCCATCACTGTGTTCTGGATTTTCAGGGGGTATTTGCCATTTTCCTCTTTATCTTCCTTGGCAGACATGCATTTTGCATAATGTACCTTACTGATGTTGTTCACTTTCTATTTAATGCATGCATCTAAACCCATCAAAACCTCAATGTGGGTTCCGGTTTGGCAATGGCAGAGTAAGCAGCTGCTCGAAACTGCTCTTTTATTCAAAATTAATTCGTTTTTTTTCGAACTTTTAGATCCGTGGGGTCATTTCTACAGATTTCTAACATCATATCTGCTACATTTCGCCTATGGCAAAGATGGTCAAAAAAGTGAAAGTGAAAATGAGCTAGCAAGGATGATGACAAGCAGCCCGGTGTCCTTAGCAGATATAACGAAGTTGCATGCAGGCATGGAAGAACGAATTATAACAAATTTGACAACACAAATTTCGTCTAACCATGCGAATATCGCTAAACAAGGCCAGGCAATCCAGTGAATAACTACACTGGAATCTACTGTTAAAGACGAGAGGGCGCACCGTGTCCCTTCATAGCATGCCTACATCATTTCCAGACGAAGCAACAAATTATGCAGCTTGCCCATGAGAGAGCATCACTGGATTACAAGGGGTCAGAGATCCACATCGGAGACTACAGTGCAGAGGTAGCAAGGAAGCGAGCCGCCTTCACCCTGATAAAAGCCCAGTTGAAAAAAGCTGGGTTAAGTTTCAGTCTACTCTTTCCTGCTAAACTCCGGTCGACCGTCAACGGTGCTAAGCGTGAGTTCAGCACACCAGTCTATGCCGCTGCCTTTCTGGAAGCTAGACAATTGCCACTACAGGAATGATACCGCTGTCACCAAGACTACTTCTAAAGTTAATCCAGTACTGGCCTGTTCGGTGAGTGCTCAAAGGCGCTTACCTAAATTACAACCATCTCAACCATCATGCTGCATTATAGGCTAAGTTAAGACTTCAGGAATTTCGTTATGAACGTTTGTGCAAGTTCGTTTGAAATTGGTTTGAAATGGCTAAGTAAGCTCAATTCTGTTTTGGTTAGGCCTACCATGTAGCTTAAATAGTCACCACTATGGAACTGGACTGTATTTTTGCTCTACTTCAATATTTGCTTCCAAAAGCCTGCTTCTGTGGAACAGGCTAGGTCACAGCTTACAGTCAGTGCTATTTATATCGCTCTTATCAGATAATCTATATAAATGAAGGAATAGTGGTCTTAAACAACTGATGATTACTTTTATTTGGCTATTATTATTATTAGGCTACTGTTTTCCCCTATATTCCCCAGCCTGTTATACAGCCTGTTATACAGAGTTTACAGTTTCTCTATATGCAGATGATTTGCTTTTATATGTATCTACACACCAGCCTGTTATACACACACACACATATTTCTCTTTCCTTTTTTATTTTTTTTTTAACTTTTTACTTTACTTATTACTTTATTATTGTTATTCTTTAATATTATTATAACTCTATTCTATAATATTATTCTACAATCTGTAGTCTTACACTGTACAATGGGGTGGGTGGGTGCGTGGGAGGGAAGGAGGGATGGGGAAACTTGTGATTTGTAAAATATAGTTGACAAATGTTATGATTCTGATTATATTGATTGAAACTTTTTTATTTTTTTTTTTAACTTTTTACTTTACTTATTACTTTATTATTATTCTTTAATATTAATATAACTCTATTCTATAATAGTATTATTACTATTATTATTTAATCTTGTTTTGTGGAGATATTCTACAATCTGTAGTCTTACACTATGCAATGGGGTGGGTGGGTGTGTGGGAGGGATGGGGAAACTTGTGATTTGTAAAATGTATTTGACAAATGTTATGATTCTGATTATATTGATTGAAAAACCAATAAACAAAATTAAAATAAAACCTCAATGTGACCTAAATTTATTTAGGTAGATCCATCTGTATGAGGTTAGGCAGTTTCCTGTTCTATTAGATTAACTGATCCACTTACAACTGCAGGTGTAATGGAAATCTACTGTCTGCATCTGTTTATGCCAAAACTGTACATCTAAACCAGAAATCTATAATTCAACTGGTTAGAAAGTGTTAGTAAAATATAATAAAAAAAACCTGTTCACAATGCACTACTATAAAGCACAAACAGGAATAAGTCAGCTGTGATCAATGTCCTTGTATTTATGTCTGATAATGCGTTTTTAAATGTTATTCATGTGAGAGAGCAGAGTGTGAAAAAGTTGTCAAAATTATGGCAAAGAGGAGAAAACAGCAGAATGTGATGGTTGTTGATGAGCAGAAGAGTTTTTATTAACCGATACTAGCACATATTGTACATTACAGTATAAGTTAGCATGAATGTGTCCGTGTATGTATGTTCGTCAAGAGGAAGTATAGCACATAAAGTGTGACAGAGATGGAGAACAAGAGAGAAGAACTGCAGAGGAACTGCACAGTTATGTAACAGAACAGAGCAAGCCAATGCTAAGTTTCATTCTGAGCAAATACAACTATTTACAACTAATCGTGTCAAGCACTACTAGCATTATGTGTAAGAAGGAAAAAACACTAATCCAATTAATTAATTCATGGCAGCATTAGAAATACATGCTATAGTACAAAATCAGCTGCTTCCCTGCAGCAATGTTGGGGTGAAAACTGCACAAGGGAGGGGCAGTTCATGGGTAATGAAAGCATGTTTCCTTCATTTGCAGGTTTGCAGCTACAGGAGTCACTCAGATCACCACTTACCTTGTAGGTAACCTCTAAGAGGCCATAGCAGGGCTTCAGAGAGTCCACATCCACAGGGACCAGCAGGCGTGGTTCAGCAGCCAGCACAGCCAAATGCCGCAGGGCCTGCAGGTGGTAGCTGCAGTAACCACAGCAAAATCAACATTTTTTGGGCCAGAGTTCAGTTTACAGTAGGTTATTGTACACAAGTATGTCAAGACAATAATCAAAAATAATATTATTGTACTTTTAGCAAACCTAGTGAAAAAGCTTGAAATTTCATCTACACCTACCTCTAGTATTAATAATCCCAGCTTAAGGTTGGCTCACCTACTGTGTGTATGTAATGAAGCACTGACCACCTATACTTTATCAAAACTTTTCAATTATCTATTTAAATTTTATTTATCTATTAGTTTTTCATTATCTGTTTGCATTATGAGCAGTCAATCAAGTGTTCATTGCAAATAAAGAGTATTTCGGTCTCACCGGTTATCAGTACTGTGAGCAGGGAAGTGTGGGTACAGAGCACACAGCAGAGCAGCAATGGCTGAATTCGAGGTGCTTAGGGAGTACCTAACACAAGACAACATAAAAATACTGTGAATGCTTTCAACCTCTTTTCTTTCTCTCTCTCAAACACACAACCCCTTAATGTCACCTCACTTACCACAAAAGACAGTTTTTATTCAACTGCCTACTTGTCGCAGCAGACCTAATTTAAAAAAATACCAAACACCACGCAAAGAGTGACGAGCATTTAAGGAATAAGAGGGACAGAAGAATAAAAATAGCCAAATTACAGTGTTTGAGTTCACAGTTTCCCAGACATAACCTGGGACCTACATCACAACACAACAGTCAATACTGTTTTGAAGATGCACTGCTCAAAATTAAAACAGACAAAACATTTATTGGTTAGTGAAATCAGATGTGTGTTGTAATATAGTGAACGTCATCACAGACCACAACAAAGGCTCTTAAACATAATAGCTGGCAGTTACGTGCATACTTGGGTCTGGGTTGGGTCAGATAATAAAGGCTGCTTACACATAGGTCGCTTTTGAGAACACTTCTTACAGTCAACCCAGGTAAATTATGGGGCTCTTCACATGAGTGGACGCTTGTCTAATGTTTAGCAGGTTTCAAAATGTGAACAACACTGAACATTACTCTCTTTTCTACAGTTTTTACACATAATTAAGACACCTATCAAGATGATTGAATATAATATAATATAATATAATATAATATAATATAATATAATATAATATAATATAATATAATATAATATGCCATGTGCATCATTTTAGGCAGGAAAAACCTAATTTAACTTCTGTTTCCTGCTTAAAACAATTAATAAATGGGAAGAGAAACTAACTGTAAAAATGAGGGAGGCAGGGTGAGAAGAAGGTAAGAAAAACACCAAGCAACATAAACTGAATAAAAGAAAACAAAGGCGAAACAATGAATGAAAAACAAAGTGATAATGAAATGCACAGAATTTACTTTCTGCATCACAGTGTGAACTGAAAAATGAGAGCAGGTAAGTTAACTGAAGGGCCGACAAGTGGTGGAAGAAAATGAAGGAAATAAAACAATAATATGGCAGGACTCTGCACATCAGGAGGACCTTTAACCCCTGCAGTTATGTGGACAACAGTCAAACTCAGTCAAAAAGTCAGACATCTGGCCTGCGGCCCTTGGTTCAGACTTTTAGAAAGCAGGTCTAAAATAAACATAACCTAAATAAAACCCAAATGTGCATCTGACTGCAGCTGTATGTGGAGAAATTTTTTCAACACATAATCAGAAAATAAATGGGCCAAAATCAGCGGTTAGTTTAGGTGCGTACATGTAAGTGTCAGTGTTAATGTCAATCACTGTGCACAACATAGCACTCAAAAAAACAGGTCGTGTATTTGTGTGGCTTACCCACATGCGGTGTGTTGCGGAGTACACATGTTGTGTCTGGCTATTCACAGAAACAGTCCCAAATCAGGTAAGTGTGTATTTTTATGTACACTGTGTTCTGTAATGTTTGAATTAGAGACTGATAGATTTACCAGCAGGTTGACATTATACAAAAAAATATATGAATATATAAATATATAAATAAGTAAATTCTTGAGTCAGTTACAAATTTGAATGAATGAATACTTCTTTTTAACCAAACATAATGCAGAAATAGATGCACTAAAGGGATTAAGAAATTGTGTCATCTCCCTCTTTGACCAGCAGAGCACACTGTCTACAACACATGAGGGTGCATCAGAGTTGAGCAGTTTAAAATTTAAGATTTCTAACTAGTTTGTGAAATACAGTGTTTGACCCCATTATTTCACCTTTTCAATATATCTTTAATATGATCTCTCTTATGAGTGAACCTGTGGGGTGTTTTAAGGGGATAAAGTCTATTGTTAAACTGTAAAATATTTATGTTTAAGTCACGTCTTAAATGGTAACAAATGCACACAAGTACACACGCACCCACATACACACACCCATGTGTGTACTTGATTTTGTTACCTCTTTAGGAAGTATGCTGGCATAAATATTGACCTTGTCAGAAACAGTAGTAACTGGGGAACACATTGACTTTAAGGCTAAGATCCAAACTGTGGTCAAGGTTAAGGTCTATGAATGAAAGTATGGGTATGTGTGTCTTCAGTGTGGGAAAACTTCTTCCAAAACTCAACATTACTGCAACATACTGTGCTTTAATAAGTAGTTACACTCTGTGTTTATGTTTCATCTTCTGTCTGCCTACGACGCAATTTAGGAAAATACTAGCTGGGTTAGGTGAGGGACATAGAGAGGCTAAAACATTTCTTCATCTGATGCAAGAATACTGGACCTGACGCTATGGAGGGATTATAGTGAGTAGCACAATGGAAAACTTAGAAATAGTCTAAAGAAAATATTATTGTTCAATAATTCCATAATAAAGTTGCAGCATAATGCAAACTGAGTTTTCTGTAGAATTGTTGCACTGGCAGTAACTGCCTTTGATGCAATAAAAAAGAAAAAGCATTCATCCATCTATTGGTGCTCATCTGGCGGGAGGAACAAATATGTGGCAATAACAATATCACCAGTGTGTGTGTGTGTGTTTGCATGTGTGTGCATGCGTGGGTGTGGGTGATAGTGTGTGGCCATCCTACCTGCCCCCTCCCAGGAAGAGCAGGCCCAGGGCCATATGATGGGCCATGTGAAAGCCATAGTTCATCTCGCCACCAGTCCTTTTGTGGAAAAAGCGACAGAGCTGCAAGACCTTCAGATTCCCGGTGCCAGACATCACCATGGACATGGCAAGAAGGATCATTGACAAACAGGTCTGCAGATTGTAATAACCTGTCTGCTACATGATCCAGTAAGCATGGTGGCAGAACAAATGAGAAACATGAGAAACCATTGCCACAATACATGTTGTAAGGGTTATATCTACACATTGCACAGAAAAAAACTTACAACAGTTGCTGTACCAGCAAAGGACAAGATCTTCATGAAGGTCCTTGCAAATTCATAGAGGCAGTCAAAGGCATCAGAGTTAGCAGAGCCAGCAAAGCGTAAGCCCAGTGCCATACAGGCTCCAGCTGTAATGTAGTCTTGGGCTTGGCTGATAGAGCAAATAGCATGGCATCAGTCATGGTGGTGGGACAGAGTAGAAAACACTACTGCTGCTATAACAATTTCATACTTACGCCATTGTCTCCATGTTAATATCCTCTGAAGCATCAAAAGTCCCCCTCATGATCTGAAAGAAAATAAACATAAAAAAACAAAACCACAAAGCCAGTGGGCAGGTTTTAGGAGACACACTCTTATTGTTATAGTCTTATTGTTGGTAATTCTTTACAAGGGAGAGAGCAAGATGAAGGCAGATGATATGCTGTGGCAAATTGTAAAGGGAGAAGTTGAAACAAGATGAAGTAGTTTGGAATTCTTTACAAGTTATGGTGACATGTGAGCAGCATCACAGCTCTAACTACAAGACATCTGCTCAGCAATGCTGTGTATGTGCACATGTGTATTTTTTCTCACCTGGGGTATGTTACTCTTGACCCACTCTGTATTTGGGAGGATTTCATCCCACATGATTATACACCGAGCAAGAGTCTGTGAGTCAAGACAGGTAAGAAGCAAATAGGCAGAGAGAGCGGAAGAAAGAGAGAGGTAAACCAGATCAAGACAAAATGAGAATGATTATCTCCCTCACACACATACACCTAGTGCCACACTAACCCTCAGCAGAAGAAACTCTGGCTTGATGAAATCCAGCAGGAACCAAGTGTCTGGAGGTTTCAGCCAATCAGCAATCGACCTTGTAGGGAAAACCACAAAGAGCCAATGGGGTGTTAATATTCTCCTTCAACACCAAAAAACCAACAGACAGCTGGCAGCAGTAAGCAACAAAGAGGATGACAGGAACCTCTTGACCAATGGCAGAAAGCTATGAGTTCTTCTGTAGCTTAATGTGAGAACAGGACTCAGTGAGGTGTGAGATGTTTCATCAGGCAGGTTAGGATGCTCCGCTGGATGGTACAGAAAGTAACACACTATGACCTCAACCTCAATGTAAAGGTATCACATTGATGGTAATAATTCTGTTTGAATTCATAAATGTACAATACTTGCTCTGAAGTACAACATGCTGTTTTTATTGGCAGTGTGCACAAATAACAGAGATGTGTTGCATTGAGAGACATTAACCTCACTAATAAATAGTGACCATTTCATCTAAGGCTGAATAAAAGTACTGCTTTTTAACATACTGTGCCAAACAGAATGCAAACAATTTATGACTGAGTAACAAATGTATTATTCATTGTTGTACAAGAAGGTATTAATGATAAAATGAAAGTAGTTTCTTGTTTAGTTCAGTGTTAGAAAGGGCAATGAGGGAGTCATCACTTGGTTGTTTCTTATCTCACCTGTTGTTGGTCTTGAGGTAAATCATAGCAAGGGCCAGTGTGGCCCCAGGACACGTCACGTCCACATTGATTGTGTCACCTTCCTGCAACAACCAAAGACAGTGTTTGAGAAAAGCTAAGCTGTCAGTTACTGTAACACCCCAACAACAGTAACACTTTGATTACTCTCAACATCTACTTTACACTACTTTATATAATTATTTGTTTCTTTTTTTGTGACACAGCATATCCACTTGTTACACTAAGATAATGGAAAGTTAAAAGCAAACAAGGATGACATTTATTATAAATATGATTCATTTTGTTGGACACCACTGATATTTGCCATATCTGGTAATGTTTACACTATTGATGTAGATTTAAAGACTAGATTTATGACAAGGAAACAAAGACTTTGGATTTGGAGTATGTCTTATTAGCACTCTCTGGTGGACTTAACACATACATAAATTTTTCTGAAGTGTCACAAATAAAAACATTTCAACTTGTAAATTGAATTTGCCATATGGCTTTCAATAGGTATTTCACTGTAAATTGCAACTACTGTTGGTAGCATGGTGGTAGCATTTCCACCATTACAGTACCTTGATCTGGTAGCTGGGGGACTTGTGTCTCTCCCTGTTGGCCCCAGCCTGAGCTCTGCGGTGCCCCCCCACCATGTACTGATACAACTGCTCAGGAACATTCAGATCTGTCATCCCAATCAGGTTACTGCCATGCTGCAAGAAGACAGGAGGAGGAGAACACATGGAGGTCATTCTGGTAGAAAGACATGCTCA
Source organism: Brachirus orientalis (assembly GCA_016785285.1). Taxonomy (NCBI): domain Eukaryota; kingdom Metazoa; phylum Chordata; class Actinopteri; order Pleuronectiformes; family Soleidae; genus Brachirus; species Brachirus orientalis. The sequence continues at coordinate 238,001 of JAFBJR010000265.1, forward strand.
ATCCACTCTAAGCTAAAGATTATGTCAATCTGCACCAATGATGTTCAAAGATGAACCACTGTTAAAGGAAAAATCCAAAAGATACACTATGAATTCATAGTCTATAATCTGATTTACAGTAATATTATGCTTCACCCACAGACAATGTCCTACAAAAAGCATTGTGTGCTCCATCTCATTGGACAAGAAGCAGCAGGTTTTAATGTGACGTGACTTACACCCAGACAGACCATGCCCAAGGCCAGGCCAGCAGCAAGTGAATATGACTCTCTGTCTGTGCAGTACTCCATCTCCGGTCCAGGGGGGCGTCCTGAAACACACACCAACAAACAAAATGAAACCTACGATTCATTGTAAATGCAACAAACACAATTAATCACTACGATCTGAATGTAAATAAAGTAACTGTGTAATGCTCAAGTATTACTTCAAACTACAAGAGTTAAAAGTCAGAGGTCAGCATTTGAAATTAAATTAAATTCTCCTATTTGCTGAAACCAGTTTGGCATTTTTGCAATAAATTACTTGCCGTTCACCTGATTAATATAGCTCTATATTTATGTTGTAGCATTTTGACAGTGCTGCATTATGTGTGTAATATGTGAGTCTAGTATGCTCATTTTATACCTACAATATATATATAACCAGTACACACCGATCTCAGACAGTAAGACTTCAGCATTGTGTCTGTGTCCTGTTCCCTGGTACACCAGCCCAATGCCAATTACAGCAGCAACCTGCAGAACAAAAAGAGAGAAATGGATTCTTGGAGTTAATGGTTTAATTTTATGGCATAATTAAGTAGAAAATGTTGAGAGCTTGCACATTTTTACTAGACAAAATCCAAACACAGTAATGAATTATAATAATAATAGAAAAAAGACAATGTTACAAACATTTGCAAATACGGCATCAATATAAGGAACGCTCAAAGGAGATTTTGATTTAATCAATAAAACATAAGGACTCTGGGATATTCTGTTGAAATTTCCCTCAGGAAATGATTTCAAATGTCTGGGATAGAAAATATGACTGATTCCTTTCTCATCACATACTACCAGTCCATGCAAACTCACTCTCACCTGCACATTGTGTGGCACATCCAGCTCAGTAGATGTGGGTGGGAGCAGGGCAGGGATGTGTATACTAAGTAGGCGAGTAACTGACATGTCCATGGTGCCAAGTTTGGCTGAAGACACACCCAGCAGGAGCCCGATGCTGGTCATCTCATGGCCCTGACACAGAGAAAGGGAAAGGAAAAATGATAAGTGACACAGCAGGAACTCCAGTGAATTTGAGGTGATTAAGATATAAATGAACAGTAGAGGAATACCAATAGAAATAACTTCCTGTTCCAATATTAAGACATTTTCGAAGCAGAGATGTAATGAATTTGGTCTTCTCTCCAAAGTAAATGCAGACATTAATTTTTCCAATAAGCAACTGATGTACAGTCGGGTACATAAATATTGGGACAACACATCAACAAAATTCTAATCTTTTTGGCTCTATACACCACAATGGATTTGAAATAAAATGAACAAGATGTGCTTTAACTGCAGACTTTCAGCTTTAAATTTGAGGGTATTTACATCAAAATCAGGTGAACGGTGTAGGAATTACAACAGTTTGTATATGTGCCTCCCACTTTTTAAGGGACCAAAAGTAATTAGACAAATTAACAATCTTAAATCAAACTTTCACTTTTTAATACTTGGTTGCAAATCCTTTGCAGTCAATTACAGCCTGAAGTCTGGAAAGCATAGACATCACCAGATGCTGGGTTTCATCCCTGGTAATGCTCTGCCAGGCCTACTGCAACTGTCTTCAGTTCCTGCTTGTTCTTGGGGCATTTTCCCTTCAGTTTTGTCTTCAGCAAGTGAAATCCATGCTCAATCGGATTCAGTTTAGGTGATTGACTTGGCCATTGCATAACATTCCACTTCTTTGCCTTAAAAAACTCACTGGTTGCTTTCGCAGTATGCTTCGGGTCATTGTCCATCTGCACTGTGAATTGTCGTCCAATGAGTTCTGAAGTATTTTGCTCAATATGAGCAGATAATATTGCCCGAAACACTTCAGAAATCATCCTGCTGCTTTTGTCAGCAGTCACATCATCAATAAATACAAGGGAACCAGTTCCATTGGCAGCCATACATGCCCACACCATGATACTACCACCACCATGCTTCACTGATGAGGTGGTATGCTTTGGATCATGAGCATTTCCTTTCCTTCTCCATACTCTTCTCTTCCCATCACTCTGGTACAAGTTGATCTTTGTCTCATCTGTCCCCATAGGATGTTGTTCCAGAACTGTGAAGGCTTTTATAGATGTTGTTTGGCAAACTCTTATCTGGCCTTCCTGTTTTTGAGGCATCACCAATGGTTTACATCTTGTGGTGAACCCTCTGTATTCACTCCAGTGAAGTCTTCTCTTGATTGTCTTTGACACACATACACCTACCTCCTGGAGAGTGTTCTTGATCTGGCTAAATGTTTTTGCTATCTCTCTGACGGGTTTGCTTTGATTTTTTAGCCTAATAATGGCTTGCTTTGCTGATAGTGAGAGCTCTTTGGATCTCATATTGAAAGTTGACAGCAACAGATTCCAAATGCAAATAGCACACTTGAAATAGACCTTTTATCTGCTCCTTGTAAATGGGATAAAAAGGGAATAACACACACCTGGCCATGGAACAGCTGAGCAGCCAATTGTCCCATTACTTTTGGCCCCTCAAAAAGTGAGAGGCACATATACAAACTGTTGTAATTCCTACACTGTTCCCCTGATTTAGATGTAAATACAAATTAAAAAAATTAAAGCTGAAAGCCTGCAGTCAAAGCACATCTTGTTCATTTTATTTCAAATCCATTGTGGTGGTGTATAGAGCCAAAAAGATTAGAATTGTGTCATTGTCACAATATTTATGGACCTGACTGTATATAGGTTCTCTGTATAAACGATTCGTGCTGCCACAGAATAAAAGCTTCCATTTGACTCCTGAGGATCACCTCTGTGTGTGTGTATAACAAAATCACAGGTAACTGTCAGGTTAATTATTCAGACTAGTTTGAATTATCTAATGGATTAACTGAAATTTGATCTTAATGTTGGATATATATTAAATCTTATATAAATCTTAAATCTTATATAAACATAAAATGAAATCTAAAACTCTTTAAAAAGGTACAGCTGACAAAAATAGGCTCAGGATGTTTTTTGTAAAAAAAAAAAAAAAAAAAGAAATTGCAGAACCAATGCGAACACACACACCCCACACATATTTTTCTCAAGTTGACTGTAAATGAGAGTTGTTAACTAGCATCAGAACCAGGCGCCCAGTCAAAATGAAACTCAGTCCTCTGAGAACTTTGAAACGAGACGAGTCCTTCCCACTTTCAGGTGAGAAAAACAACAGGATGCTGCAAACCAAAGCTTACAGTATTTTTGCTGAATTGAAAAGCCTTTGTAAAGCTGCAGTAAAGAGGAACCTTTGTACCAGATCCACAAGAGTGTGTCCACACCATTTAAAATTGATTCGTTTTGCTATATTGCTATTGATTATTGATTGATTCAAGGGCACCTGTTCATGAAGATGATTTCTTCATATTTAAGTGAAATATGACAAGATTTCGATTAATTTTTCATCTACTACTGATCAAATCAATGATTGACAAGATATTTACAAGACAGTAAACATTCAGAGTGAAACACAACTGATTTACTGTATATTCAAAATGAGACAACTTAGAGTTTGACTGTAAAAATGTGACACAGAGGTGCAACACTGACAGCCTCCAGTCTGGATCAAAGATGTGAATGTGGTTGATAGTGAAGCCTGTTTTTAGCTGGTACTTACTGGTGTGTGTGTGTTCTTGTATTTGTTCCCTCATTCGGACCTTTTCTGGTATAAAGACCATACCAAGTTTGGTGGGACCAAATTCTGGTCCAGATGAGGCAGACCTACCTTTCTAAGGAAATGGTTAAGTTTAGGGCTAAGATTTTAACTGTGGTTAGGATAAGGTAAGGGTAGGCATTAACTGATTATGGTTAAGGTGAGAAATAATGCTTTCTTAAAACGACACAGTGTAGTTTTTTAACTCTCGGGATACCCCTAAAGTTTGAAAACAGTACTGTCTGTCGCAACTGTCGTTAAACATTCTCTGTGGCAAAATGTGTGTGTGTTTGTTTTGTGTGCCCCATGAAACCCGTGGTATGAAACATTTAGACTACTGTGTGAATGTGTGTACCTTGGTGAGATAGTCATGTATGTTGAGTGTGGCCAGCTTGGTGAGGTGTCCATTGAGGCCCAGAGCCATAAGGAAACCTGCATACTCATTCGCCAGCTCAGGACTTTTTGGCTTGTTGTAGGCGATCCAAGCTGAGTCAACCTTTAAAAAAATTCAAGTCAAATTTGTCTGTACAAGATTACGGAACGTATGTTTACTGCACGAGAAAGAAAAAGTTCAGAATGTACAGTCAAATTTGAAACAACAGTGACCGTTGTATACAATTAGAACTTTCAGCTTTATACTATACGATGACTATATAAATTGGTCACAAGGATCAATGACGATGAAGTGCAGCTGTGGACAGACCTGTGAAGCTGGGGCTATTTTGAGTCCAGCAGCTACTCCATTATGAAAGCTGGGCCAACCCGTCATATTAGAAGGAACATCAATGTTTCCACTGTTCAGATCTACCATCGTGTTTCTAGGTGGAGCACGACCTAAAGTAGAATGAAAGAAATAGTCAATAGAGTTTAGAAATAAAAAAATCAAGAAAAGGATTCATTCATTCACTGAAAGAATTCCACTAAGATATATATATATATATAGTTTATTTAATTATTTAAAATTTTCTGTCTGATGACACACTCAACTCCATAAATTTTATAATGTCTCCCAATGCACAGATAAAAGTAAGAATGATCACACATTACCTGTAAGGTTAAGTTTAGGCACGGGTAAAGGCTCAGTTGGTACAGGGTGATAGGAGAAGAGAGTAAAGAGGCCCCGGCCAACTGAAAGAGCCATGGTCCTCTGACACAACTGCAGTAGCCTGAGGACAATACAAAGACACTGATTAAAAAAAAATAAATAATTTTATAGTAAACAAGAATAAATGAAGGAGATGAGGAGAGACACCAGTAGACAGGAAAAACATTATACTTACTTGTTCTCTTTCTCCTCAATGTACTCATGGTCAGATACCTCCGGGAGCTGGACAACATTGACTCGCACTGGTCTGGAACTCTGTAGAAGCCTCCTGACCTCCTGGACCCTGAGATCCTGACTCCAGATCAGCCCGGTCACCTGGGGTGAAGAAAGAGGGAGTAAATGTCATTAATTATCCAAATAATGATAAGAGTCTAAAATAATGATCAGATACAATTTACCCCAAAGAGTGTGAAAGAAGCAGGCAGATAGCAATCAGCATGGTTACCTTACAGGTTTCAGCAAGAGAGAAATTAACAAATGGATTGGCAGGTGTGTTCTTGACATTTAGCAAAGCAATGTGGTACAAATACATGACAAATATTTAATAAACAGCTTAGACTGAAAAGTGATTAATAAATAGCTGATATACTGTCATTATTATTTAACTATGAATCATAAAATATTATAATATTTGAATGCAAATCATTTATTTGTATTGTAGGGCGAATGCTTCTGCTCAGCCTCAGTCTAGCTCGCACTTAAAATTTTGTTTCTATAAATGTGTGTCATATGTGTGTCATATTTTACATAAAAATCAATGAATTACTTTCTGTGTAATAATAAACAATGTCCACTTCTCGCAATGTTAAGATTTGTTTTTTGTTTGTTTTTTTTTTAACCCTCTCATGAAAATGCTTCAGTACTTTTTGTGCAAACAAACCAATCATCTTTGATGAACCAACTATCTGACAGTGGTGAAAACACAGGCACAATAACTAACACTGGTAAGAGAGCAGTATGTGTGTAGTGGAAACAGACCAGTCATTAAAGAGACATTTAGTTTCTTCTTAGAGTCTGTTACCTCTTGAATTAAGTCCGACATCCCATCTTCTTCCTCATCTGTCTCTGTGGTCGCAGGAGGCTCCAAAGACAAACCAGAACCGACAGACTGAAGAAACACATTCACATAAAAACAGTTACCAATACTACACAATGTTGACACGATTTAATTTTAAGCTCCACATCCATAGACACAATGGATATTTTTTAGATACATGCTTTTTCTCAACCACTTAGGCTGGTTTTATGTTTTATAGCTCAAATACAGTAAAACAATGTCTGTTCTATTATATTTGTCCGGGTTCTATTTAATTTCACACTAACAGCTTTGCTCTTTGCCAGGGTCATCTTGTGAGCTTGTCTGATGAGATCCTGTCGTCCAATCAGCATACAGACATCCTCAGACCAATCAGAAGATGGCTGCTCTCGGCAGCGGTAGATGGCCTCTCTGATGGGCAGAGCAACACCAAACGGGACTGACTCCAGGTCCTTCAATGTGAAACCTAGACCAGTAAAATGAGTATTTCATAGATCACACAAGACGTCTAACTCTCTCCTTTAGAGCCATGTACACAACCGCTTTTAAATTTGAATCCACATACAGTAAATTTGTAATGTCTGCCTGATAATGTAATGTCTGGATAAATTGTGCCCAGGTACAAACAAAAACAGATTTTTATAAAAAAAAAAAACACTGACCATGAATGTATTTAATTCAAACTAGTGTGACATATTTTCGGCCCACCAAAGGTGAAGGAAAATATCTGCTGGTCTTACCTTCTGAGGTGAGCCAGACCATCAGCTGCTCAGCCAGGTTCTCACTGCTAGATTTGACTTTCAAACTGCTCTGTCTGGAATAAATACATAAATCCAAATAGCTAAATAATCATATAATGAAAGGCAAAAAAGGCAAATATGACTATATACTGTATATACTCTACAAATACTACGCTATCTGTAAATAACTTTAAAGTCTCATATCTCAAATACAGTTTTCTTCTATTATGTTATTTTAGTCCAAAGCTTGAAAGTATTCAATATTTTTTTTCTTTTTTAAGATTCACATGTAAAAAAAATGTGCATTTAATTTTATGTAACTAGCATTTTATTATGATATTTTTATTATAGCATTTATACATTTATTTATACACAAGACCTTCACAAAACTTACTGGACATAATTGAGATGCTGCAACAACACAAAAACATAAAATAATGAAAACCTTCCTCTCACTGGTGGGAGATTTATTACCTTCTGTAGCACACTTCACTGACACGGGACTTCTGGCCTGAGACAGAAGAAAATGAGTAGAAGGAATAAGAGAGTAAGTACAAAATGGTCAATGGGTTCATTATTATTTGTAAACTGTACATGTAAAATTGTAAAATGCAAATTTGTAAAATCAAAATCTGATTAAAATCTCAGATCTAAACCGACTGGTTGTTAACATTTATGACAACAAAACAGACTGAGGTAAATGACATTTCATTATTGACAAGTTGGACAATGATTGTGATCTGGCATGTTATTTGTTTGGTTTCACTTTGTCACAGAAAATAGCACAGTGCTTTACTGTATGCTCTCACACCACCCACAAGCTCAAAATCAATTTCTGTGTAAGTTGAAAAAGACCTGCAGCTACTGTTTTCACCTCAACCTTTCTTTGTTTTGCCTTTTTGTTTTCTTGTCAACAGCAAAAATCAGGTGACACACAAATTTGCGTCACACACCTTTCTTTCTTTGTGACTGGTGCCTGAAGCAGGGGAGCTTGGGACTGACAGCTAATAAGCACAGCTTGTCAATAAATGATCACACATACACACAAACACAGTCAAAGACTTCAGACAGAAACACACATGGTCTCAGGATACAATCAAAAACGGGTGGTCACCAACAAACCTGCAGAGACTTTGACCAGGTACCTTGACACATTTGATGAAGTTGCATTTTCATCTCCAGAGATGTAGAGAGCATAACTCTGAGAAAAGGAGGGAGGAGGCAGTGTCAAAGATGATGCATAAGAAGAGGAGTGAGCATCAGTTGTGGATTGGCAAAATATCAAACAACAAACAGCATCAGCATCAAACTCATAACAGCATTAACAATGCAGATTTTTCTTTACATTTTATCAACTATGTCAAAAATGTAAATTTATATTTCTGCAGGGCTGCAGCTCTTGTGAGATAAATATTGTTGTATGAAAGATTCAATCCATTTTGAAAAACACATTCGCCTTTTCCTTTCACATAAAAAAGGACACATTTTAAGTAAAACGCAGAGTCAAAGCTATATACAAGTATTTTCTCCTCAACACTGTGGGAAAACAATGCCATTCTTAAATTCACTGGTGTTGTTTGGACTTAACTGGCCTCAAGTCAAACATGTTAAGTCAAAATATTTAAGATATGTGAAAGAAAAAGAGAGGCAGTTCAGTTTTCAGTTAATCTGAAAAGAAAGAGCTAAACATCTGTCCAGATACTGGAAAGAATGTTTAACAGGAGACATTTTAAATTACTGGGAGGTGAAACAGAGGGCTGCATAGATCATAAGCCATTTCTACTCTAATAGCATTATTCTTCCTAATGCAGATCCTGGCAAACATAACATCCATCACAATATAAACCAGCACACTAAGAGTCTCAAGCAAAGAGTAACCAAAGCATACAAACACAGTCTATGTTCTCAAACTGTTCATGGACCCAGTAGGTCAGGAAATACAAGATGTAACTTTTTCAAAATTGTCTAGTGACTTTTCTTTGGAAGTAAAATGTGTATTAAAGTATGTTTCTACATACATGTACTATATACAGTACATTATGTATTCTACTCTAACTCACTCACAACTTAGGATACAGGTCAAATAAATCCCTCTTTCCATCATGCAGCAGACAATTCATTCAACAACTGTTGAATTGTTTTTAAGAACAACAGTGACCCAAGTGTATGCCATTACATGCAGTACACCAAGTAGAGCTTAACAATCACCACCTCCGTCATTGTCTAGACGAACAGTAACAGCTGTAAATAGGATTTGCTTTTAAGTGTCCTTCCTTCATTCATAGACAAAGGTTAAATCCATCAGAGCTACAAACAAACATACAGTAAATGTGCGCTTCTTCATTCGTACTGTGATGTGATTGCTCTCCATGCTCAGAAAAACAATCATGAGCTGCACAAACAGATTATCTGACTGTGTCTCATTCAAAGCTGAACTCTTTACCCTCACAATCTCTCTCACACTGCCCCCCAAAGGTAAATAATTGAGGTCAAAAAGACCAGCACAACACAAACTCTATAAAGAGTACAGAATTTATTTAAAAAAATGCTTTTTTGATTAAGGTAAAGAGAAAGTAGACCAAAAAAGGGGAGGGCCAAAATGGAACTATGTCTAAATCTGTGTATGCTTATCAGTCATGTATGAGTTTTATTGTACAAAATTTGATTGTGGAGTATGTTTCAGTTGCTTCTCTATTTAGGATTTATTTTTTAATTGTTTGAAAATGTATAGATAGCACCTAGTTTCTGGACATTTATTTTTTGACTTGTAAACAGATGTGGATTGAGGATTCATATGTTCACTCTAAATATAGTGTGGATAAGAGGAGACATGTTCATATATGTATGCCAGCAGCAAATGCAAGCAAACACAGAGGTTGACTTGCTTTGTCATTATCCACTTAAAAGACAAATTATTCAGCATTTCTGTAATATGGTCATCTGAGAGATGTACCATCTAACTGGGGAAAAACAATAAGATATCCATAAAATTAACTGTAACACAAGTACTTAATCTTATGAAATACAGAGGAGCTTTGGTCATACCAGAACCAGCAGCCTGGTCCTCTGACAGATGCCAGGCAGGTAAGGGAACGGTGGGCTCTCTTCTGCTCTCAAGCAGCTACTGAGCCAACTGAAAACACAGGGAGGCTCCACCCTCAGGAAGGAGGGACGTTGCATCTGACTGACCATAGCTGAGGGTGGGTGAAGATGATGGGAGAGAGGGAACAGTGAAGGGACAAAGCAGTTGTTGAGGAACACACAAGTTGGCGTGGAAGCAAGAGAGAATGGAGGAAGGAGAAGGGAACAAGGTAGGAAGGTGACAACAAAGGGAAACAATAAATTAGATACATCTATTGTATGCTGAAATGTTTGATGTATAACAGCAAGTACGAAGGTTTTAATTCTTATGTTCCAAAAACAAGTTAAATACAATTCAGCTTAAAGGCTGATGACAATCTGTATTTACTTGTCAACAACAAATTCCAGTTAAAAACTGTTATAAAACATCATGTAGAGATGTAAAGATAATGATGGGACTTGCTGCTTCTGGTTGAGACTGCATCTGCAAGATTTGCTCAAAGCAGATCCACTCCCCAATCATGCCTGCACTTTAGTAATGACACCTCATCTTCTGCTTAAGGCTGAAGGACTTTTTTTTGTTCAGTGGAGGACACATCATCCATCTTTATGTTCCTAATTCCTAATTCCTGTGGGGGCTGGCACCCTAATTAATGAGTCTTTTTTACTGCTATCCAGTGTCCAACCTATTAACCGCAAAAAAGTTACACTACCTAAGTCTAGGATATGCAAAGTTAGAACCTGCTTTTGTCAAAAGAAGACATTTCAGAACCATCTATTCCAATGCATCATGTCTAATGTGCTTCCTGACATACCATTATTAAACTAGTAAAAAAGGTCTTACCCTGGTCTATGACACAGCTCTCATTGAAGCCACTAATTAATGAAGGGTAATATCTCCAGTAGAGATCCACGTATTCATCCAACTGAAGGTCTCTGCAAACAAAACAAGGTCATCTTTATTATAACATACACTATTCCTATACAGCATTGGCTCTATACCCATGAACATGTGAAATATACTCCCATACTCAAAATATTTACTGTTTAAGAGGCTGCATTCAACATAAATAGTTGAAGGACATTGGGGAAAAACAAAACTAAAAATGGCTCTGAATTCTCAAAAAGCCTCAGTGGCATTTAACTAGATTTTCAACCGTAATTAAAACACATGGCGAGAGTAATTAACAACTGTGAGTCATTAATATTCATCTTAACATCAAGTAATCAATACTTTTTAATCCCACTATCAAGGTCCCACTCCCTAACACCTACCAGCTGTGTTGAGAGTGCCTGTAAAAATGATCATTAATCTTAACCCTTTATTCTTTTTGTTGATTTTGTATCCCATTATTTAAATTGGTGGTATATTTTACAGTGTAGTGGTTCACACAGTTTTTAAGCTCGTAGCCTAGTTTTCAGATTAACAGCATTTTTCTGTGAATTACAATGATTAAATAGAAATTGAGAGAAAAAAAATAAAAACAAAGAAAAACAATAAAATTCTGACAGAAAATACAGCTATTACAAAATGACCATTAAAAAAATATCACATAGAAATATATTTTACAAATCTCACTTTCAAGACCCAATTTAACAAAATATATATATTTGAAAGACAGAGTTTATAAAATTGAATCCTGTGTAATAAAAATGTCTAAATCGAAATTTTGGCCTTAACCACAATAAGCCTGTTAAAGCATACTTCAGCCCACAGACTAACCAACACAGGCCAATTACTGTGTAGAGTGCTTCACTCTCCCACTCCACCTATTCTGTTAATGTCATTGCCACCAATCACAGCAGTCACTTGACAACCTGTTGAAGTTTATTTCACAGTACACACGACAAAAGGCCCTTGATTACATACAACCCATCACTTAAAAACACAGTGAACCAGGATGTCTTTGTTGTGATAAATATCACATCCAGTCAAGTCTCCTCTTCATTTTTTGACCTTTATACGATAAAGCAGCAGGTTTTGTTATTGTTGTTCTGCTATTTCACATATGTTTATTTCTATGATCGCCTAACCTAAACCTCAACCTAACAATGAAAATCAGCCTTAAACCTAACCACTTCCTCAGAAATAAGGTTTTGCCTGATTAGGACAAGATTTTGGTCCCCATGAGGCATACCAGTCCTGACAAGGTCGATGTTTATGCCAGAAATGGTCCAAAGAGGTAACAAATAAAAAAACAAACACATACAAAGTCCAGCAGCAGTTACCTGGCCAGCTGCTGAAGCAGACAGACCAGCGATGAGGCTCTTGCTCTCTGCAGCTCGTCCAGCTGCAGCTCTTGATAGAGTAGATGGAGAACATAGAAAAGTGCAGGAATGTGGGGGAAGAGAGGAGCTGAACTATCCAATTTCAGAGATGGACATGAGGGATAAGAGGTCTAGGAGAAAGGAAGAATAGAGGATTCAATATTTAAAGATTCAACCTTTAACTTTTCCTGAATAATTTCCATGTGGAGTACCTTGTTAACTAGTTCCCCAAACACATCAATTTGTTGCCATGTGGCTGCATCTTTGTTAATATGAAGACTAATATAGATGGACATACACAGCTAACAATATTTAGGCTAAGATGAATGCGGTCTAACACAAATAGTGAAAGTAAAGGTGGAGAAGTAAAAATATGCATCAAGGAATATCAAACATGTACAGGACAAACAATTAAAACATCATGCAATAAAATAAGTAGATCCACCAAAAGTAAGTTACATACAAAGGACAGGCCTGTGGTTTCTGTGGAGTCCACTGTACCAGATACAGACTGGAAATGCATCTGACGGTGAAAATGAGATCCCAACAAATAGTCCCAGTCCTGCAGAGGGAAGAGCAGAAGCCTGTCAACAGGTGGTATAACTCTCTTAAGACTCAAGGGCTTGTTCTGACATCCACTATGGAAAGCATTCCTTTATTATTAGGGATGCTCCGCATGAAATGAAGTACAGTCCCTTCATTCCCACAGAGGTGTTACCACCCTTCACAGATTCTTCTTCACAGAACTCTTGTAGTTACCTTAAAGTTAAAGTAGACACCACTGATAGTCTTAAGTGATAAATGAGCCACAAACATCACAGTACATGATACCTCAAACACACACCTCGTCAGAGCCTCCATCAGAGGGACGTGCTTTCTTGGCTGCAATCACTGGAGAGAGAGGCACTTCAAAATGCAGCTGGAAAAACAATGGAGGACAGAGGACAAGGTCAACAATCACAGGTGAGTGATCAAAATGAAACATAGGCTTTTCAGGCTCTACAACTGACTTACGTTTCTTGTCCAAGTGAGACGCTCGGTGTTGTAGCCCATCAGTGTCATAAAACAGGTGACAAACAGATTCCACTCTGCATGAGCACTGGGGCCACCAGGGGCATTGTAGATATTATACCACTTCACCAAAACCTGCAGAATGAAAGTCAACAGTTTTTATACCATTTCTAGACGAGCCAACTACAAATTAATGTTAACAGATTCTCAATTATCACCAGTGTATTTAAAATCCATCAAACATATCAATTCAGATTCAGATCATCATAAATCACAAACAGAGTGATAATTAGGCATAACGTTCAGTTTATATAGCAGATCTCAAGGACTCCTCTGGATCCTACATGCACACACAGACAGACTTTGATACAACCTACCAACCTGCACACACACCCGCACGCTCCCTCCCGCCCCTTACCATACTCCTCCCTCCCTCCCTCCCTCCCTACTATTCCAACCAGGCCCGGCGGCGCGGCCTACACTGCGATGCCACATATCCATTATGCCTATATTGGATGACGGACTGTTCAAAATTTTAGGGTACATACACAATCAAATGTTTATGTGCTGTATGTATAATTCTGACGTGTGCCATTATTACGTTCAACTTGTAATAATTGTGGACTAATTGATGTTATGTTATGTGGTATATGGATGTGATATTTCAATTTCCCAGCTTGGGATTAATAAAGTATCAATCAATCAATCAATCAGATACAACCTCTGGTACTGGGGAAGAGTGTGCACAGTGTTGCATATAAGTTTGTTACTTAAAAAATACCACAGTTTTTACAAATACATAATGCAAGTAATCAGAGGTTTGCCCACAGGTGTCTAAAGATGATGTATCCTTGCAGCATTAGGTAAGGGAACTTAACACTCAGTCAGACAAACCTTCATGGCAGCTTCTTTTGGCAAGATAAAACGAATCGCCTGGAGGCATTTCCTCACTGAAATAAATCAGAGGAGGACAGGGTTATGACGACGGAGCAGGTGAAAACATTAAGTTAATTCCATATCAGTTAATAAAATTGAACTTACTCCCAACTACTATTTGTATGGTGTTTGAGCTTCAGGCGCGCACCATGCACTGCCTTATGCCCACTGCTCTGACATAGACCTTTGTTTCATGTCATTCTACATTTCTTCCCGTTCACTGGCGTTTGTTGAAGTTCTTATACAGACATTAAAAACACTTGAGGGGAAAAATACAACAGGATTCCTAATAGTCAGAGTGTCTCATTTACAGACTTGTCTTGTCATGACATGCAGTTTCAATCAGCAACAGTTAGTTATAAATAGACGTGTTCAAATATAAAGTGTTGAGCTTTCCTCTGCCATGCATTTTTAAATTATATATAGCATTATAGTATATTTTACTGTATATATTATAGTAGGTGTATATCTGCAGTGATGTTTCCTGAGATCCTTGGGTGTTTTGGGTCTCGCAACATCAGACACCTTCCCTTAGGCAACCCAGCCGAGGCTGATTGGACCCCAACTTGTGTCCCAGCAGCGTTGGCCCAAGTTTCAGACCTTTTATTCCAAATCCATCTGGAGACTCTCTCTGCAGCCTCTGTGGTGGACTTGATGGGTCTCCTCTTTACAGCTCCTGTGATGGAGGGTGAGCTGGCAGCAAAGCCTCGACATCCCACCTCTATTGGATCGCAGCAGGCTTTCCAGCCTCTCCTCCAGCATTCTTCTGTGAGCTCGTAGTATTTGAGTTGCTTGTGCTCATTGGCCTCTTCCATGCGATCCTCCCAGGGGACTGTTAATTCCAATAAGAGGACTTGCTTAGAAGAGCCAAATGTCAGCACCACATCTGGTTTCAAGAAGGTCACTGTTACATATTTGGGGAACTTGAGCTGCCTGTCCAAGTCAACTCACAGTTCCCAGTCTGATGCCGATGAGAGTAGGCTGGCTGCTGGTGTTGGCTGTGCTTGTTTGCTTTACTCCAGCTTTCACAAATGTACTCTCCTCTGGCTGGAGGTGTATTTTTTTGTTAGCTACCGCAGTGGAGGTGGCCTCAGCTAGTGTCTTCAGTAACTGGCTGTGGCGCCAGCGGTAGTGGGCTGCCAGGCAGCTGCCAGGCAGCTGCTAAGGATGTGTTCCAGTGTGCCCCTTCCTGGACAGAACGGACATGTTGGAACGTCACTCTTTCCTCAGGCATGCAGGTTTGCTGGGCTGGGTAGCACGTCATAGACAGCTTGGACCATGAACTTGATACACTGTGGCTCTGCCTTCCAGATGTCATACCAGGTCAGCTTCCTCTCCAGCGCTCCTTCCCACCTGGTTAATGCTTCATGCTGCAGCATGCTCACCGTCCTGCTGCAGCATGCTCACCGTCCTGCTGGTCCTCACTTTCTCAACACCTGCCCACACCTCCTCCAGGACAAGATGGCATCTGTCCTTTCCCTGGGCCAGGTCACACTGTGGCTGTGGGATGGCTCCCAGCCCTGCTCGTCCAACAGCCATCATGCCCAACAGAGCCTTGTGTTTTAGCTGGGATTCTGCTATCTCAAGCCCCTCTTGAGCTCTTCCTGCCAGTCCTAATGACAATGTCTGCTGATGCAACTCTGGTGTCACTGGAGTCTTGACAGACTAGTGCCACTCTTGTACGGGAAAGACTGAGTTCCTCCTCCAGGCTGTTGAATGGAAGCTGGAGTTTATTGCTCCTGCCATACAGTGCTGCACTAGTGAGACTGTGTGGCAGACCCAGCAGGACATTTTGGAGAAACATACAGTAGCACAATCTGGTAAGAAAAGGTTTTAACAAATATAAACAAACACTGGGACCTAACTTTGCAGGAGAGGAATGTTTGTGTTTCTAAAGTCAAAATCAAATGTCATCTATTTAACATCCTCTTCACCTTAAGATGAGAAAAATAAAGGAGGAAATTTAAAATGAAGCACCAATTTGACTGTAATTAGTGATACTGTGTTTCCAAACAACTCTGACCAATCAGATTCCTAATCAACATCACCGGGCTATCTTAATTGGACAGCCAGAGTAGGAAAGGTCAGAGAAGAGGGGGATAAATGCCATCTCATTAAAGGGACAAAGACTTGACTGGGGTCGATTAGTAAATAATGGGGTGCAAAGCATGGCAAAGATACAAAGGAAGTAAAATACACAGTCAAACCCACACCAAAGACTGTGTATGACTTCATTTAAAAGAGCAAACCATAAAAAAGTTAAAAGGTGATTGAAATCTTCATTAATTCAACGTCCATGCTCAGAGCAGTTGCTGAAAAGGATTGCCATTAGAATCCCCAACAAATTAATGGATTTTAGTTGCCTGCTAAAGCCTGGTTTATACTTGATAACTGTCCCTGGTCATCTTCAACTTGCAAAAAGTGGAAGGTTTCAGTAGTTTTCTTGGCAACCAACCACAAACAAACCTCCAGCTGGCTGTTGTGTCATATTCTTTAGTTTATCATTTATCAGGAAGATATTTTGGTCTCACAGTTGTAGATGAAACGTCTTAATGGAGATGGCGGCTAACAATCACATTGCGTAAAACAAAATGATGAAGAATGCTGTACACAACACAAGAAAATCCGAAAGGTCAGTTGTATACATGTTTTTTGAACAGGAAGTTTGATGCCAGGTATGTTTACATATATATTCCATGCAAACACTGATGAACATTGATGTTTGTAGACTGTAGGTCAGTATGTGGGTGTGAGTGGGTTAGGGTTGGCTCCTCCAGTGGACATGGTCAGAGTCTCAGAGTCACATGATTTGAAAAAAAATTTTTTTTGATTTGAAACCACATTTTTTAACACTAAACTTAAATCACAACAATTACATCTTTCCCAAACTGTTCACTCCCACACAGTACAAATATAACAGCATGAGCGTCATCAAGTAATAAAAGCCTAGGGTGTTCCAACTGCCTACCTTCATTACAGTAACCACCTTAACACCTGTTTTCATTGATCTGAGGAAATGTGATACTGTTGATTCATGTGCTAATTACCTGAGGTTCCCACACATAACCCATATGATATTTCTCATGTGAACTGGTCTTTGAGCTCTACTCTTATTCACTCAATAGTTATTCATTTCCATGTCTTAGTAAAAACTTTGCTATCTAAATCATAAGGCTCCACTGGGACATAATAAATATCTAAGATTTTTTGTATTCATAGTTGATTCGCAAAGAGATGCAAAGAATTTAATTAAAACATTAAATGATTTTTCTCAGAGATACACTGAAAGTTGAGGAATGTAGTGGCTTAACATCAAAATATACAGTATATTATTTAACTGCTCTGCCATATTTGTATTTACCTTTTTAAGAAAATTCTTGGTATAAACACTGACCTTGACAGGAACAGTAGTGATCTGATCTGATCTTAATTACTGAGGCAGAACCTATTTGTTCAGTAATTGGTTAAGTACAGGGCTAAGATTTCACTTGTGATAAGTTTAAGGCTAATGTTAAGGCTATGGGAATGGAAGTCAAGGCAGTGCCCTGCAAAGAATAGATGTGCTAACCTATGTGTGTGGGTACACTTCTGTAGTGAGTGGGGGGCCTTTTGGCCGGTCCTCACAACTTTAAATGGCTTTTTAGGGGTTAGGGTTAGAATTGAGTCTATGTTAGGCATATATGGTAGTAGTGGGAGTTAAGGTTGGGATAAGGGGCTAAACATTGCATTATGTCACTAAGAATGTTGTACAAGAGTGTATGTTTGTGTGTACTACGGCTATGCTTTACGAGACTTTACGAGCATTTTTCAGAAAGTGAGGGCATTTTTGGTTGTGCTGTAATTTTTCTCAGAATAAAGAGCTGAATGTTAGTTATGTTGAGTTTGAGGGGAGGTTAGTTAATTTGGAGGTACAAATGTGTTTGTGGGTTCATGTGTAACTCACCCAGCTCTGAAGTAGCAATCTCAGGGATACAGATCCTCACCATTTGGCCACTGTTGAGTTCCTAACAAGTGAAAATGATTGAACACAAATTCACATCAGTTAAGTACAACTGGATCAGCAGAGAGTGAGTTCTGGCAGTTCAATAATATTACACTTTCTACAGCTAATCTGATACCTAAGTATAAACCAATTGCTACTAAATCAGCAGATATTTTTGTCAGACATGAGAAAAAAAATATTCTACTAAGAATAATATCAACAATGGCTCAGTCCTATTCAAATTTCCCCATAAGCCATAACAGGGTGAGTTATTATGAGTTATTATCAAGACACTGATTCACCTCAATGGAATCTGGCCATCATAAGATTTATTATTTACACCTTGTTGTTCATCCCAAGTAGATGACATACCTCCACAGCGTAAAAGAAAAATAAGTTCTGCACTGGAGAAATACAGATACTTTTATTCATGTATTGCTATAATTATGGCACACACCCCAACATGTCTGACAACAATAACCATTGAGGCAAGCATTCACCAAGCTTTTTAGCTTTCATTCGCAATTATTATAGGATCTGAATCTCTCTCTCTCTCACACACACACACACAAATGACAAGAAACAACACCCTTAGGATCTTACTATTCTAGAACAGATTATAGGCATTAACAGCAGTCAGTTTAAGCAGAAGCTCTCCTTGATACACACCTAAAGTCACTGCATGAACGGCAGACAAACATCCCATTCTCTGTTATCAATTAAAAAGGAATTATTAACACAAAGACAACCTAACCCTAACCCTATTGAATCTCACTGATGTCCAGTATAACCTTAATGTTTAATTTCTTCAGCATCTGCCAGAAATCTTGCACCTGATTTAAACAAAGTACAGATAAGATCACTTATGTGCAAATGCACTATTTTGATATTCTATACAGAGTATTTCCACAGTGCTGAATTAAAGTGCTGGATTTAGGGTGAGGGTTGTCTTTTGGAAAAAAAAAAACACAAACCAACCTACCAGGGTGACACGGTTGCAGACGGGATCCCTCAAGGCACGAATGTAGGGCATGGCTTGTTGGAAGGAGTAATCTTCCAAAAATGAAGATTTATGGTGTTTAATGTTTGGACCCCTCAGTTCTGATACTGGTGAAGGCATCACAGCCTCAAGGAGAGAGGAAGAAATCAGGTGTCGGAGATGGTAAAGAAGAAAGAAGAGGATTGACAATAAAAAAGAAACAAACATGGGTATTGCAATACCAAGCAATAATTTCCTGATTATTTCAAGCAGCAGAATGCAGAACTAAAGAGGAAGCCAAATTAATCTTCCATATTTTCTATGACAAGGTTATCTTGGTCTGTGGAAATTGTTTCTCAAGACAAGAAAACTGATATCTACAACTGTGAATGCAGATACCAAGGGTAGGAAAAATGAAAAGTTAAAATTAAAAATGTGTTACTACTGGAAAAAACACACATGATCAAATAATTAAATAAATAAATCTGTGTACAGAACAAAATGTTTACAAAACATGGCAGTACCTCATCCAGTCTTTGGAGGTGTCTACTGCCAGCATTTGCTGGGATGCTCACATTCTCCATTGGTGTGCTGAGATGAGTGTGTTGGTTCGTCAGGGTAAAAGTGGGTAACAGGAATCCAGGGACAAAAACCTTACTGACCTAAGGAAATACCAAGAAAGTATTTCACCACCTAACACAATCAAAAATGTCAGTATCATATGCAAGAGGTTTAAGTTTGTCCGTACCCTAGTGATTCCTGTGTAGAGAACCAGACTGCCACAGGCTTCCAGAACCAGCATGGCATCTATACTCTGTGAACCAAAGTTTAATGGCAAGAAACATGTGAAGACCTACATCATTAACAACTATTATCTTTATTAAGTAATGAATCTAATGCATCAAGTAATGAATCTAATGTCAATACCGATTATGTGTTAATAAGTGGTATGCTTTTTGTTGTTCTGTTGTGAATTACAGTCAGACATCAGTGCCCGTCTGTATCTGCAAATGTCCCCTTATTTGACGAAAAAAGTAAATATGGGTCTGCATTAATGAATAGCTGATAGATCCTGCATCCAAAGATGAATCATTTGATTTTACTAAATGTCATAACATTGTGAAACATTATTTCACATACAAAAACACAACAATAAATTTAGAACTGTAATACAAGATCTGAAATTGTGAGCAGATTTTTTTTTAAAACATACATTCGGACTCACAGAAATGACTCACATAAGAACCTCACTCATATACAGTATCTAGTGATGCTGTGCAATAAACTCCTATGACAGAGCTTTAGCTCAGTTAAGTGTATCCACAGTAGATTCAGTAGGTAATGGAGGCAATTACAGACATAATTATATCAGAGGGAACAAAGAAACAATGTTGTTCATTAAAAAGGATTCAGTAAGACCTCCTGCTTGGTGTCTAAAAAACTTCACACACAGCCATTTCACATTGTATGCTGATGTTTCAGTTCAGTTTCAAACCATATAATTGAACTGTTTGAATCAGGCCACATAGTTAACTGAACATTTCTATAATTTGTAGCGACAGTGTCAGAGAATCAGCAACGTTAGACCAACAGTTGTTTCTATCTTTAGACTCAACTCAGAACATTGAAATTGGCTGCTCGGATTCATTAGCAATTTTTAAACTTTTTTTTTCATAATAAACAAACAGGAAATTTTAAGTAATTTGCAGTTTGTCAGCTGATCCGTGTTCTTCCAATTTGTGCTGTCAAAATAATTTACATTTCACTTCATAAACAAGAAGACATTCATTGCCTTTGTCTACATTTATGTATGTACCTGCAGAGGTTCTGCATCTTTGGCAGGGATGGACGTAACAGAGGCAAAGATGAGCTGAGATGTATCATTGCTCTCAATAAACTTCACACATCTGTGGAAAAAAAATGTTACATTGTAAATAAACTTTTAGAAGCCAATGTTAAAGGTTTTTCTGGACTTTATTTTAGTTGACCTGAGTTGTTGGTGAGACTCCACCATGAAACAGAGATAGCTGTTCTCACACACATCTGAGGTCAGGAATACTTTAGATGCCTGGCTGCTCATCTCCCTACAGAGGCAAAAAAATGTGATATACCATGTGCTGTTATCAACAAAATATGGTGATTACAGTTAAGTTATACTAAAAGAAGAAAGGTCAATTTGGGTCAATGCATCAATTTAAGACACGAGTACAGATGTTCAGTAGGGTCCACTCCTGGTATATAATGACCTGTGACATCCAGCAGTAAGTGTCTCACTCCACAGTTGTTCCATGCAGAGGTCAGGTTTGATGGGCTCCATCTCTGGCACCAGCATCGTCTCATTAACTGTGCTGTTAGGAGAGGTTAACAATCCATGGGGCCCCCGGGGGGGCGGGGTGTTGAAAGACGTGCTAAAACGAGCCACTCCTGAAAAGGATGGAGCTGCCATGCCTGGAGAGTGAGCACGGCTGGGATAGAGGAACAGGAGGTGTGAAAATAAAGCACAGTAGTAGATATGTTTGATTGAGGATCTTTATCTGTCCTCTCGTCGGTTATCATATACTGCATAACTGTTTGATTAAAAAAATAACTTTGCAGTTAAACTCACCTGAGAGCAGCCATGTTGGATATACTTGGGGAATGAACACGGGAATGTACCCCTGGTGATGATGTCATGATCCTGCTCTGATGGCTGTGCAGAGAACTATAATGGAGTGGAGACCCCATGCTTAAAAGACAAAGGGTCCATTTAAGACACGTGACCACTGGAAACATTTCATTATGCTAAATGAAATCATTTATTCACTTTCTTTTTTCTTTCCTGTGTTTGATTTTCTTGAAGTCAATCACATAATTGTATGATTCATAATACTTTATTTATTTATTCTCACTATTTATTGAATTGGTTTTAATCCTGACCCTCATCACCCTGTCTTGGCTAGGTCTTACTTGTGACTTCAAAGTGAAATAAAAGTAAAAATAAAATTGAGGTTGATATCTTGCACAATTTGTTCAACCACCAGCCCATTAATACAGTCAAATATGACAAAGAAAGCATCAAATCATATCTGAGAAGCTGGAAAATCTTTGCCTACATTTTGCCTAAAATAATGAAAAAACAAACTGTTAATGTATTAATTGCACATTAGTATTCTATCACATTGACTGATCGCTAACTCATATAATCACTGCCACTCTATGTGCTTTGAACAACTCACTTCACTTTCATTACCTTGCTCCAGTTCCAGGACCAAGCCCAGCTGCCCCACTCCAACCAGGAGAGTCCAGACGGGCAATATTACGGAGGTGAGAGGTCAGAAAGCCCATCAGACCAAACGGTGTACCTACCGGCTCTGTCGGACAACACAGGACTGCAGAACGCTCCTGGTGAAGGTAAGAAGCTGGATTAGGAACAGGTCATCTGTGGCTATAGCTGTGTGTGTATGTGTGTGTGGGTGCACATGGGACAATACGAGATTCTGATGATATAATAACCTGAAGCAGAATTCAGTATTCAAATTGAGTAGCAAAGTTATTGGGACAACAGCTATAAAACGTCACCTTCTTTAACCATCATACCATTGATTACGCAGCTGACTAACTGCTCACCCCAACCAAAAATTATGTTTTTCAACACTGCACACTCCCTGTGTGATTCCTGCACTTTGTTTTGACATGTCATTAAGATCAGCGCATTGTTTGGTACCTTGACATTTTAATACCATGATTGACCTAGTGTGCATGTCAAACACTTACATCATGAGTAACCTTGCGCAAAGCCCATACAAGATGAATTCCCTGTACTGTGTCATAGGTGACAACTACAGAGGGCTCTGTGCTGCTGAACACAATCTTCATTGTGGGGTCAGAAGCATACTGCACACTGGAACCTTCAAACAGACCTGGAAAACACACCGTGACTCAGTGACACAGGTAAGAAAATCAGCTTATTATTATTCACTGAAGTAGGTACAAGTAATTATGTACGTCATACCAGCTGGCTTACACACCACTGGTGCAATCTCATCTAGAGGATGCAGCATGCTGAATACAGTGGGCAGAGGCTCTCTAGAAAAAGAAAGATGCAATAACCTCAGTATCTGGACAAATGATCATTTATCTGTGTGACAAGGAGACCGTCACACAGTTTTAATTTAAAACTGTTAATGTAAACATGATTGTGTACCCAGGGAGGCTTTGTTGTGTGTCAGTCACAGTGTTTTTTCGTTCCAGTAATAGTCCAAACTTGGTCGCCCACACATCTGAGACCTAAAGGAGACAATAGGTTGGACGTGAGATACATGATATTATTTTGTAAAATGAGGGCAATATTCATCTTTTAACTTAACTTTTGTAACAAAAGCCTGTTAGATGTCTTCTGCCTCGCATTCACTAACAAACACTTACCATTATCAGCTTTCCATAAATTTGTAGAAAATACACAGCTAAGGAGTTGTATATACAAAGTCAGTAAGAAACACAGCAAAACACCAACAATGATGTTGCCCCAACAGAGTAAACAAGTTGCACAATATAACTCTAACTTTTATATGACATATATATGACATAATTCCAAAATTATTAATTAAAAAATAAGCATGAATGAGGTTTTTTTTTTCCGAGAAATAAACTTTCTTTCTTTGTGCATTTTAACTCATCTGTAATTAAAAAATTTTGGCCCATATTCACTCGCCTGGAACGGAAGTGGTGAAGTGAAATCCTTCCCAGTCACAGTGTGAACGTTGAGACAGCTGCTCTGGACAATGCACACTGTCTGCTCCAATTCCTCCTCTGTAAAACAATAGTAAATGTGCTGTATTTTCATTGATAAAATCTCATCAGAACAACAAAAAGTTATAGTAAATATAACTTGAAACAATAATCGCTTCTGAAATTTGCAAAATACTGTACCATCTTTTTTGTCCTGAGGAACAGCAAAGTTACACCACAAGGCCTGCAGCAGAGAAATCATCATTATTATTTCATTCATCCATTGTTTTTCTGTTACCTAGTAAAAAGGACCAACATTTAAGTGACACCTCACTTATTTACAGGCACATATACAGTATGTCATTTCTGCTACTAGGAGTCAATCAAAGAAACAAAAGACCTACAGTACTTTGATGACAGCGGGTTTCCTTGTGTTTGCACTTCACGAGGTAAGCTTTAACAGCAGATTGCATAGCAAACAGCAATAGTAATAATAAGCCATCAGTGAAAAATGCACCCAATTAAATGAAAAAAACAAAAGACAACACAATGGCTAACTAGTAGCACAGAATATTTCCTTCCTTCACTCTGATGTTTCATGGGGGTTTGCCCAAGACGTTACTGCAGAAACCGGTAAAGCAGATGATGGCAGTTACCTTGAACAGAAATTAGGATTTCTATGATTGTTAAAAAATGTTTTAGCAAAAGTAAGTACACTACTCAAAATAATAAATCTCATATATATCAGTCTAATCGTTTTTAGATATTTTAATGCAGAAATTGTACATATTATACCCTGAAAAGGTACAAAATGACAGTAAAAATTAAATACTTAAAGATAAGGATATGAGACATCCAAACAATAAAGACCTGTTGCACTGGGCTGTCAACAGTGAAGGCCTTGTATACGTTGGAGGCTTGGGTGCGACTTCCCTGGCTCCAGACTACCACATTTCCTGCTGTGTAGAGCTCCTCTTCAAACTCCACGTCCTCTTCCCTCATGCCAATGCAGCCTTTCCTAAGCTGCCATAATTCCTGTTGCAGTGAAAGTCAAAAACATGGACATAATCAAAAACATTCTGCAATTTGTGCAAATATGACTTGCATTCGTTCACCATCTGAATTAAATTTATCATATTTTTAACACATATTTGTGATCCTTGCATCTCACTTCTCCTGTTTACTTATATAGCTACAATATAAGTACCACTTTATAAATTATAAAACCTCACCCTCTCTCTCTCCTGTAAACTAACTTCCTGCAGGGACCCAACCAAGCCTGCGGCGCCATCTGAGGACCAGAGCTCGGAGGCAGGCTGAAGCTCTCTGAGCTGCAGGTTGAAGGCATTTGGATGGTTCCTGCAGTGCTTGCGTCCAAATGGGACAAAAGACTGCAATTCCCCTGCGGCGATCATCATGGCTGTCTCTTCATATATGACTTCCGACATGAGTTATGGATATCAGCATTATTTCTGGAAAGATGATGAGATGAAGAAGACAGAAACATGGTCATAATAAGTAGGTATTTATTTGTTGTAGCTGTTTTACTCAGCAGGGGACACTAAACTGAACAGCAGAATTTTAATTTACAACACCGACATTAATAAGTATGCAATGTAAATATGTTACAATATGACTGGTGTACAGTATTATATCAATTTAATGTCAGTGTACTGGCAGTAAATTTTGTTGTACTTGTACTTCAAATGCCAGTGAAGTCAATTTGATGCATATGTACCACCAACCACTTTAAATCAAAACATGAATACACAGTAGAAGCTGAGCAACAGGCTTAGTAAGTGGTAAACTAGTTACGGTTATCAAGGACTGATGTGCCATATAAAAGACACAGGGAAACACGTTTCAGCTCAAGAAGCCTAATTTAATTAATTAATTTATTAAATGAGGTGTCAATGGATTCATAACTGTCTTTAACATAAAATAGCTGTATGAATCCATGACAGAGAAAAGTTGTGCAGCACTGAGACAGTGGCAGTAAATCTGTTGTGCTAGGTAATGACAAGCTGGATTCCATATTGGACCATTTAAAACAAACAAATGTAACGGTGAACATAACGCAGCGGGAAATTTAAACGAACATTTTGACCGTTAATGTTTGACATTGGACTGTAAGGTTAGTACACGTGCGGTCCTGCTAAAACCCCAAATAGTGTGTTGATTAATCGGGCTTGGTTAGCCTGCAAGCTAACGCTAGCCCCAGCTTGTTCTGAAGTTGTCACATCTCCGCCGCTAACCTGTTAATAAGGAATAGTCTGGCTCTTGTCGCGGAGTCCTTATCTTTGCTTTGGATGAACCTTCGCTGGCAACGACATAAAAACAACCCGGAGCAGGAGCCAAGCTGCGGATTTGGCTGCAGGAGGTTTTCAAAAGAGCGCGGACATCTTTGTTATCCCGACATCCTCTTCCTCCAGGAGTCAGCCAATCAGCGGCGAGGAGAAGAGAGCGATGATTGGCTGCCTTCACCCACATGCTGCAGTCAGCCTCCAACATCATTCTGCTCCATCTGAAATATCAGCTATAAAAACAACATTTTCACTCATCTGTACCGCTTTATCATCCACATGAGGGTCACGGGGGATGCTGGCGCCTAATTTCTCCCAAATATAAAGAATTTTTAAAACAATAAACAACATATACCTCTCCAATAAAATTTAAAGAGAAAGTTTGATGTAGAAAAGTGTTACATTTGTAACATAAACTTAGAAACAACAAAGCCCATGTTCTATGCTTGTGAAAGAATTCAAAATTTATGGAAAGCACTTCACAAGTGGATGTCTTCCAAACCCACAGATGTAGGTTTCCACTCTTCATTACATTCAGATAGGAGTATCTCTAAGAAATAAGAGGTTTGAATTTCTGGTAAATACAAATATTGATTTTCTAAATAAAGTTAGTAATATAGGAGGTGTTTTTTTGTTTTTGTTTTGTTTGTTTTTTTTAACAGACTTGTTTGTACTTTATACAGCTGCGAGTCTGTTGATGTTATTTTATGTTTTGGACTGTCCCATTCTTGCAAAGGAAAGGGGACAGAACTGGCACCAGGATTAAATTATTTATAATAATTGTCTTACCCATGCATTAGCCCCAGAAAAAGTAATGCGTGTAACATTTAGGAGCGTTCACTGGAAGAAAGTGAACCCTCCTTCATAAGTAATACATAATCTTTTTTAAACACTTTTAGTGAAGCAGGTGCAGAAATTAATGGAAATAATAACATGTTTTTATATTTAAAAAAAAGGGATTAAAGGAATAAAATAAAATACAATAATAAACTAGCAGATAAACAAGAATAAAAATGGAATAAAATGGAATTAGTAATTCAAATTCCTCCTCTCCATATTTCAGGCTTTCAGGATATTTTTATCCTCATGTATTTCCCCCCAGTCTTCATTTATACTGTTTATGTTCACTTGTCCATGACTCATTACTGTTTCATACAGCTGAATCTGTGCAACCTTCACTTATACAGTCCTTCCACTACTGGTCTAGTTTGTCCACTCAGTCTACAGTGTCAGACAGAGATATTTAAAGAAATCTGTCTTTTGTGGCCTGTATTTCTGCTGGAGCTCCTGGAAGGACACAAACACACACCCTGATGTGTAAATCTCTCACATGGTATATAATGTGTCAACACTGTGGATAGCAAGGAAACATCTTTATAATATTACATACAGGTAATCTATTGTTAAAGAAAAAATAATAACAATGAAAGAAAAAGGAACTAGTTTCATATCGTGAATGGACAAACCAACAGACAGGGTGCACACTGCATGTATGCATGTATGCATGTTTGTATGTAATTCTATGAATCAAATTCAGAAAGAAAGTGGTCATAAAAATGTATTTGGGTAAATCAGGAGTTTGGGTGTTACGGGAACTGATGTATACGATGGATGTCAAGCAGCAACATGTATTGTTTGACTGAGTTACCTCTCCAAGACAATAACAGTGGAACTCCCTGTGTGGTGGTGTGTGTGTCAGAGAGAGAACGAGACAGTCAGAATGCTGTATCTTATAAATATATTCACCTGTTTAATCTGACATGTTAAAGGGATGATATTACAAAAGGGAATGTGCCTGGTGTCATGGGTAAAACTCTAACAGATTATACTAATTATTTTATGTATATGCATATTAGATATAAAATATACAGTATAAATTATACATATTGTACTGGGCAAAAGTCTTTGGCAACCACCAGCTTTGAAGTTTTAAGAACGTTTTAATGACTATCCAACAAAAAAGTACACAAAAACAGGCACTGTTGAACAGGTACTGCTCTAGTTCAACAAAACTAGTGCAGTAGTACCCCTTCTATGTGTGCTTGAATTCCTTATCCAAAGGATGTCAAAGTCGGCACAGCACACACACACACTGCTGCCCTCAAGTATAAGTCACCTGCCAAGTTTGATGCCGATAGATACGTCGAGATATTGTAATAGATGAAAAGAGATCAGTCATTTTGGCTGAGAACTGCATTGAAGGAGAAACCCAGTGGCCTAATGGACAAGGTATCAGCCTCCGGAGCTGGGGATTGTGGGTTCAAGTCCCACCTGGGTTATAAGTGTAACTCAAGCAGCAATGTCTGTAAAAGCACAATATGCTGTCAGTTAACTGTTAGTTAATTAGCATTAAACCTGCTACAGCATGTGCTGTTAAAACGTTTACAATCTTAGAGAGAAATGCCTTTAAACCTCCAAGTGAAATATTTGCATTTCCATATACACTTATAATATAAATATTATAATATAATATTTGTGAAATATTCCTTGACTGTAAATGTTTGCTTTATTTTATTGCACAACAGACAGTATATCAGATAGAATTCTGTTATTCAACACTTAATGCCTATAACACATCCAAACTCATTATTCTGCTGTGTCAGTGCTTCTTCTCACATTTTATACTTTAGTTAATTCAGTTTCAGATTCAGAGTGCCTTCAGAGAGTGACACCTACAGAGAAATAGAAATACAGAAAGTAAGAAACACAAACAAGGAGGATGCAGTGCAGATGACCAAACATTAGTAAATGCAGTGGACTAATAATTTTACTACAGAAAAATGAAATGCCTGTTTATTACAGTAACATGCACACATGTTCACCTTTAAAGTTTTGGTCCAAAAGAAAGTAATATATGGATGGAAAGCAAAGAGATGGCCATCAAAAGAACTACAATTATGTGATAAATGTATACATCAACCATAAAAAAGAATTTTGATGACCGATTCATTGTTTTAGTCATTTAACAGTAAAGCAAAATTCCATATATTACATCTATTAGTGCTCCGCTAAAGGCTGATTAAAATGTGTGTGATTATTTACCTTAAATTTAATTTGTTTTTGCAAAATTATCATTTCCAATACATTTGATTGTTGAACGGGCCTCTTTGCAGCAAAAGAACGTCCTTCATGTGTATGAATATATAGATAGATAGATAGATCTGGAGAGCCAGGGCCGAGTACAACATGAGTAAAGCTTTGCTGGTTAATAAGAGGTAATGATGTGTGTGTGTGTGTGTGTGCACGCGCGTGCATGTATGTGTTGCACAAATTAAAGTATCTAGATGTCATTGCTGTACGTAATGTCTGCCATGGGGCTGAATCCAGGCCAAATGTATTTATGTGTTTAGTTCATTTAGGATGTGATGAAGAGCTCTGGTGGTCTAATTGATCCGTACAGAAGGCCACACACCAAAAACAAGGCCTCCATTAAGGAAACCTCCAGGGACTCTGTGTGGAGTCATTCTCTCTTAGTGTGTGTTGCCGTGTTTGTGTGAAATGAAATATAGCTAAATACTGGAATCCTATTTAGAGCAGTACCTTGACCAGTGGAAACAGGTATTTGGGCCAAGTGCTGGTATGACCAGGCCTTGAGTCCAAATTTAAAACAGTAATGTATAACTTTTAAATACGGTTACATTCAAACCACTGGCAAATTAGTTTAGCTTATGAGCCCCACATGAACCTCTCCATGTTTCTCAGTATGGCAGTGTTGAAATTTCATGTCACCCGGCGACATTACTAAGTGGTTTTGTGTCAGGACAACAAGAGGCAACATCAGAGTTGTGCCAGTAAAACAGACAGTTACAAACAAGTGGAAATGTGACTGTGTTATGACACCAGGGTTGTATCTTTTCCTTGTGTGTATGTATGTGTCTGCATGTGAGTGTGAGATGGGTTGAAATTATGCGTGTTTGATTGAATGACATGAACTAAGTTTTTTTTTTGTTTTTTTTTTGTAAATGTTTATTTGACTGTTGTAGTCTTATAGTTATATTTTAGCCACTGGGCAGGTGTGCAACCTTGGCACTTTTTGTTTTGCCTTTCTTAGTTTTGGTGGTAATCCCGAGTGGGGGCACGCTTCAGAGTGTTCACGTTGACTCCACCTGATTTTCAGTGACGTTTCAGTGACGTTCAGTGAGTTCAGCGTTTAAAGTCGCCTTGAGCTTGGTAACCCATTGAAGAATAGCTAGGCTTGGCTCCAACCTGATGCTTTGGGTATTTGTTTACTGATTGTTTCCTGAGTTTTTGCACTTTCCAAATATAATTCAGTTCTTTTGGTGTGTGAGGCATTTATGTTTGGCCACTTAATCTTTTTATAATAAATAAATCTATTGTACCTTTTTTGTGACCTTTCTTTTGTGGTAACTACTCTCCATGTACGTATAGGGCAGGGGTGTCAAACATACCCGTAAAATCTAATTATGATACAGAATACTATATCTTTCAGTTCCAGATACCTGTGACTAAATGCTTTTTATCTTTCTAGATCCACTGTGAACTGTAAATGCACACGTGTAAATGGTAAATTTAGACATAAAATTGTTGAAATTTTACTTATTTCTCTCACAAAATTGTTTTTGTTTGTTTTGTTTTGTAAAAGGACACATCATTAAATGTAAAACAGAGGGGAAAATAAATTTGGATTCGCTGTTCTTTATAGTTTATTATGTTATTGTATTGGTTTGACCCACTTGTGATCATATTGCGCTGTATGTGGCCCCTGAAGTAAAATGAGTTTGACACCCCTGGTATAGGGTCACATTTCAACCCAACGTACATGGAACTTCTGAAAATTTTCCCATGAAAAATTACAGAACTGAATTAACTGAAAAAAAAAACTACTTCTTTCCCACAATGTTGCTGTATACACTCAAACACTCCCTCTGTCAGGTCTGATAGTATTGCCTGACAGGGCCCATTTTCAGATGGCTGCAGCACACAAACGTTGAATTGTTTTTGTTCACAAAGACCACACAGAGGCAGAATAACATAAGGACAGAAAAAAATTACACATAGTTATGCACTGCATCTTGAACAAATTCAAACTGAGATTTTTTTTATTTATTTTTTTTTTAAAAAAGTTCATTTTGGCAATCTCTCTCCAGGATTCATTGCTGTCTCTCAATTTAAGTTTTAGAAACTGCATTCTGTCACTTTTACTTCCATAACAACAGTTGTCTATTCCCTCATTAATATCAATAATAATAAAATCATCATGTCCAGTTCACTGGGGAGGAATTAAACTCTGAGGTGAAAACATGTCATTTGCATTACGACATTAATACTGCTCATTTCCCACATGTCGTCCGGCACTGATGACCTGTTGTCTCCATTTTCAGCTCTTGGTACAGGAGACAGTCTCCTGCTGCAGAAAACCAGGTTTAGACATCAGGGGAGTTTAGCTGTAATTTATGTGACTAATCTCTTCTGGTGGTGGAAGGCAATCACTCACCAAACCCAGATGGGTCCACACTGAGACAGGAGGAAAAGAGTCTTCCCACATGGGAGGCAGAAACCTGTTTGACTGTGGCACCTGTGATGACTTTTCGGACGAGTGTAAAGGTTCGTCATTTATCTTTGGAATGATGCCTTGATACTGTCACCTCTGCGCAAACACTATTAGTTTGACCCAGATTTACTGTGTCGCCACACTGTACATGTGGTGACGCATGTTCACTTTGACTCATTTTAAAATGTCTGTTGCAGAACTTAAATGCAATCCATTTTGCACAGAGACCCTCAAGAATTATAATCAAGTGATCAGTCTCTCGCTCCAGAAAGGAAACCTTTGGATCCACTATCTTAAGAAAAGTATAACCCTATATGGGCTAAATGTAGATTATGATCTGAAATGTTTTTTGTTCATATTATTATTTATTTATTCCTCATTGTTTTGTGACAGTAACTACATCTACTAGAAATATGTTTGTCTTTTGTAAATAATGATGTCTACCACAATATTCTCTTTATGCTTATGTGAGATACATTTGTAAATATTGTATGTCAGTTTTTATAGTGTGAAACGTTATCATGTTTTTAGAATAAACTTTTTGCACTGTAACGTCATACATATTTACCGTAAACTGATACGATATGTGAAACATACTGGGAAAGCAATCTATTTTTATTTTGCTGGAGTAATATCTGTTTAGAGCCTTGGTGTTAAAGTGAATCAACAATTGGAGAGTGTGTTAGGTATATTCAAACCTGTCATGCACCTCATGCCAACATAATTAATTGATCCCTGAGCGTTTTTCCTTTTTTCTTGGGATATTGTATCACTATGTAGATACAGGACACATTTGGTGACACACACACACACACACACACACACACGCTTCATGATGTAGTCACCTGAAATGGTTTTAACTTCACAGGTGTGCCTTGTTAGGGTTGATTTGTGGAATTTCTTGCCTTCTTAATGGGGTTGAGGCCATCAGTTGTCCCAACCCCAAATTGTCAGGTTGGCACACAGCTGGCAGCACTATTTGACAACTGTTAGAATTCATATTATGGTAAGAACCAACCAGCTAAGTCAAGAGCAATTTTGTCAACAATGTGTGTCCAAACCTTTGAATGGTAGTATATGTAAAATTTATTTATTAGGCCAGCAACAGCTACTGATTCTGTATGTGGTCTGAATGAAATTGGTGGTATTTCCTGATTATCAAGACATGGGGAGGATTTCAAGTTCAACAATGATTTAACAATGCAACATACCATTAGAGTGGTGTTACAGTTAGTTTCTTGTTGATTCCTCACACCATATTTTTTTCTTCCTGTCTTGACTTGTCTTTGCCCCGGTTTGTGTCTCTGATACAATCTGTAGTTCACACTCCATCTATCATCATTTATGTCTATCTTATCTCGCTGTCTCTCCACCTGCCACATACACTCTCACCACATAAGAGGGACAGGGGACAGAGAGAAAGAGCGAGAGACAGAGAGAGAGAGAGAGAGTAATCTGCCATCAGAGTCGTTGCTCTGTGGTTTGCTAATTGGATAATGTGGTGCAGAGGAGGCACTCAGCAATCCAGGGGATTCCCTTCATTACACAGTCTGGTGGGAGAGTCATGATAAAAAAGTGACGCATTTCAAAAACATCCACCATTTGGATGTGAATTCCACCTGAGATTTTTAACACTTCCTTTTGAATTTATTTTATTAGTATTAGTGAAATTTTTTGCCTCTCGTTGGTCTTACTTGTTTAATAATTTATTGATTTAAAGGACACCCCGTTGCCAATGCACTCAGCTAGTGTCCACGATAATGACAGCACTACTATTACTGTTTCTTCCACAGCTACAATAATAATTAAATTAAATCATTTTAATTAATTCTGTTCTAACTCAAACAGATTTTACTCATCCCACAAGGACTTTTCTACTAGCACAACAGAGACAGCAAACAGCTAACAAAGGACATATAAATCACAGAGGATAAATAACAGAATGAGAGAGATGAACATTGCACCTGCTTTAAAACACATTAACAAGTGAAGAATATGTAAGAGATTACAAAACCTACAGCACAAAACGCTGTAAACACAAATTAGTAACAGCATTGTGTATGTGTAGGGATTATGTGCCTGATTAAAGTGACAGTGCTTATTGAGATACTTGACATAATTATTCTGCTCACTTGTTAAGGATATAATGTGATGGATGGATGAGGTTGAGAGGTTGATTGGTTTGGTATAACATTAACTCACTGTATAATGTCTGCTTGAAGAAAACAGATCATATTTAGAAAACAGAATGCGTGATGGGTCATTTTGAATCCCTTTTATCAGTCTCAGTTATGGTGCCTTGCTGCTATGCTGTACAAAGGGCGTGGAGCTTTTAGAATAGCATAACATAATTTTTGAACTGGTTTTCTCCATAAAATGCAGATTTGGGGATTAGGCAAATTGGACACTCTAAATTGACCATACAGTAAACGTGAGTGTGAGATTGAGGAGACTGGTTGTTTGTGTTTATGTGGCCCTGCGATTGACTGGCGACCGCTCCAGGGTGTTCCCCGCCTTTCACCCTATGTCAGCTGGGGTTGGGAACAACCACTCCGCGACCCTCACGTGGAGGATAAAGTCATAGACGATGAATGAATAAATTAATGAATTAATTAACTTTTGACCTCAACTGAGTTACAGGAACTGAATGTGTGAGAAGAACTTATGACTCGCTTGGAACAATGATGACTCTGACAGAGTCTGAAGCAAATAACAGAAGTATTCAAAACTTATACTAGGATACTGATGTGATACTGATACTGAAAGACAAGCTGGCACAGAAGGAAAGGAACAGAGACACTTTATACTGTGAGGGGAGACCACTGGTAACAGGTGTTACACATTTAGGCAGAGCCAGATAAAAAGAGCAGGAAGTAAAGACACCTGACACGAGACAAGATGTGACTTTTAAAATAAATCAGGAAATACACTTAAACAAATAATATATGAAACATAAACAAAACAGGAAAATTGTGCCTTTTTAGTTTTTAGATGGTAGTTTTCAGTTTTCATTCATTTATTTCCTCGTTCCTTCAGCAGCTTCAAAGAGTTAAATATTTAGAGTAAGTGAATGAGGACAGATAAGTTGATTCGTGTTCATGATGGTTTGATGGGGTGAATATGATATTAAAATTCATTACTGTTGTGGGTACTGCAGTGGATTTGGTGGTAATACTAGTATTGGTATCAGGAGTAATCAGAGCAGAAGACACAGTTGTTTGTCTGTGTTGTACAGAGTTACGTTGTCTTTTTGTCTATAGGAACTTTTTTTTGTACATTCCATCAACATCACCATAATAATGCTGATGTTTCCTCCATCAGCTTCCTCTTCCTGCAGGGATCTGTCTCCAATCACTGCTGTCAATTAGACCAGCTGCTTCTCCCATGGACTTCTACATAATCTACTTTCTCTCTGGACTGATCACATTAAGGTTCCAATGGTGCCATCATGGTTGAGAAGGAGGAGGAGGAGGAGGAGGAGGTGATCTGCTGACTGGGAGGAGATTTCAATGACCCGTGAAGGCCAGAGACACTGTTGTCATGAAGTCGAGGTAAAATAAC
This sequence comes from Brachirus orientalis, assembly GCA_016785285.1. Lineage (NCBI taxonomy): Eukaryota > Metazoa > Chordata > Actinopteri > Pleuronectiformes > Soleidae > Brachirus > Brachirus orientalis. The sequence continues at coordinate 273,121 of JAFBJR010000265.1, forward strand.
ATTTGTAATCATCATCATCACCACATATGCAGCAATGTAATCAGGGGAAAAAAATGAATCACATTTTCCAGAAAACTCTTGCTCACACATTGCTTTCATTTACTGTATCTCATCATGTACCTCAAACTACTTTTTCAGTTATCTGCATTGTACAAGGTTGAATCATTCTCCATTACACGCTCAAATCTTAAATTCTGGCATATTTTTTGTGATTGAACAAGTTGGCCCTTTAAAGCTGATTGGGAGAGATATGTATAATTTCAGTTTAAACTACACTGTCCCAGTGCTTTTGTCAGCTTTATGAAGAATGGACAATAGATTAAAACTTAGCCTTCACTGAGTGATTTCTCTGTGAAAAAAATTGATGTTTTCACAATAGAAAACATGATATATTTTGCTGAGTATTTTCACACTGAGAAGATGCAGATGCAGCTGCTTTGTCATTTAATTTGCGTCATGTCTTTGTTGTGTTATTCCTTCTCAGCTCTGTTTTGTTCTCAACCACCTTCCGAGATACTTGGCGGGTTTAGCTCTTTAGCGGATAAATGCTCCACTTATGTTATTATGTCTGACTGTTTGGTGCTGGGCAGGTATACCAAACATAGTTTTTATCGTGGCTGAAAACACTGGATGCAACAAACAAGGTTGTTATGTTGAGTCAAGTTGTGGACCATAAAATCAATACAGCGAGATGAAAGACCTTAAAATGTACTGTCTTACTAAAATATACCTGCAGAGCTGACACATTTTACATTTGACCTTAATGTAAAAATATTGCTTAATGCAGCTTTAGAACAAATAAATCTGTAACCAGTTGCTTTAAATGCAATCATTCAAAGGTGTTGACTTTCTTTGCACATATAGAAATGCTTCAAAGATTAATTTGGATGGATGGATGGATGGATGGATGGATGGATGGATGGATGGATGGATGGATGGATGGATGGATGGATGGATGGATGGATGGATGTGAGTTAATGAGTGCCAGCCAACGTCACAGCTAATTCATGTGCCGCTCTGGCAGAGAAAATCGCTCATCATCAGGGATGCGATGGGTAGATTCAGAGACTCTTCAGTGTCATGTCATGTTTTGTGAAAGCAAAAATACACAACCTAAAACAGGCAGTATCTTAACAGCGCCCTCTTAAATGGTAACCTGCAAGATCCATGGGTCTTTATTCAGTCTTCAGCAACATCAGTGATGCTGTGCAGTCACTACTGTGGAGTAAACATATGGATGCAAATGGCAGCAGCGGGAATTTTGATAACATTACTGTGGAATATGTACTTGCAGTCACCGTAACATAAAAGCATAAAATTAAGCCTAAAAACAAACTTTCAGTGCAATAACAACAAAAATGTAGTATTACCATGACACAAGCTACACACCGGAAAATATAAAAGTGATTTAAAGTTGATACAGTACATGTAAAATGTGTACAACAGCAACCTTAATCATTTAAAACTCTTAGTCCAGTTCAAAACATTGCAAGGGTGTGGTTGCCTGATTCTCTGAGGATACACAAATGTGGTAACTAACCTCACCTAAAGTTTCCCCGTGTTGTTTCACTGTGCTCGAGAAAAAAAAACCCCTCACATCTATATGCTCATCTATACTGTATTTATATTTATCTCCACTGCAGACTGCCATTTTTCTTCTCCTCTGATCCAGATGTTTTGGAAAGGGTCTTTTTAGGTTTCCAACCTAGCAGCAGCTAGTTGATATCTGCTTGCTCTGCTGGCATCCTGTGTTGAACAGAATGGCACAACCGACCGAAACTATAAGCCACAACATGAACAGTTTGAAGCCTGCAAATGAACATTTATTCTGTGAATATAGTGACAGCACCTTTATCAGTGATGCCAGTATTTGTACTGAGGTGTGTGTGAGGCAGACCTTGTGATACTTGAGGTCTTCAATAGATAGATAGATAGATAGATAGATAGATAGATAGATAGATAGATAGATAGATAGATAGATAGATAGATAGATAGATAGATAGATAGATAGATTGATAGATAGATTGATAGATAACTTTATTTATCCCAGAAAGGAAATTAAGTTGTCACAGTAGTCCAGTATTAATACAATAGCACAAAATACGAGTGGAGAGCAAAATACTTAAGTGGAGTAAACTAGGAGTAAGAATATAAATAAAATATATACAGAGTGGGACGAGGGCATTTAGAAAAACAAGTTAAGTAAGCAGATAAGGGGCAGTGGCAAGATGATGGTATAATACTGATGTTATGGTGATAATGTCACTGATTATAACAGTACACAATACCAGTATATAATAGTAATCAACAGAATATAATAACAACAGTATATAGTACTCATGGTATATAGTACATAGTACTCGTGGTATATAGTGTATAGTACTCATGGTAGCAGAACTCATGGTTCCATGTGTATGGACACAACACAATGTCAACATTCACACAGAGCAGACACAAAAGCATATTTTTGCCCTTTGTATCAATTTCATAATAAACCATCTGATTTGTCTTGGAGGTAAATGGAGATAAAATAGGTCAGATCTCCAGACATGATAAAGTATTTGTTTAAAAAAGAATGAAAAAAATCTATCTCCTTCCAATAGGCATACTTTGGACAAGATTTGTGAAGTGCATGCAACACACTGGATGCTATTGTTTTGTTAATATAACAGTTTAAAACAAAACATGCTTTTAGAAAGCCTGGTCTTTTATTCAAATGGATGATTTATTTCTGTAATCTCCAAAGGTCTTCTCTTTTTATTTTCTTCTCCCACCTTCTTTAACAGATCACCAGAAAACTTTTGAGTTTAACTTCTCATCATCTTTTTTTCCTTCTAACTGTTACTTCCTCTTATTCTGTCTCTCTCTGACCTGCATGTTTGCAGGGAGATGAGTCCAGGGAAATGATCGGATGAGTCAACGGTGTTAACCGTGGCATGTACATTTGTTATTCCGGAAAAAAAGGGAAAAAGGAAAGAAAGAAAAAAAAAGAAAAGAAAACCTTCCCACCAATTTCACCATGTCTGTTTGCTTCATGAGCAAGACCAATGACGAAAGCAGCAGCCTGACGTCTCAGGGCCCTGATTGAATCGGATGTCCCCTCCTGCTTCGTGAGAATCATCCAGGTGTATAAAACCAGAGCGGAGCAAAGGATGAGCAGAAAGCATCTGTCAGGAAGCATCGGATCAACAGAGTGGACATTACAACACCAGAGCGAGATCAGGACTTTGGAGAGCGCGCAGAGCAAAGATCCAAACGCAGACGACTTTCTCCAAAGCTCATGTAAGTTTTCATTTTTACACAGAAACTGAAGATATCTGTAAGACGGAGCGTTCTCGATTGTCTCTACTTATTGTCTTTCAGAATGTAGTCCTTGCGCGCTCCTGCCAGGTTGTGGAGAACGCTTTCCCAAAGGCTACGTTTGCGTTTTATGAAAAGATAAATACATAAAAAAACGAATTGTTTTTTTCAGCGCACTCAAACACAGTTTGGTTTGTGATCTGAGGTACCTGGGAACTAAACTGCAGTGTTTGCATTTTATCTCCGCACCTCAGGCTGTGCGTAATTACGCATTATATTTCGCGAGTTCCTTTTCTTTCCTCTGTCAGAATTCACAATAAATCAACCCCGTTTGCCAAGGAACAGCATAGTAACCGTGCTCTGTGGCTAAAACCTTATCTCTTGTTGTTAAGAGAGCAAGAATCAGAGTCAGATTCTTCAAAAAATGTCACCAGGAAAGACACACGAAGGTGAACTTTGTATTTTCACGGAAATGTAAAAATTGATCCGTATTTTAGGTGGATCGTTTTTTGCTTAAAAAACTGCGTTTTTTTTACTGAGACAAGAACGCTGCGGTATCAGTATAATCCAACATTGTAGTATTTTGTCTTGCGCAGCGCCGCGCGTAATTACGCAGTGAATTCTGTGTTTCCTTTTTCTTTCGTCACAATAAATCAAGAAGGTTGCTAAAAACCAACATCGTAACAATGTTCCAAGTAAGTGAAGAATCAGAGAGTGGGTTAATTTTTTTCTGGAAAGACGCACACAGGGGAGTTTTACATTTCCATATCAGGTGGGAACATGTATTACATGTATGGCTATGTTCGTCTTTGAGAAAATAGATCTGCATTCGCTGCGTAATGCAATGACATTTTCCTTCTGTCTTGGACAGTACCGCGCGTAATTACTCAATGGATCCCACTGATCACAGAGGAAGTGCTTTGTATCACTCTCACTCACTCGTCTTCTACCCCTTTATCCTCCACATGAGGTGCTGGTGCCTAGTCCCAGCTGACAGGGCGGGGTACCCCCTGGACAGGTCACCAGGCCATCACAGGGCCACACATAGAGACAAACAACCATCCACTCTCACATTCACAAGTGTCCAATTGGCCTGTATGTTTTGGGGCTTGGGAAGAACATGTAAACTCCAGGCAGAAATATATTAATAAATGTAGTTTTTGCACTTCTCAAATTGCTACAACGCGCAAAGAAGGACAGGATAGTGGACTGGCACTCTGCTCAGGTCAGGGAGAGAATAACCTGACAACCTCTCCATCCTCAGGTGTAAAGCGATGTTACAAAGGACCGGCCCCCAGCTGCTTCTCTTTATAGCCCTGTGCAGTGTGTTGTACTCCCGGACTCTGAGTCTGCCATACACATCTATGAGGTGAGGAGGAATCTTGTTTTCTTTCCATGTAAATCCACAGAGTAATGGAACTCGAAAACTAGGATGAACGCCTTTCTGGTCTTGAGTTGTGATCACATACTTCACATTTTGCCGATAAATAAATATATAATTTAGGCCTATAAGACGCTTGATGGAGTTCTTGGTGATTTTACTCACAGTAAATGATAAAGTCACCAAGTGACCAAGTTGATAGATACCATCAGGATTAGGCTCCATGTTGATCTTCCTTGACTTTTAATCAGTGAAATGTGCTCAGACATTGATCATGTGTCGTGCGATGCTGTGCAGGCCGACGAGACACGCCGACGGTCTGTTCACCAGTGGATACAGCAAACTCCTGGGGCAGCTGTCAGCGCGGAGGTACCTGGAGTCTCTGATCGGAAAGCGGGTCAGGTAGGTGTGACCTTCCCCACACAGAGGGCTCCGGAGAGCGGGGAGCTGCTGTTGCTGCTACCAGCAGACAGGCAGGTGGTGATGGAGGAGGAGGAGGAGGTGGAGGTTGAATTTCCCTTTTGGAATACCAGTAAAAGGAAAATCGCGTATTTCTTTATCTGTTGGTTTGGTAAGGTCTGAAAAGCCAAAAAAAAAACCTTAGACAAACCCAGACTAAAACTAATTAATTAATTATTAATTTAACCTGGTTTTTAACCTGTTTCTAGAATTCTAAAACCAATTCCAGCCTCCACCTTCAAGTAAATGATGAGATTCGTTGGAATGACAGTAGGTGTTGAATCATAAAAAATAAAGTTAGATTATAAAGAAAGATTTTTTTCTTTTTTAATATGAAATATAGCAAACACCAGACATTTTAAACTTTGACAGGAGACAATAATAAAAGTGTAGATTAAATGTGAAATGTAATATAAGTTTTAAATAATTTTATATATATATTAGGAATAAAAAAAAATCATGGTGCATCTTGGGGATGTAAAAATGTAGAAAATGGGATAGAGATAATAGAAAAGTAATTGCTAAAACTTTTCAAAACCATATTTTGAAACTCTTAAACCATGTTGTGAACAGTAAAATGCATTTTTCCTCTGCTGAATAGACGTAGGTGAATTTTTTTGTATTATGTTACACACAAAGAACCTATTGACATTTACAATGAAAGAACCCAACCTGCCCGATGAGGCATTTTGTAATTGAATAAACATTTTTAAAGGTTAATTTATGCCATTATACTGCATCAGTATATGTTTGTTACACAGCCAGGAGACACACACACACACAATGAATCACAGACCCTGAGCTACACTGACTTTGCACTGACACCTGCTGCCCTCTGACCTCTGGTGCCACTTGCATATTTTCATTCTTCTTTTTATTCGGTCCATGATCTCTCCTCTCTTCTGTCCAGTGATGAGCTGATGGAGGAGCCAGTGAAGCGGCACTCAGACGCCATCTTTACTGACAATTACAGCCGCTTCCGCAAACAGATGGCTGTCAAGAAATACCTGAACTCGGTCTTAACTGGAAAGAGAAGGTAGGAATTATTCCACCCCTTCCCCTGTGCCTTTTTGATTCAGTACTCTTCCATATAACCTGACTGTACATGCAACGTACAGTAACTTAGTGAACGTAAAAGTGCAAGAAAACGCCTCTGTAATCATTTGTATCGCCACCAACAATACCATAACTATAAAACCTTTAGTTGAGTTCAAGTGAAATGTGATGAATTCAATGCTGGTTTCACTTTGTTTTGCAAGTTGTATTTATGGCTATAATGTGGTAGGTGGGTATAAGTGTGGTGCTTCATAAGTTAGTCATTTGGTCCGTGTGGGATTGAATCCACAAACTATGTGATGACGTCAAGTCTCTGGAGAGAAGGAGGTACAGTAGAGGGTAAACATTCGCACATATTTTTAATTTGGAATGCAGTAACCAATTTTAAATAATAACTGCATATATCAAACAAAGCTTCTTTAAGAGATGTTAGGGTTTTTAATGAGGCATGATGATCTCTGATGAACCACTACTGTATGTACAGCAGCAACCTGTACTCACTCACGTTGGGTTGTTGCTGCTTTCTGAGAATCCACACATTTTCAAAAAAGATTAAGCAATAAATTCTGAGATTACATTAATTAACCAGACCCAATCTCTGTATGTTTTATATCACAATGTAAAGAGGGAATAAACTGTGTATTTCTCCCTTCAAATATATCCTATAAGCAATTTTATGAACAACAAAAAAAAAAATAAGTGAAACTTATTCTTGCTTGGGAATGAGAGCATCACTTTTATCACTTAAGAAAATGCAAATCCACAGTACATTTGAATGCATGTGTGTAAGTATGAATACAGAGGAATAAATTACTTGGTTTAAAATTCATTTGTGGATGTGCACACAGCCTAGAAGATTCTGGAGCCAGTGACCCAGAGGAATCCAGGGATGATCCCAACACTTTTCAGGAGAGCTACGACGACATCAACGTAGATCACCTCCTAAACAACTTTCAACTGGTAGGCGCCGACAGGCCCACTCCTACTCAACAGCCATGTTTCCCTACATTTGTAGCTGTCCTAACTGAGTACGACACACCTTTCTCTCTTTCTTTTTCCCTTTTTTTTCCCTGCAGCCACTTTGAGGAGGAGCCTGTGCTTGAGTAAATACCTCAACTCATCCTCATGAAACTGCCCATTCAAAAAAAAAAAAAACAGCAACACAGTATCATTCCCAAGGACTGCATTCAAAGTCAAACCAACCAATGATGATGATGATGTGTTCTCCAGTGTGGTTATCTATCTATCCATACACGTGGTACATGTTTACACAGCATATGTACAGTACACACATACACACACACACACACACACACACACACCCACACAGCACTAATCACTTAAGTTTTATTGCCTGATAACTTTCTGGGGCTGCACCAAGCAACATGTGTGTCCATGTGCAGTTTGGTTAATCCGTGTGTGAAGATAGCACTGAGCAACAGTAGATTAAAAATATCACATTCACTTTCTTTCAAAAAAAAACAAAACAAAAAAAACATCAATGCTGCTTCATAAACAATTCAATGGAAACTTTTCAGTCTCAATAATTTCTTCTTTTTTTTTTTGTTATTTAAATAATCACTGCCCTGTTAAATTTGAGCAAAATCTGTTCTGTTAACTAAGGTCAAACCCCTGAACCACTGAATGTTAATACAACTGCCTTGACAGTGCTTTCAATATTTCCATTGATTTTCAGCGGATCTTCTTTAATGTTACTTTTATGCAACCACCACTTGCTCAGTTAGAGTTGAATGGAAAATAAGAACATGTCCACTGATTTGTAATAATGTAGGTAAAAAAAAATCATGGTCCATTACTTTTAATAGAACTTAAATCAAATAAACTGTTTAATATTATATTTTTCACTATGAGTTTCAAGATAAGTCTTGCACTGGAAACTTTAAATTTCCTGGAATATGTTTTTTGAATTCGAATGAAATTTGCTTTATCAAATCAGACTTTAATTTGAATTTCACTGGAAAAACCATCAGATTTTTTGGATCCACTGTCACTTTAATATGATGAATGAAAATAGCTAATTACAACATGTGGAACATGTGGAACATTTCAGTTCTGATTTTCACTTATCAAAGGCACTTACTTATCAATCATCTGTAATAGATGCTAGCAAAAGTAGCTTTCAAATGAATAACTAATTGTTTGTTTATTTTTATACAATTTATTAGTAATTTAATCTTGTATAAATAGAATTCATAATTTTGAAGTGAAACCATTTTGCCCAACAATATTTTAAGGGAAATTCAAAATTAAATGATGTTCATGGGAACAACTGTCCCTCTGAATTTTTTGAGCTCAATTAACTTTCAGTGGGGCACCGTATTAATCTTCATTATCTTTGATGGTTGTCATATTATTTTTAAGTGTTGGACTCATTTTCACTGGAATCAATGGAAATATGGCTCCTACTCACATTTGATGAAACAAGTGCTCCATGACATCAGTGCTATTTGCTGCTTTTCCTTTATTGTCATTGTACAAGTACAATGAAATTATTGACATGTGATATAAGATCTGACCTTTTAAATGTCAAAAGGACATTGTTTTTTATTATTTTATGTTATGCCCAGGTTACATGCCTAGTTACAGTGGCTTTAAAGGAAACGTGTATGACCAAATTCAAATTTATTTTTTAAACCAATAGCTTAATTAACTTTCAATACAGAAGTCAAGCATTATTGGCTTACAGTAAAATCACTGCCTGTTTACCTATTATTTTAATTCTACAGTCCCATCAAGAAATATGGTAAACACGGTGTAAAATTGGATTGATTCCTTTGGATAGTAATATTAAATGAATTTATTGTACTGATACACAAGGGGCAATAAAGATAGACAGGTTATAGCAGAACATTTTAGATTCAAATTTAACTGTTAACTGTCCCATTAATTTCCAGTGGCGCAATAATGATCTGAAGTGCTGAGTGGAAATCTGATGACAAAACAGAGAGACAAGAAGAGGAGAAAGGGGAACACATTTTAAATGGTCATAAATGCATTTAATCACTTTATACTATTCAGTGTGTAGAGCAAAGATGTTATAACTGTGCATAGAACTGCCTGTAGTGCATATAGTGATGTACCCCACTCATTAAATAAAAGATGCTGGTTTATTTTTCAAAGCTGAGTTGTTTTGTCTGACTCATTGTTTGCTGTTTAAAATGTTGGGAGGTGAGTTTGATTAGTTTGTCAAATATCTTTTTAATTAATTTGTTTAGTTTTTTCGTCTGAATTCCTCCCAAGTGCACGGGTCAAAAAAAAGTTGTTGTTCTAAAAAGCACTTTAGGCCGGTATGTAACCGATAAAGAAGTTAGACCTTTGAGGTTCCTTAACACTAACTATACTCAAAAAAAAATCTTTTAATTGATCACATTTCTTCTGCTGGTGACCTTCATTTCTTTCTTATGTGTGTCAGCTGACATGCATGAATTTTAGTGACAATGACATGAAAACACAGACTGCGTATGTTTTCTTAAAATACTTCCTTCTTTACTTTTGACTGTGTCACTTTTTACCAGCTGTCCCAGCTACATTTTACAATCATATAAACAACACAAGAAGCAGCTATACTGATATAGACAAACATACAGTATTAGCTTTTTCAGAATGTTCTGTTCAGTTTATCCAAAAGAAAATATCTCTTTTACAACTCTTTCCTCACTGTGGTAGATGCTATGTTATGCTGATTCCTCTACAGAGACACAAGAAGTTGAGAAGTTGAGTTAACTTTTTATTTTATTTTCATTTCATTTTAAATGAAATGAAACTCTGTTTCTCTTGTAAAGGGAAATGATCATTGTCTCTTTTTTGCCTTGTTTTAATATTGAATCGCATGCTCATTGTGAAAGAAGAAAAATGAACAAACAGGATTTTAAACACAAAATAGAATCTTCAGCACCATGGACAGCGACAGCTTTGTTGTGTAATTGTAATTGTTGTGTGTATATACAATATGTGCATGCATAAATTAGCTCTTTTAATAATTTATACTGTGAAATAGGTCATGACGATTTTTCATCTTTATAACCTGGATCCTTTTGTAAAAAATTGGGACTTCAAATATTTTTCCATATTTGGTATTTTACTCAATTGATCCAGTGTCACCCTGACACATAATAACAAATGTAAAACTGCATTTTCCCAACATTTTGATGAAGTGAAAATATAATTGCTCACTGTCTACATTGTGACTCACCGTGTTTACAAGTGTCAAAATGGCAGCGGGTATTTGACTCATAAATGTCATAGGCAATGTTCTGCAGGGCTGCAGCAACATCAGCTGACCTTATAATTAGAAGCAGAGGTGTCACTGTGTGTGACAGACAGACAGAGGAGGGACTATACTGATTGTGCATTAGCTCATATTGATTCCCATCTGATGGCTTGTTTCACAAGTGCTAAGATACAACAACATCTCCACCGTTGCTATTTTTTTTCTTTACAAGCACATTTTAAGCAAAGCTACACACTGAGCCTAATGTAAATATGCAGTGTCGGGAGGAAAAAGTATTCAGACCTTTAACTCGTGTTACTTTACTTGTTTTACAAATCAAAACAATTTGAAATCCCCCAAATAATGGGATTTAGTAAAAAAGAAAACAATAAAACATGAGGTTTAGAAAATGAGTCACTACATTAAGATTTTAAGGCCTTATTTTGAAAAGGCTTCTCTTTTCCTAACATTAGAGTCATGCACTGGCAGAACTACTGCAGCGCTTTATTTGTTACTGCTTTGTAAGAACGAAAACCGACAAACAACTGTTGACAGCAGGATCATATTACACAGATCTAACTGTTGGAAGTTTATTTCATGAGTGCCGTTTGAGTTCCCGAAACAGACCTGTAACACGTACTTGATATAAACTGAACCTTTTTCATCAGAAATGTTTTTCCAAATTTTCTAAATGTTTTAGAAATGCTAATTAATATTAACATCTATACTTTAACTACATGAACTAACAAACACAGGCAGCACATTTCAACCATAAAGCTCTAGAAGCATTGGCATGATGAATTTCAAGATTTATTGTTAACAAATCAGTGTAAATGGCTCTTAAAGGTCGAATGTACATATTCTAATCTTGAAACTAAGGCAGGACAACAATGAAATGTAAATTATTTCATGAGTTTCAAATTTCCAAAACTTTCACTCAAATAACTCTTATTTTTCTAATTATGAGGGGGACATTAAAATCATGATCATTATTAATTATTGAATAACATAAAACAAAACAAGATGAATGTAGTACACACATTCATTATTATTATGAGGGGTCATACCATTATTAAATCATACATGTATGAATGAAGTGTGTATATTTTCTATAACAAATGTTGCTTTCATATGCAAAGTAAATTGTGTGTTTTATGACTGTAAATGTTTCACATTAACAGTGTGTCTTTATTTGTGCACATTTAATTGGCAGTGAAGCAGACATATATGTTGTCTGGTAAATATGTTATTTTGATTCAACATGTGTGTGGGTGTGTGGGTGCGTGAGTGTGTGTGTGTGTGTGTGTGTGCGTGTGCGTGTGTGTGTGTGTGTGCATGTTTTTATTTCTATCCCTGTAGGGACCAAAACATGTACACACCTATCTTTGTGGGGATATTTTGTCTGGTCCCCACAAGGTTAAAGGGCTTTTTTGAGGTTAAGACTTTATTTTAGGGTTAGAAGTAGGTTTAGGTCAGGGAAAGGGTTAGGCATTTAGTTGTGATGGTTAAGGTTAGGATAAGGGGCTGGGAAAAGAATTTTGTCTATGCGGGTCCTCACAAAGAATGTAAGACCAGTGTGTGTGTTTGTGTCCAGGACACTTGTGATTACTGCCTGTTTTGTGGAGAGGCTTCATTAATTCACTCTCATCACTGCTGATCTTAATGGACCAAATGGAGTAAAAATAGAAAAAAGTACTGCAGCCTTTTAACACTGTGTGTATGTGCCCTGCTTTTACTTTCCTTTGCATTGGCCACAATAACATTACATTCACCAGAGAAAATTCTATAATCTGTGAAAAACATGTCTGTTTTTTACCAAATTATTTGATCCTGAGGCACATAATCCTTTTGTAGAGACAACAACATTAGGATGACTTTGTTTTAAAGCCGCATTAAACAGCCTTTGGTTAAGTTTAGGGAACAAAGGACATAAACAGAGTCCCCAGGGACTTCAGACACAAAACCACAGCCTCTCCCAAACTGCAACCAAAGAGCTTTTGTTGTTGCCCAAAAAGAGCCAAAGATGGATTTTGGACATGAGCCTGTAGAAAGTAGCTTTGAAAGATAATTACTCTCAGTGTAAGCAGGTGAAGCTTTTATAAAAGTGTTACAAGCATGTACTGTACATATAAACAGCTATAAAGCAGCATTTACAGTAGACAGCATTTATAACTGACTCTGTACAGCTGACAATGTACAAACAATAAAATAAAAGCAAACTTATTTACAAAATAGACTGATCAATAGATAGATAGATAGATAGATAGATAGATAGATAGATAGATAGATAGATAGATAGATAGATAGATAGATAGATAGATAGATAGATAGATAGAGGAAAAAATAGGAAAATACGTTATGTTAATGAAACACAATACATATTTCTATTAACAGTGTGCATAAAAGCCATAAAAAGTAGTTTAAAAGAACAGCCATGCCTGTCTGGGAACTTGATTCACTTCCTGCTTCCTCTTCCTTGTCTCCCTGGAGGTGATCCAGTGACAGCTTCGTTTTCCAGGCTTTTTACAATTTACTTTGATGTGCAGCCAATTGACATGTGGAAGTCACTGTGAATCAGGGTCACCAACCTGAAACACACACACACACGGAGCATCCCCCACTCTTGTCATCCTCCCTGACTTGAGGAAGAGAGTGAACTTTAAAGGATGAGTAAAAAATAATAATAATAAAAAAAGAGCTGAGAGTAGTGACAGAAAAGAGTCAAAAAGGCACAAGGATGGGGGAAAGACAGACAAACTTTTGATTTGCTTTCAGGAAAACACTTTCTGTGCATAATCTTGACATGCATCAAGTTGCTGTAAATGCCTTAACAGCACAGGAGGCTTCAGCTGCAATGTTGAGTTCTTCCACTCTCACTGACATACAGCCGTGTCCTCAGCCTCAAACACACACACACAGTTGAAGAAGCCAGCTCTAATGACTTTAACAATTAGCAGAAGATGTGACACAGTATTGGAGTTGTGTGTCGGTGCAGCAGCCGATCAATAAATCTGCCAGATAAATGATCCGCTGAGTCGCTGAGTCGCTGAGGGAGGAAAAGGCCACAGCACAGATTAATCAGCAGCTGCTGCTGCCTGACGTTTTACAAAATTGTCCATTTAGCTCCATCATCGCAACCTTTTTTTTTTTTTTTTAACATGTTCACCTGCAGCTCCTCTCGCTTTCAGATCATTTGTCCTCTGTCAGATCATTTGTGTGTGCATTGATGTGTGGTTGTGCTTCACGTCTCTTCCTGTGAAAAGCGGTTGCTTCTCCTCTCATCTGTCAGCATACGCTCCTTGTGACAAGTGTTGTGTTTTTGTCAGTGACGTTTTGACTTTTTTAGTAAGTCAAAAGTTAAAGGTGGGATAGGCAATAAATATTTCTGGTGTTGTCGATCAATTATTGCACGGTAACCTTTTTCGGCTAAATGTAAATCAAACTGATCTGAGAGAGAACTAGACTTCTGCATCTCCTGTTTACAGTAGCCATGTTAACATAGACACAAAAAATTGAAATAAAAGTGTGATCGGGATAAAAATGGTTTAAGTGAAGCAGTTGGTTTACAATACAGGCAGGAGTGAAGCCTCAAGATTACTTATTTTTATGTTTGTGGAAACGAGGCTTACAATATCTAATCAGAGTGATAATCATTTCAATCGGACTGAAGTGGAAAGGTCACTAAAAAGGTCACCTAGAAAAAAGGAAGGAAAATATTCTAAAAGATAGTTGAAAATAAATTTGACTGTGCTAACATGGCTGGAGTATTTCAGAGATGGAGGGATTGATTTTGATTATCTTTCACATTTGAAGAATTTGCATCTGCATTTGCTCATCTGGCTGGAAAAGCTCCCGATGTAACAACCAGAGGATGAGCCTAAACAACTATTTTTGCAAAGATTCTTTTTACTGTAGGTCAAAGGTTGGGACTTTTGAACAGTCGAAATGGCTCTATTTACCAACTCCCCCAAAAATAGCATCATTCATTCACAACCTGGACAAGTTTTGTGACTTTTTAAAAAAAATAAATAAATAAATCCTTGGGCCTTGAACAGAATACAATAAGATTATAGGGAACAATGAACAATAAGGAAGAAATACTGTAGATAATACAGCTTTATCCTCCACATGATAGGTACCTACAGATATGAACAATGATTAAAAACATGACTGAAAGAGGAGAATAATACATTAAACATCACATTAAATGCTGCACTTTTATTACTATTACTATTATTTCACATATCAGTACATATAAACAATAAGAAAACATCTCTATCAAAGTACTGTATAAGTAAGAACCTGAAAAGTATTTTATTTTTCACATTAACAAAATATAGATCATACTAGAAACAGTGTTATTTAATGATAACCCATATAATTTACATAGATAGACAGCCAGATAGATATAAAGTAAAGTATTAAGACTAATCCATATAATTTGAAGACTAAATAGTACTAGAGTAATTTGTGGCATTCTCAGACAAACCTGCAGGTTCTTCCACATCACAGGTCGTCCCACCGAACAGGAGTCATTGGTACACAACAGCATGTGTCATCAGAAGAAACCACAGAGTCGCTCAGCCATAGCAGAGAGACGAGGACAGGAGACAAATGGCTCAGCCTGCAAATGTCAGAGGTGCACGTCTAATGTCAGTGACACTATTCACAGCTTCATCACTCTGCTAAAATAAAATAGTGATGAGTGATCGAGGCAAACTCCTGGCACAGGCTATTTTTATCCTCAGAGGAATTTTCCCAAAGCTGGCGAGCGTTTCAGATTCTGACGATGAAAAAGGTCAAATTGCAGCTGATAACACGTCAACCACACCTCATTTCCGTCACGTGCAGAACCCATGCCATTTTAAAGCATGACAAGAACACAATGATGTCAGACCAATAAAAGACTAAGAAGTAAGGTTTGAATCAGTGATCTTTAGTTCAGTTCATTGTCTTCGGGTTATCACTTTGTGTCTGGGCCTTAAATCAACATATGACGTATGTTTAACTGCAGGGCGTAAAATATTATGATTCACAAGCCCAAAATATCAATAATCACCTATTAATGCCTTTTCACTCTCTTGTCCCTTCTCATCATTTTAAACTCTTCATATTTTGGCTGCTTCCTTTAACTCAATCATCCCAGTCACTTGCCTAAATATTTGGTTTTGAATTACATTTCAACACTAAGAAATGAGACTGCTGAATTCTCTTGATTCCAAGTGTCAAATTCATTCTACATGCATCTCAAATAAGCCATGGTGTACTGAGAGAAAAAGTTCCTTGTTGCTGTGAAGTGACCTCTGTGCCTGTAGGGTTACACGTTCATGTAATGCAGCATTAAGTAAGAGAATGCTGCCCTCTAGTGAAATAAATCAGGAAGTGAACAGGGCTGAAATGTTAAGGGAGAAAAAACTTTACAAACCATGCAAAGAGAAAAGACTATGTTCTGATGTTGCAGATGCCCTATAATGACCGGTTTCATTAGTTTACGGACTTTTTTAGCTGCAAAGTTAAGGTAAGTACCAAGAATATACAGCATTTCAGTCTGTAGTGAGGATTGGACTCACTCTCATCAAGCAAGATGTCTACTCCTTTCAGCCAAGTACACAAAAACTACAGCCAGCATTTATTAAGTTATTGAATAATCAACTGATCAATACTGGATCAGGAAACAGCAACACAAAGTGGAGTTCTCCAAAAAGAAATCTTTAAATGTTGACAGATTTATGTTGACTAACCACCATCACGATAACTAGTGAAATGTGTCATACGTTTCTGTGTGGAGCTCTGGGACAAAAAGGAGACCAACAATGACAGGTTATGTTTTATGAAGCATGTATTTACATTCTAGAAATATACAGGACATTTAAACATTTAAAAGACATGACAATCAATATTTATTTAAAGGAAAATATATACACATGTACACAAAACTTTTTAAAAGTGACAGTACATTACATTGACATGTATATGATTGATATGATCTATATGATGAACATAAAAGCTGTACATTTTGACATGTATCAGCCTGCATTTCTCTTTTTTGTTTGTTGCTCACAGACAACAGTTTTAACCAGATGACACTTTTCTGGTTGATTGTCCCAGTTGTATTTTAAACAAGTGCTTGGTTCAGAGTTCTGCATGTAACACTAGATTTTATTGCTACAGTGCTTGTACAGGAGCCACTTATGTAAAAATATTTCCTTCCCTGTCCGAGCTACTGGAAAAGTTGCCGATGCAGGGAAAGATGTCCTGTCCTGTTAAAATGTTCAGTGAATAAAATCTATTTAAAGCTCTGTCACAGGCGCCTGATGTTCCTCTTACTGCGGGCGCTTCCTGGTAAGATCGGGGTTGTTTTAGAGGTGAGGAAGTGAGATCTTGGTTGCACAGTTCTGCAGGGAGTTGAGCCGTGGTAAGCCTCTTGGCAGCAGGTGCAGAAGTCAAAGAGACAGTTAGGGCGTGTGCATATCGCCCTCTGTGTCTCAGGTGAGTGAGTCGCTGGGGAGCCACATCGTTTACAGGGACGCAGAGACTCGTGCTGCTTCAGACTGCCAGCAGCCTGGATGAAGGAACAAAAACACATTTTTTAGAGTTGAAAATTACATGAATCATTTCAGCTCAAATTTTATTGATTTTACCATTCTTTGCAAGAACAATGCTACAACTACAATCAGTCAAACAGATCAGAAAAGAACAAATACTTTTACTAAAGCTGCAGTACCAAGTTTTGGTAATTTTGTTGCTGCTCTTTTTATGATGCCTATTTGGTCTTTGTGAACAGAAGCAATGCAACATTGTTTGTATGCTTCATCCTTCATCTGTTCATGGGTACTTTGTTTTCAGTCATACTTCAACCTGTTTGCAGTCGTCTTGCTTAAATAGTACAATGTTGCTTTTGCCTCTGTTCCGAGATATAAAAAAAAAAAACACTTCTTGTGTGCAGCCTGGGAATGTCACTGAGTGACACAAGATGCAAATACTACTATAGTGAGGTACACAGAGAGTCCAGTGGACACGATTTTATTTTAGGGCCTGAACACTCACCTGTATAAATTCATTGAAGCGTGTACATTGAGCATTTTGTGCTGGGCCCTTCTGAGTGGAAGGAGTCCGCCTGGTGACCCTGCAGCTTTGGGAGGTTGAGGAAGAAGAAGCCGCTGTGCTCGTGGAGGCACGGCTCTGCATGCAGGACAGCACCACCCTGGATATTGCCACGTCTCTTGTCAGACCACAATCTTTTTTGCTCAAGGGGCTCATTGACTCCTAAAACAAAGCATAAAAAAAAATATTTTTCAGCCACGTTTAGCCATTTTTATTTCAAAGCTTTTAAAGAGACCCCTACAGTCGGTAACCATTGTTTGTAAACTATTATAAACAGTTAAGGAATGTTGTAGTTCTTTTTGTGGAATGGACCCAAAACCACTAGGTTCTATAGGGCCAGTGGAGGCAACAGAGGCTTGCTCAGGCTTTGACCGAGGTGACATTCACTCTGTAGTAAGTTGATATACCATCAAAATAATCTTGAAGACACACACAGAACAAAAACCCTGTTTGAACTAAGAATTACAAACAGAACGGTGTTTCACTTAGGGTTAAGGTTCTCTGAAGCATGTGTAAAAATGGGAGACTGTACACCAAAATATTTGCACATCTAAGCTTATACTCGCTAGATACCAGTATCATTGTGTGGGTTGTGCGCATTTTCTCACCCTGAGCATCTCAGCTTCCTGACACCTGTTCAGAGCTTTGTTGTCCTCACAGATGATTCGCCTCCATGTCCTGCTCACTTTCTTACAGCTGAGAGGTCAGAAAAAATGGGAACATGTCACAAATACAGAAATAGAAACAAAAAGGCTGAGATGAATTCCGAAATTGTAGGTAACATTATCATGAATTACTGGTTTAACTTTCTTTAGCACTCCAAGTAGTGGCTAATAATAACAACACAGTACACAGTTTTAAACAGTGTAAAAACAAAACAAATAAGTCTTGTATAGTTTACCTAATCAGGTCCATGTCTCCCAGCAGGGCCAGGATGTTGGCAAGGATGCTTTTCATGTTCATGGACAACAGAGATGCAAACATGTCAACATACTCGAGGCCCATATGTCCGCCAATCACCCGATCCAAGAGATGATCCTCTGCTATCTTTGTGATGATGCTCCAGTCAAACCTGAGAAACAGGAGATCAACTTTTTAAAACAATTATTAATTAACAGCAATATGTGCCAGCTAGTGTGGATTCTTTAGTGCTCACAGTAGACCTACAATTTATTTGGTATGCCTGTTCAACTGCTTCTCTTCAATGTTTAATCAGTATGGCAGTAACAATAATCACATGGCATCAACAGAGCATTCAGGCATGTAGTCAATATAACCTACTGGAGTGCAATCTGAGCATCAGAATATGGAGGATGGGTATTTAATAGAAATTAACATGGTTGTTGGTGCCAAAAATCCACCAGGGTTTTCATATCTAAGGTTTACAAAGAATGGTTTGAAGAAGAAAATGTCCAGTGAGAAACTGTTCTGAGACAAAAATGCCTTAGGTCAGAAGAAAATGGCCAAACTGGTTTGAGATGACAAAGAGGCAACAGTACTGAAACTCAAATAACCAATTATTACAGCAAAGGTATGCTAAAGGGCATCTCTGAATGCACAACAATTCACACTATTAAAGTGACCACCCAGTGACTAACCAGGTAACAGTTTTGTAGCAGCGTGACTGCTACAACACCAAAATGTGGCCTTACTTCTTATTTTTACGATAGCCGTCAGCTAGCTTTTCACACACGTCCCTCTGGAACTTCAGTATAGGCAGGTTGGCGTCACTGTGATTGTTAGAGGGGGTGGATGACTGCAATCTCCTCCTCGGACGATCTACAGGAGTGGAAGCAGCCACTAAAGGCATGTGACAGCCGGAATTGGTCCCCCTTTGACATTTGGAGGGAGATTGGTTCTTCCCTCGGTGAGCAGCAGAAGGGGACTGGGTGGTTGTGGGTTTTCCATAGATGTGGTCATCACCTTCATCCCCATGGTGATCATCAATCCTACTGTTGTGCAGCGACAGATAGCCACTGTCCTCAAAACCTTCGTCCAGAGTCCCATCATGCTCCCTGCTGCTGGCACTGTTCTCTTTGTTGTGGACGGCTCCAGTGGTGTCGTTGAGGGGGAAGAGCACCGCGGTCACTGCTACAGGTGGACATTGGGGTTTGATGAAGGGTTCCTTCACTGGGGAGGTTTTGATTTGAAGCTCTTTAGACTCAGTTGTACCCACGTTAGCAGAGCTTTTCTCCATGCTTTTGGCCTTGGTGGCATCATAATGAGGGCATTTCATTGTAGTTCTCATAAAGAATAAAACCAACGCACTCTGTAGATCCCTGAATAAATGAAGTAGATGAGATTATATTTAATATTTGTTAAATGTCACATTCACTTACAGTCATTACATTGCACAGAGCGACTTATGTGAGAGCAATCCCTCACATAAGCAAACCCAGCTAACTCTAACTGAGTTAGTCATTAAGTTGTCACATTAAGAATTAACACATGGCCATAGCATAACTAAATTATCAGGATAAACTCTGGCTTTATTACGAAACTTAAGCGCCGATATGTTACTATTCGTTTTTGGCGCGACGCAGATTTGGCGGAAACGTAGCAATAGTGACGTGTGCTCACCCAGACTCGAAACAAAGGATTATTTAAATGCATTTGTAAGTATTTTAGAAACAAGTGTCATTTTGTGACACAGTCATATGTTTTATTAACTACTTAAGGCGCAGTGCTCCAGCACAAGGACGAGCCTCCATTTTCGCGCGTATAGTAAGTGACTGTGAAGCTACATAACTTCACCATCACTGGTGATGAAACCATCATAAATAAATATGCTCAACATAGAGGCAAAGTTAATTATCGTTTTATTTGAATGCTTTTAATAGCAGTTGTTTGCAGACCGGCGAAATAAACACTGACCTAGCAAGTAAAGATAACTCGCGTTAGCTAGCATCGCTAAATTATGATGTTAACACAAACTCTGTGAAAACTGGAGCAGAGTGAAGAGTGAAGGCTCTTACCTCACGTTGGCAGATAGTGTTGTCCACAGTCAAACAGTCAACTCTCTCCTTTTACCCGCTGAACCACACAGCGGCTAAAACCCGCCCGCTCCTCCTGAATTAAATCCTCTTAAACTAAAAGTCCGCCTGCTGCTTATTTGAAATCCGTGCGCAAACGGCGCAAACCAATCGCAGTCAAATGAATCCATCCCTTTAAACCAACAGCCAATGGGAACCACGGCCATGACGTCGAGCGTTTCCCACCCGGATGAAGTAATAGCGGCATCGACTACCATGAGTGTATAATGAGAAGTAGTACTCCCCGGCCACTTTATTAGGTACACCGAGCACTTCATAAAATGGCGAGTGTATAAAACTCGAAATAGGGAGTGGATATGCCTGTTTCTACATTTAGCTTCCCTCCTAACAAACGTTACTGTACTATATTTCTGTGTAGATAGAGAGAGATATTTTCCAGCTCCTGACTTGCTGATGTTTTGATGTGAGGTCATTTCTTTGTTGTACATTGGCAATGTTGCATTCAGCGTTGCAAGTGAAAATAAACTGCACATTCACTAAAGTTGTTTTCAGTCGGCCAGTGAGTCACTGAAAACAAGAGACATGTAAAGCGTTTTCTTTCTTTAATGTTTAATTTATTACAACACGATCCCCTTATCTGCATAGTGTTTCCCTTATTCTATATTTCTATATAATATTCAAAATGTTTTGTCGTCCTTTACAGTGTGTGCTGCAATCTGTTATTGTTATTTTAATGTATATTGTCTGTGCCCTGGTTTTGACTGTGTCTTCGATGTCCAGGGTTAATATAAAAAATGTATCAATTTTATTTCATTGAAACTAAATAATAATATGAACTATTGTAATAAGGATGATATGTGTCACACCACAGTCTTCACAGTAATCTATAAAAAGTTAGAGCCAAGTTATGTTTAGTAGTGTAATCTAGACAGCACAAGACATTAAATATGGTTCTTTTTGACTGGAAGCAAGCCAAATGCTCCCAAATGGAATCCCACGGTTTGGGAGGGAAAAAGTTAAAAGACCGGACATTCACAGGCCAGTTGAGTTCACACCCCTGCCTGGAATTTGTGAAGTGGGTCTTTCATTGAAACCTGCCAGGGGGAATTGGGGGATGTGTAGCTAGTTTGCATATGTTTCACTTTAAATATCTGAGTGTTGTTTAGTTTCCGTATGTGTAGTTAAAGGGGCTGAAATCTTTGTTACTAGATTTTATTTTGATTATCAATGTACAACTTAGTGAAGAGAGACTTTAACTAAAAGTCTTAAAGAGGAGACCTTTTAAGAACAGAGACAGAAAGTGTGAAGCCAGGTATGAGTTGGGCGATGGAGTCCCCAAATACAAAATAGTAACACAGCACAATTGGGGGGGAAATACACTTGATACGAATATAATTGGTTGATAAAAGTACAAGCTTGCAACAAAAAAAACAGCTTCAAAGTATGCATGGATTACAGTTTTCCTTCACAACAGCAAGAAATGTATAAAAAAAGATCACTCGAAATGTTATTTGCCATGTTATGTATTGTCTTTCCTTTTTTTTTTCATGTTCACTCACATACAAACCTATGTATTTCTCAAATGGGTTTTTACTTTTGTTGAAAAGAGGAGCATGAGTGGGAATCCACTTTTAACTGTCTGCAGGGGGACATGAAGAGGAAGAAGAAACATGTGTCAGCCTTGCCAGTTGGTGGCGGTAATGCACCAGTGCATTCTTTATGGACATTAATCTCTACGAAAAGAAGAAGCTTCAACTGCGCCTGCGTATATTTTTTAACATGGCTGCTCCCTTCTTGTATGGGAGGAAAGGAGCATTATTCTTTTAACAAGCCTAAAGAATGTGTTTTACACCAGTCATTAGTCAAGTTATGACTATCAATATGTTATTTCTAATCTCATCGATATTTAAAATTACAAGAGAAGATTACGGGAAGCAACAGCCGTTTCTTATTTGACTTCAACATCCCACAGTAGGTGACTACAAACTAAAAATGACTTGCTTACTTTTTCAAGTGGTCATGTAAAGTTCCGTTGCTTGCCGAATTAAACCTTTTTTTATTTTAAGACGATAGTATTGATCACAATAGAAGTTATAGAGGCGCGTATATCTGTAAGATAAAAGAATAATTCAAATGATCATATTTTTTTAATTAAGTCTTGCTTGAAGTTCCCTGTACATCATGTACCAACACCAAGTCATATGAGGATATGTGTTTATCGTGTTATGGTCAGTTGTGTTTTTTAAGTCTGTTCATACAATGGCTTACAGAAGAGTGATAACCCTGCTTACTCACAGAAGACTGTGTGTCTTGAGTCAGTTGATGCACCCCTTTCAAAACTCAAATGCTCTCAGCCAAACCATTAGATTTCATAATCATCGTTACACAAGAACTACAAGAACCCTTTACACTGGGGCACCATTGCTGGTGGCAAAGTTACTGTCTGTGGATGAGCTTTTTGCTCGGAAGTCTCTGCAGGAGCACCTGAAGAAAGTGGAGGCAGAGTATAGTGAAAGTCTGAGCGCAGTCAACCACAGTTCAGCGGAGGAACAGTGCAGTGAGGATGAGCTGAGGACCAAGAGGAACAAAGTGTCACTGCTGGCTCCCCTCATCCAGAGCATCAGAGAACTGGACAGCAAACACAAAGAGATGGCTGAGACTGAGGCATTACTGAAAGGCGAGACTGCTCAGCTTTCACTCACTGAACAATCTGAATGAAAATATCAAATAATAATCAATTTATTTCGCATTTGCAACTAATTTCCATTCAGTTTCCATTAATTGACAATTTTATTATAGCAAATATTTATGATAAAAATATTTTTTTTCCTCAAAGATGAAGACCAAGCCCTTCAAGAGCTGGCCGAGCTGGAAAGGGACAGCTGTCAGCAAGATATTCAAAATCTGAGACAGAAGGTAGAAGCATGATATTTCAGTTTTATGTCAAACTGCTGCACTGTGAATAAATATAACAACTGATGTTGTAATTTATATTCCCCCATTGTCTTTGCTTCTTTCTGTCACATCAAACTGCTTTACCAATCAGATCCTGGATCTGCTGATCCCTGCAGAGGAGGCGGATCTGAGCGACCTCATACTGGAGGTCTCAGCAGGTGTTGGGGGTCAGGAGGCCATGCTATTCACTGCTGAGGTCTGGAATTAATTGTTTTTTCTTATATTAAGTGATAAGATGAGATGAGGATTTTTCACAGAACACCTGAACAAGAGAGGCGAAGCACATTCATACCAAGAAAGGACAATGATTACATTTAATAATTAGCTGATCCCTTATTAGTATGTACAGTAGTTGCGAAAAACCTGATAATAATTTAGTCCTCTTTTCAAGAAACAGCCTCCAATTTTTATACAAATCAGCTGAATAAAGAAGCAGTGAGGAGACAGAGCTTGTAGATGAACAGTAAAACATTAACCCTCCATTCACATTTTCTCTGTTTTTGCCTGATATCTTTTTGTCTCCATAGGTGTTTGATATGTACCAGGGCTTTGCTCAGCATCAAGGCTGGTCCTTTGACATCCTGGAGTATATGACCAGTGAGATAGGTCAGTGGTCTGCTCACTCAAGGCATATTAAACAATTTTTCCTTCAGATTTAATTTTTCACCTCTACTGTTTTTTAAAATATTAAAAAAAAGTTTTAGTACATAGAATCAGAAAAACATCCACACTGTCCAAGAGCCTTATTCTATTTATGAAAGGGTAAAATGGGGACCATAAATACAACAAATTTCTATGAGTATTTATCCTGCGTTCAGGGGTTTAGTGGTGGTAAACTAACATGTTTGTAAAGCATCAGAAAATATTCAAATTTGAATATTTTAAGACAGTCACCTCCTTTTTAAGAAGCTAAGACCATCACAACTTTTTGCTTAAAATTTAAATTGCAATCAGCCACTTTTAAGATTAGATTAGTTGCCCTTTATTTTCTTGTTGATTAAGTAAATATTATAGTTTGAGACAGTGTGAGAGAATTATTGACTGCTGTTTGACTGACTTCATAATCCATACTGAATTGCAATAATTGACAACAATCACAAGGGGGAGCCAAATGTTGTATGGGAAGTAAAGAAAACCCCTTAAACATGCAGTGTGTAACTTTTGGTGATTTTTGTTGGTGTTGTCATTCTGCCACTGTTTGGTTTTCTTGAACACAAACAATGTAACATAATTTGTGTGCTGCATTTTTTATAATCAGGTTCTGTCATGCAAAACTATCTGATCTGACTTGATGGTGTGTATACATCAGTAGCGCAGGGGGAGACAGGGACAAGAAGTGTTTATCCTGTCACACTGCTGAATGACTGTTTTTTTTTTTTCTTTGTGTTTTCAGTCATACCCCAACCTGTTTGGATCTGTATTGCTTTACTAGTGCAATGCTGCATTTGCCGCTGTCTGTCTTTTACATAAAACAAATCACTTCCTGCATGCTATGCGGGAATGTTGCTAGGCAACAAAAGATCTAAACACCACTATACTGTTGAGTTCATAGGCTTAATCAGCACTGTGTGAACTCATTTGATAGTGGTCTAAATTTAACAGATATTTGTTTAGATGTAAAAGTTGTACACAACGGACAAATCCTTGGTTAATCCTTGGAAAGTTTCAAATCCAAGCAAAATCTTAGAAACGAAGAATTCATTAATAGTAAAAAAAAAAAAAAGTCAAGAGTGCACACAAGATTGCAATCACCATTTTAAAGTGACATAATACATATAATACACATTATAAAGAAGTGTGTAAAATGTTTATTGGTATGTATCACTCACCTATGACCAGGTGGATTACGTCACGCTTCAGCCAGTATCAGCGGCCGT
The DNA here is from genome assembly GCA_016785285.1 of Brachirus orientalis. Lineage (NCBI taxonomy): Eukaryota > Metazoa > Chordata > Actinopteri > Pleuronectiformes > Soleidae > Brachirus > Brachirus orientalis. The sequence goes on from JAFBJR010000265.1 coordinate 298,477, forward strand.
CAGAGCTACAAGAGGATGAAGTTTGAGGCTGGAGTCCATCGAGTGCAGAGGGTTCCCAAGACTGAGAAACAAGGTCGAATGCACACCAGCACTACGACTGTGGCTGTACTGCCCCAACCCACAGAGGTACAGTTACATAATGGATGGGTGACACAAACACAGTAGGTTCACGCTAGATGTTTTCGAAAAACGTCATGGATAAATGCAGGGTGGATCATTTTACTGTGGATTGTGTTGCAATCATACTTACTTACTTGGTTGTTGTGATGGAAAAATTTAGGCAAAGATGCTTTTTCTCTGGTGTGTATGACATTTCATTTACTTTCTGGTAAATTCTATGTGTTTATGTTCTTCTTGTTAGATATCTTTCACAATTAACCCAAAGGACCTGAGAATAGATACTAAGCGGGCAAGTGGAGCTGGAGGCCAACATGTCAACACCACAGACAGTGCAGTCCGGATAGTCCATCTGCCTACAGGTAAATACTGCAAACAAGAGTACACACACTAAGCTTAATCTCCAATACAGTTATCACTGAAGCTGTCTGTTTAACAATCAAAGCTTATCTCCATTATCAGGACCTTGTAAGTGGTTTGATAAGACTTTACTTTTAAATACTCTAATTGGTGCACAAAGAAAAACCCACCAACTTCAGAACTGAACAGGAAGAGCAAAGACAAAAACAAATACACACACATTTTAGATACAAAATAGATTCATGTTGGACCCTTTTCAGCAAATATTTTTTTTACAGTCGTTACAAGGAGAAATAAGTACATGTTAATGGGAAGTCTCCATTAGATCAGTGTTTTGTGTGTGGTTTTTTTATCAGGTGTGGTTGCAGAGTGCCAACAAGAACGCTCCCAGCTGAAGAACAGGGAAAAAGCCATGAAGACTCTGAGAGCAAAACTCTACAGCATGAAGCTGGAAGAGGAGACCAGCAAACGCTACAACCAGCGTAAAATACAGGTGAAGGCCAAGTGGCAACCACGTCACCCATAAGAATCTGCTTTGACATTTACAATTTGGCCAGCATCATGTTTGCAAACGGAAGTTTTACAGGCATTACCTGTAGGGCTCCTATTGGAGGATACGTGCTGTCAGTCACACTAGTCACTCTATTCAATTAAATATGTGCCATACTTTATCATCCATTTTCTTCTAAACAGGAACACAATGTTCAACATCACAAGCTATTGAAGAAGACCCAAAATTTATTTATTGAGACCAATACAATACAACAAATTACTGTCATAATCTCCCCATAGAATTCCATTCAAAAGAAGTAATTTGCCAAACTGGTGGAGTTGCCACCCAGCAGCTATTGAATATATTCTCATTGCCTCATTGACTTCAGTCAGTTAGACTTGTGTAATGTAATTTACAGGTGGAGACATTCACGGATAATAAAAATTACAGGTGAGCCGAGTGGTGCTGTTAGGTTTGAATGATAAGATGTTATTATTTACGGTCAAAATAAAACTAAATTCAATTTTAAAAAGGAAATGAGCTGCGTATAAAAAAGTGAGTTTGTATCTTCTTTGCTGAAAGAGGATGCTCAAATAAAAATGGATGCAAAATAAAGGTAAAAAAAATTATGTCAGGAAAGGTACGAGTGGTTTTTGAGTTTGTTTGTGTCTCCTGCAGATTGGCACCAAAGGCAGATCAGAGAAAATCCGGACATACAACTTTGCCCAGGACCGTATAACAGACCACCGGATTGGAATGACAGTGCATGATGTCAGGAGCTTCCTGCTGGGAGAGGATCTGCTTGATGAGATGATCTCCTCGCTGCAGGAGGTCTCCAACCAGGAGACACTCATGGAGCTGCTGGGAGAAAACGAGCATGAGAGTTTATGAGTTTGTTACAGAGGAGGAAGGGTTTTGTTGGAATGTTTTTCCCTCTCGTAATAAATGGGCTGAGCTGAGCACTAACCCTGGACTATAGTGCATTCACTAGTGTTTCAAATTCTGTAGTGAGAACTTACCAAGAACTGGGACAATGATGCTTCTGCCTATGACGCATGTCTGCACAAATGGACATACGGAAACACAGACATTTTTTTTTATAAATAAGTCACATATCCACAACTAAAATTCATACATGATGGCACTATGGACTGACTGTTCAGTCTTGTTAAGTCTAAGAATAATGGCAACCTGTGGAGTGTCTAGTCACCAGTGGTGGAATGTAATCAGTTACATTTATCTGAGTGATGATTTTATGTACAATTTTCATGGGGATACATATAGAGACAAACAACTATTCACTCACACCTATGGGAAATTTAGAGTGTTCAATTAACCTCTGAAAGGCCTGGACTGGGACACAAACCAGCAACCTTCCTGCTGTGAGACCACTTAAGGGGCATTTAAAGTGAAAATGTAAGTGAGTGATTTTGAGAATCATCATCAAGTGAAAGTAAAAAATGACAGTGTTTCTAAAGATTTTTCAAACAGTGTCTGATTCAGACTACTGTCTCTAATCTGTCACAATCAGAATATTGTCCATGTAAAGGCCCTCTGATCATAAATGCTGCCCCAAAGCTGAATATTTTCATTGCTATGCTTAAGTTGTTGACATTTTGCTTTTTAAATATAAATAAAAAGTGACATTATTTAAAACATTTCCCCACATTTTTATTTACTGTGATGCAGTTATTTTAAGAACTACATCCCCCAATGATACTCTCAGGCTGCTCAATCGAGTGCGGCACTCATCGCACTGCTCCACTCGCCCACTCTCTCTGAATTTTCCTCCACTAGTCACATCCTGTCTACCAGTTCCACTGCTACCGTTAGCAAGTAAATAAGGGAATAGCGAGTCATTTTATGTTTTAATATATAAGTGCTGTGTCGTTTTGCCCATTAATGCTTAGGGGAAAATGAAAATACAGTTTTTCCGTGTCAACGCGGCGCCAAGAAGACACAAGTCAGCGCGGAAAGTCAGCTTTTTCACTTCGACCTCGGTAGCTGAAAGGCTTTAGCAAGTCAATTCGTCTTGACAAGTGAGGGGCTCAGCTGTCCTCCTCCTCCTCCACCACCGCCACCGCCGCCGCTGGTTGTCTGTGTGGCGGGGGGGTTTGGACAAAGCAAGTCAGATGTTGGCGTTGAATGGTGAAAAATATCCTTGGACGTCAAACGTGTTGTTGCCGGGTCGTGAAGCTGAATTGTCAAGCTGATCGCTGAAGAGGAGAGGGGTGTATTTTTAAGAGTGCGAGAGTTTGGATCTTACACCAGCATTAAAAGACATAGTAGAAGAGGGTTTGCGGAGGAGGAAGACCCTTATGCCAGTGATGGCAAACGAGCCGATCATCCTGAACGTCTATGATATGGTAAGTACAAATATGTATGTTTTTATTTTTACCTTCTTTCGACTAAATCCAAGGTTCAGTCATGTTATGAGGCAGCAAAACCAACAATTCTCAAACAAAGCACACAACTTAATTGTAAAAAGAGGTGATTTAATGCTGCGAGAAAAATCCGGAGACGTTGAAAGACTGAAGTTTAAAACTGAAACTTTTTTACAAATCACCATGTACCTCTCTTCAGTTCGGCGCACGCTCTCAACATCAAACTTGGCTTATTTATATTCAATTTCACTTTTAGTACATTGGTTGTTCTCCTTTATTTTCAAGCAAAATAAAACATGAGAGTGAAAGTTTTCATGACAGTTAAAGAGGCTTTAGTGTCACTTTATGTTTAAAACTTCTTTCACAGGGACATCAATTCTCCCAATCAGATTATTGCTGTTTCTAAGTATTTATTTCAGTTTTAGATGAATTAGAGTACACTAGTGTCTTATTCAGCTTATTGTTTTAACAGCAATAACATACTATTTAAATATTGGTGTTTAAAGTCAGTTTAAAAGGGTAAATAACACAAAACTTACTTTGAAACACAAATTTGCCTTGTGGAAAGGTTGGATTTCCATATCAAGAGTGGAGCAATATTTTCACTGTACTGAGCTGCTGTTGCCAAAACATGGAGAATATTAACAGAAGCATGTGGTGACCAGAGTCTCATTGTCTTTACTCAGATTTATTTCATATATTCATTTAATCTACCCTAGACTGGATTTTCAGTTCACATTGAAACAAAACTACCTCGAAACCTCAAGTGGATGTGAAATTCCACCCAGCTGACACTGTGCCTTTAGACTAAATGTCTAAACCTCTCTGCTTCCTAACAAGACTGAGTTTGAATTTGAGTCATTATGTTGTCACCATGCAGGGGTGAGTCAGTGTGGAGGGGGGCTCAAAATGAACTGATCTGTTGATGAATCATTGATTGATATGGATTCAGTGTCGGATAAGTTACGCATAAAATGGGAATTGTCTGGTAAAGGGTTGTAAAATTAGCAGGAGCCTTTGGAATAACATGCATGGACACAAAGGAAAATACCATAAATATTAATGACTTTTGTTCCACAGTGTATTCAGTCTTAGTTTTACATGCAAATAAGTTGAGATGACAACAGAGAGATAGTTTTGTTCTTGGGTCAATATAAAGGTTTAGCTTTCTTTGGAGACATGTTTCATTTTTCCTGCTCCTTTGTTACTCCTGTTTTAAATCCGATTTATTACAGTTTTAGCTGATGGTCAATATATCATAAGGCATGAAGCATTTTGGGGCATTTTATACAGATTAACAGTGAAGGCTACAGTAATGAAAGTGAAAATACTTTTCTTGTATTAAAAAATAGCAGTCTAGTCTTATAACACTATTTGTTCCTATGTCTAATTATCAATTACTGCATTTGGTCCATTCTTTCTTCCTTATCTATCTTTCTTCTGTCAATAGTCTCTATTCCTTTCCCTCCCCCACTTTCTTCCTCCTCTCATCTCTCCCCACCTTACTTCCCCTTCCTTTTTTTCACTTGACTTGCTGTCCTTATTAGTTTGTTCTCTGTTAGGACCACCAAAGAGCTCTTATCTTTCTGTCTCACTTCTTTTCATGTGGACAGCTGCAGGGTTCCCTGACACACTTTCCCACACAAAGGCCTCACAAAAGCTACTCATACTGTACACATCTATAACATACCTATGAACTGTGTTTCTTGTGCGTTTTTGCATGCATATGCAAGGAGATAATGAGTTTGCCCATTTTATTCATTGAAGGAATTTAATGGTTTGTGCTTGTTCCTGTAGATCCACTCACACCAGGCACATTTTTTGATGATGCATGCTGCCGAATGAATGTCCATTCATTCATTCATTTGTTCATTTGTCTGCTTCAAACACTTCCTGTGTTTTGATCAGTGCATTCAGACATGAGCACCGTAGAAAAAGTGACATTCCATGATATGGGGTTTTGAATGGAGGACTGGCTCTGAGCTATATGGCTCATGGACTGGCTTCAAACTCACTGACTGTTGGTCTTTCTGTCTTTTGTTGGTCACCTGACTTTCAGAAAACAAAAGCAATGTGGCCAAATCGTCAACTTTTTTTTTTCATTTTGACATTCAAAAAGCTGTCTAACTGCCCTGAATGATGGTCTGCGGTGGAAATGGATACAATCAGCGTTCACTCCCAGGTCAAATGACAGACAGGTTCTATTCAGCTCTAGCTTCTCCTTGCAGTCTAGATGCTGACCTGGACCTAATTGTGGTGCAAGGAAGGATCAATTCCAATGAGAGCCGATTGTTAATCAGCGACTAGTGTAGTCAAATTTATTTTATGTAAATGTCCAGAACAGGGCCTTTTTTTTTGGCTTACTGTACAGTTGAGTGATTGGTTGAGTGACCAACTGTTTATCTAAAGAAAAATAGCAGCTAACTGTTAAGATCAGGTAATGGCTGAGGACAGGACAGTGGTGGCACGTGCAGATCCCTGCCGCAATTTGAAACATATGCAACATAAGATGAGCAGTAGCTGCAAGTGTACTAACTGAAGAACTGCTTTGAACCGCATATTATTCACAGAGGCTGTGAGTTTTCCCGTTTTCCATGGGGATCAATATTGTCACATGGTTTTAAAGAATATCTGTGCAGACGCCCCTCATCCTCTCCCCTCCTCCAACTCCCAGTCTGTCAGGTTCTCCCCATCGTCCCACTCCCATTTCTGCTAAGTGGATTTCCTGGCCAGCTCTGAGTGCTTCAGTACACTGCTCTAATGAGACGAGATGACATTATCTAACACCACCTGTCTCCCTGCCTGCCTGCCCGCACCAAGTGGACTACTGTATCTGTGAGAGAATATGCCTGCACATCAGGTTCAAGGCAGATACTGACCACAGTAGGTTGTTTTATTCTGTGTTGGTGGATGCTGCTCTGGATCTGTAAGGGACAACCCGCAGTCGTTACTCCAGGTCTGACTTTGGAACGTTCACTTTGCATGGTAATGTGTGTCAAGATTTAAAAAAATGAGTTTGGAAGTGTGCAAGGTTATTTCAGGGACACCACTCTAGCCAGTGCATGTGTGATATCAACAGTCTTGTACAGCACACAAGCTGACTTGATTCTCAAACAGGGGGACACCGAATGTTTGCCATTTGCCACAGTATTTGCAGATATAGATGTTTTGACCTGTTTAATTTTAAAAGGTCTATGGTGGTCTTAAAATGTTTGAATTAAATTGGTCCTGAATCTAAAATATGTTTAGTTTAGGATGTTCAATCATTTTTTGAAGACTTGCTATTTGGTGCCACAAAGTTTATCGTAGCTAGTTGGCTCATAATGGACCTGTATACAATTTTAGAAAAAACTAAATTAACTTTCGTTCCAAACAAAAATGGAAACATAGATTACTAAACTGTACTGGAACTAATGTGTAATGCATGGTGACTCCAAAGACCTAATAAAATGGTGGTCTGCGCTATTGTTGGACAATCTTCCCCAGAGTGATTATCTCTTTACAACTTGCACATCTCTCTCCTGTTTTTGGGAATAACATTTTCATCCAGTTTGAAATATTACCTTCCATCTTAGTTTTCATATTTACTTATGTCACTGATACATGAAACATTACAAAAAAGTCTCAAAACTTGAGTTGCAACCTTACAGTAAGAAGTGATGTATGTTAAAATATCAATGGTACTGAATAAGCCTTATTGTGCCTCCTGGTACAGTTGACAATTATATTTCAGCAGTTAATTGGCCAACGACTACAACTATAATGTGCATTAGTGTAAGAGTTTTGAACCCAATGAGCCCTTTGCACAGCAGCCATTTTGTCAGGTCACAATCAAAAAATTGAATGTGTAAATAATAAAATGAATGATCGCAATGTTCCATTTAGCTTCTTCGGTTTCAGGGTGCTACTTATCTGTCTTTAAAACACACACACATTTACTATCACGCAGTCTCACACAGCTCTGTCTAAAAGGCTGTCGAGGAGGAGGAGGAGGAGGAGGAAGAGGCTAGTTTTAACAAGCTTTGAAGTAACAAGTGCTAAGATAAGAGTCTTATTTCTCCTGGAGTAGCGGGTGGGGGTGTTACTGTACTAAATCATCTTTGTGTGTTGTTCTTCCTTTGAACAGAGATGGCAACAAAATGTTTTCTGTTGAATATCTTGCTAAAAGAAATTGACATGGCAAACCTCAGTAAATGGGACCAGTCATTTTGTGGGGTTTGTCATTAGAAAACATATGAAGATTGAAGAAAACCCTGCATTTATAGTATGTGCCAAAATTAAAGAACTAAACTAAACTAAACCTTTACCTACTTTAATCATAGAGTCCCCACATGCCATTTGTCCTTCTTCTTATGTTTCCCTTAACAGTTTGTGACACTTGACTTAAAATCAGTACAACAACATACAGTAAACTGAAATATCTGCAGCAAGAGCTGAATATCGTAACTAAAATGCAAGTATGCTCATTGTCATTCCTGTCTCAAACAAAATGATCACACTATCGCAGCACATTATAACAAGTATTTTTGTAATAATGTGCTGTGCAGAAGTGTAGTTGACACTACTAGCTGTCTGCCACCACCTACTTACTATACATGCATAACAGTAGACAGAAAGTATCAAAATAATCTTTGAATAGTTATCTGCGTTCTGCAAGTCTGTGTGCAGCGAAGTGCACACAGAAAATGATCCAGTGATAGAGATGACAGTGATGTCTGTATTTTTGTAGGTACATTAAAAGTGCTATTAATTTGTTTTATTTCTAATTTATGAAGATATTTCCTTGGGATCAGACTCAGAAAACTATGAATAAACTGATCAAAACTGATTATTCTTCTGTCAACATTACCGTAATTGTAAGTTTATTTGCTGGTTGCTTTTCTTCTTTAATTGTATAACTGTAAATAAAATGTCTTTGCTAAGTGGCTGTTTGCATGGTAATAGCAGACAGCCAGAGAGTTGAGACTTTTAGACAATAGGCAAGATATAACCTGGACAGGAAGCCAGAATATCACAGGACCAGCATACAGACACAAACAGCAACCTTCTCACAATGACACACCTGCAGTCAATGTTGAGTTTGTAATTGACTTTAACTCTGTACACACATTTGGACTGTGTAAGGAAGCTGAGAGAAGCTGAGAGAAAACCCACAGAGACATGAGGAGAACATGCAAACTGCACATTGAATATTCCCAGCCAAACATAAAAATGGATTAACTTTGACAAAGGTTTATTTCTTTAAATTTGTAGGAAGGAATATTTTTCCACATGAACAAAATCTGCCGAGCAACAGAGCGGCCAATCACCTCACAGCTACAAGATGTTTGTCAGATACACTGCTGCAAAAAAAGATGTGCGCGCACGTCAGAGATCAGTGCTGCTGCAGTTATTGATTGTGTTGTGTTTGTTTTTCCAGCTTGTCTTCTATTGTCTCTGTGTGTTTGGGATCTTGCGTTAACATCACAAGGCTAACAGATCTTATTTCATGGGATTCTTTAGTGTCAGAAAGACTGCCAGCCTCTCTGGGTCTGAATAAGCAGAATATAGTTAAATAATTCAGTTTGATAGTAGGTTTGTCTGCATTATGTTTGTTGGACACAGTTGGTCTCATGACCTGATTTCGTTTTTTTCATTGTGTGATTCTGCTCTGCTGAATAACGTAATTATTTTGTACCACAATGAAAACAATGTGACAACACTGTTTCAATTAGGTTCCCATTGTAGCATTTGCAGCCACAGCAAGTAAAGAGGACATTACAAGTGTGATCTTAATACGGATGTTACTGCCATCTGTGGTGTCATTGCAGTGATGTATTTTATTCTAAGTTGCGTCGTATAGTTCATCAGAACTGTTTTGTGTGGGGATTTATTTTTTCACTCTCTGCATAAAGACTCTCAAGCTGTGTCTGATGGGGATGTTCCGATTTATCAGCTGTACATCAGTATTGGTTAATATTCACCTTGTTAACTATTGCCAGCTAGTCTGTAAGTAAGGCAACATTAGCTGTGTGCGACATGGATGTTACTCTGCACCACATATACTGAAAACAATTTAAAGATGGTGTGAAAGACTATTGTTTTTGTGGGGAAGATTTGTCTTTTTCCCTGGAAAAAATAAAATAAAATAAACATTCCAAAAAACAGTATCAGTATTGGCTATTGATCAAACAAATTTAAGAATGTTATTATAATCAAAACTCATCATATAATGGTGAAATACAGTATATTGATATAATGTATATATTGGCCCTTTGCTCAACTGCTGAATGTGCTTTTTTTGCAGTCTGTCAAATAAGAGTATCCTGTTGTTTTTTTGTTTTATGTTTTGGTTTATATATTTGGGGTCATTTTCGCAATTATCTTCTATTATTTAATTGATAATTGTTACTCCACTGTATTTATAATAGTTCTAATATTTATTAATATGTGGGATTTTATTGGCAGAGAGCAATTTCAGTATGAAAGTTCTATACCATCTTCATGTGTTGACATTCAAAATGCCTCTTTCTGTTTACAGTACTGGATCAATGAGTTCACCAGCTCTCTTGGCATCGGAGTGTTTCACTCAGGGATCGAGATCTACGGCAGAGGTAAGATTACCCAGATACATGACTCCACACGGTGCGGGTCAGCTACATTCTGAGAAGATACTGTTTTACTCTGTGACTATTATACACATGTACTACATGTCACTGTGCACTCTTACAAACATGTCTGTCTTTGTGTAGGAGAACATTATTGTACTTAAAGCTGTACAACCCATGTGTAACCTTTGGTGGTTTTGTTATTATTCTGCCTGTTATCAGACGGGAATGTTGCCAAGTGACACCAGAGCTAAATACTGTTATACTGGGAAACACAGACAGCGTTTTTGTGGAGGTGATTTGTTAAATGAAAATTGTGTAAACTCATTTGACAGTGGTTTCCAAATATGTACTTTCATATTTTCTGTGTTTAGAGTTTGCCTATGGAGGACACCCGTACCCATTCTCAGGGATCTTTGAGATTACACCAGGTGATGCAACTGAACTCGGCGACACCTTTAAGTTCAAGTAAGTGTAAGATGTTTTGTGTCAAGGAGATAGCACAAATAATGTTTTTGAAGTGAAGCGTATGAGGTGTGTTTACATAGTCAGGAGTCATCAGGATGTTTTACATAGACTAGATGAATTTGAATTTATTATTTAAAAACCTGACATGGCGTAAATATGGGTTTATGTTCATAAAACCGTTACATCTACAAGGCTGCTGAAAACAGCATATATTAATATTTATATAAATAATACATCGTCAATTACAAAAAATGTAACTGGGTGGAACAGAACAAGCTGTATGATCTTTGGAAGCATCAGGAAAAAACATCTGTGTTATCTGCAGAAGTTTCAGCACTTGTGTCATTTTTGTGATTTTCTTTCTTTTTCTGCAGTGGTGAGACATTCATTTTAACATGTTGTTGTAATCTCTGAATCAGCTGAGGTTCTGTGTTTGTTTGTGTGTCTGCTCTGACCCGCTGTACTGCTGTGTATTATTTCTGCTCTAGTTGATCCGCCTCATGGCTTTAGACACACTCTGCCACACACACACACACGCGCACACTTGCTGTCTCCGTGCAGGCCACTAGACCATAAGTATGAATCATCTGTTACAAATACCATATCATCTAATCCAACTTCCTCTCAAGCTAAAACCCACAATGTTGATCTTGTAAAACTGCAGATCATTTAGTCATCAAACAGTTGTCATTACAGATAAGATGAGACCATGCTGAATAAAATATCATCTATGGTTTCAACAAATTATATTTAAGTATGAAACTCACTATCAGTGCAGTTAATGTATCCTGTGCTGAGTTTGTGTTTCTCTGTCCTCCATACAAAATGGTTGCTATGGTCACTGCTTGTTTACAGACATGTGTATAATAAATGCACATAGATCCCAAGAAACTATACACTCAGGATAGTGAGTGTTTAGGGTATCTTATCTAGTGTGACTGAACCCTAATATAATTTCTGCTGGGTTTCACTGGACTCGAGTCAGTCAGTACAGAGACTAATGGCATTGGCTTAAACAGCATGTCTTGTCCAGTTGAGAATATTATTCACTAGGAGAAAACTTTTGAACACTGAGCATTCCCTAATGTGCCAAATATTATTGCTGACTTTTTTTTTTATTTAGAGAGGTTGAAATAAAAGTCCTGGAGTCATTCTTGTACATCAGTGACATTTAGTAACATGTGGCTTCTGGCAATTTTCCCCCTCATCTCTCTGTAGAGAAGCCATAGTCCTGGGCAGCACAGACTTCACAGAGGAGGATGTGGAGAGGATCGTGGATGAGATGGGGAAAGAGTACAAAGGCAACGCCTACCACCTCATGCACAAGAACTGTAACCACTTCTCCTCAGCACTTTCAGAGGTAAGTACACAAACACCCACGCCACACACGCAAGGTTGCTTTATTTTCAGCAAGTAAAAGTAAAACTTCATCCCTCTCACTAGATTTAAAAGTCTGTGGGTTAATACTGAATTATTTTGAATACATATCTAATCGGGATTTTTTTCTGAAATTGCAATTGTGATACGATTCGTGATATGAGAGGAAATAGTAATTTTTACATAATTCTCATTTTCATTTAAATAATATGTAACATGATTACTGTGTTACTTTATGCATATCTGTTTACAGATGTTTTCTTCAGTCTGTAGAATGTGATGTGTGTAAGTCAGGACAATATTTAATCTAAAATGGGAATTTGACACACATTGTGGCTTTAAGAAATATTGCGCCTCTTGCGATTTGAAAATCGCAGTAGGCCGTATTGTAATTTCGATAACATTTTGATGAATTGTTCAGCCCTAGTGTGGGTGTCTGTTTTTTGTGTGTGTATGTGAGCCTCTTTATAACCTTTTCTGGCATAAGCACTTACCTTGTCAGGACCAGTAGTCATCATGGAGACTAAAAAATGGTCCTAATGGGACAGAACCTCATTTTAGAACAACAGTTCAAGTTTAAGTGTTGGATTGTGTTTGGTAGAAGTGAAGGTGAGGTACTACCTGTTTATGAATAAGGTTAGGGATAATGCTGCCCAAATGAATGAGGCAACGTCTCCATGTGTATGTGTGTATGTGTTGCTGAGCAGCTTATCCTGCTGTGACTAATGAGCAGAGAGTCTTTACAGTTAGCATCTAGCACTGAGATGGGGATTAGGACACGCACTGATACAAGCCCAGACATGCAGAGCCAGCTGGCACACATTAACACACCACACGCTTGTGAAGATACACACATAAATAAACACACAGTTTACAATTGTTATATTCACAAATGCATTAAAATACATTTGGTTCTATTGACTGCAACCTCATTAATATGGTGCTGTTGTAACATAAAGAGAGACTGGGGAGAAAAGATTTGGACACATAGACAGTTGTTGCAGCTTTGAAAGATGAAGCAGGAAAATTAATTGTGCAGGGAGAATGTGTGATGAGCCTGATTCTGACATAAGTCTTTTGTCATGTGGTTGTGTCACGCTGGAAAGCACACAAACATTCACATATAGTTTGGTGTCAAGATATATTACCACTGCACAAGCAAGTCTTACAAGGCCCTTAAAGGTACATGCAGGATGTTTGGTCAGTTTGAACATTACAAGATATGATTTTTTTCCCCAAATTTTTGTGAACCAATTATTTGAGTTAGGCAATTAATATGTTGTGATAGGACACTCCCTATCCCAGACCTCTGGTGAAAACTAGGGATCTACAATATTATTGGCATGATATGGGTATCTGCAGATATTGCCTTTAAAATGTATCTATCTAATTATCGGATATCAGCAAACACGCCAAGATCTGCTGATGTGACTAATGACTACAGCAGTAGGCTAAATAGGCTGTTACCTCCTTGATTTCTACACTTGTGCCCCTACAGACAAAATATAATGTTAATTTAAATACAGAATAACCTGCAGTTAGGTGCAGGGAAAAATGTATATATACTGTATACAATACATATATATATGCATTGATATCTGTTATTGGCCCAAACACTAATAATGCACACCCCATTTAAAACTTACTTTAGGGTCTTTTGAAAATCATAATTAAATCTCTCTCTCTCTCCTTTGCTCTTTCTCTCCTCCTCAGATCCTGTGTGGCAGGGAGATCCCTCGCTGGGTCAACCGTCTCGCCTACTTCAGCTCCTGCGTGCCGTTCCTCCAGAGCTGCCTGCCAAAAGAGTGGCTGACCCCAGCTGCCTTACAGTCCAGCGTCAGCCAGGAACTCCACGGAGGAGGAGAGCTGGAGGAGGCTGAGGACGTCGCTGCCACGGCCTCCCTGGCTTCCATGTCGCCGTGCTTACCCTCATCCTCCTCCAGCCCTTCCTCCTTGCCTCGTCATTCCCGTCACCAGCCCCGCCGTTAAAAGGTGCAGGGTCTGCTGGGAAACATGTGGCTGAACATGCAATCAGGAGAACAGCAGCTAACGAGTCAGTCTGTCCTCGAGCGACACCCTGAACTGCTAACTTCTCTGGGTAAGAGCGTCGATCCAATCCCTGCGATGACCCAGAGCACTGGAATGGTCCCACCTCACCACTGACAACGGCAGGGCCAACTCTGAACTGTGGACTTGGCTGACAGATTTCACCATCACATCCAGAATCGGAAGTCTGTCCCCCTCAAGTACAGTACATTATTTTACCTGCCCTCAGGATAAAGGTAGGGTCGTTTACGTTCCAACCAAAGTGTTTTAGAATTTGGGAACATTTACCAGCCACATCCAGACGTTGGTGCTTAAACCAGATCGAGGGAATGCTGAGGAAAATGCAAGTATGGGTCAGTTAATGGTGGAAGTGAGAATCAACCAACAGAGTGAGATGTTTGATCAATAATTTAAAATCACTTATGCTGAATTGCTGGTTTAACTTTATTTGACCGTGGCTGGTAAATGTTCCTGTTCCAGCTATGGTTGAAAATGTCCTAAATATTTTTGCTGCAAACGTTTGGATGGAGTGGGTGGATTTTAGACGTTGAACACTTAGCCTCAAACTGCATTGTGTGCATCAGGACCTCACTCTCTAGTTTATTTTTTTTCCCTCACAGACAGCCGCACAGCTACAATCAGCCTCATTATTCAGATACACATAAACCGATCCAGAAACCAGTGTCTAAAAGGGAGGAAATCCCTAAGACTCCTTGGGTGGGTTCACTACCAGGTAATGCTTTTTAAATTCTTTTTCGTTGTAACCATTTTGTCTGTAACAGTTCTTAAAATCCTTTCTGTCATGGCATAACCACACCATATTTAATAAGTGACACAGACTTTGACACAGACTTTGAAAATACTTCCTATAATGTAATAGTCATTAATAGTTATTACTTTATGAATAATTATTTTTAAAAACAACATTTTGGGCCGTGACAAGGTTAGTGACAACTTAAAGTCCCAGAAGAAAATAGAGTAAAATCTTTCTTAGTAGCAACTGCCAAGGTGCCTTTGAGCAAGGTACATTAACTACAAGCAACCCAGTAGAAGACTCTGGTTATACTGGTCTGTGTTTGTATGTTGAGTGTTGAGGTGTTGCCCACTTTTAATTTTGAGCATTACAATTACAAACACACTTGAAAGTTTTATTTTGAAACATGGGACTTATGTGGGGGGAAGAAAACAATCGTCACTTTAATCCCCTTGAAATGAAAAATAGCAATTTTATAAGATAATGCTGCTCACTCAAATGATGAGCATGCTGTTAACAACACCACGTATGCTGCATAATGTGTTTTATCCCAAACAAGAGCCATGGATGTGTTGTTGAAGTGACTTGTTTTGCTGGAAGTCTGAGGACTGGAAGATGAGCGGGAAAACTTTGTTTGGCTTTGTGTTTATTTTTATGTAAATATTGTTTCTATGGACTCTGGCCTTTTTGTCTGTTTTGTTTATGTCTGATAAACTCAGGACTCTAAAGGCTTTGTAATATAATTTTTGAAGACTTTTTTTAATCCCATATGTTTATGTTTGAGTTGTTGTTACTTTTTCTAATGCAGTAGTCTCCCCATAGAGCTTTTTGAAGAGTACAGTTTTATAACATTGATTACAAAAAAGTTTTGTTTACAATGTATGTGTTTATATATGGCCTTGTGCTGCTCTTTGTTTTCTGGTTTTTGCATGTGTGTGTGTGTACGTGCACACTTTTTAATGGTCAACAAGCTGCCAACTGGGCCACACGTCTACACATCACACACATTTACATTGCTGGCTCCAAGGTTTTAACTTGAAGATTATTGAGAACGGAAGCATTTGGATTTCTTAAACCCACTTCTTCTCTCTTATTTTTTAGATATTATAATATTTTGGCACAATGGCAGATGTATTTAATGACTTAGTTTTATTATAAATAAACCAAACCAGTGTGAAAGCTGGACACAATGACGTTTCTTATGAGACCAGCATATTTACCAGATTTCTGTTGGTTTTTTTTCCCAGCAAAAGGATTAACGTGTGTGATGGGATTCATTTTAATGATTCTTTTTGTGTTTGTGAATCTTAATAAACTTGAATTCTTAATGCACTGACACAAACTGACTCACACCCGTATTGCTCATGTTGGCGCCTCCTGCTGGCTGATGTTTGTACTGTTACTCATCTGTGCTTCAACACAGAGGCTGAGGTTTCCCTTAACTTTCATAGCTTCTGATTGTGATTTAATCTGATCACAACATTGTTTAATGTCAGTCACCATTTATGTCTCATTTAGGATTGAAAACCTCATTCGTTACAGTCCTACATGTCCTATTAAAGTGTCATTTGTCACATGTGTGAGCTATGAATGTAAATTGGGAAACTTTTAAGTCATTTCATCTGCTGGGGTAAACACAGACTTCAGCTGTTTTACTGTGATTTTTCACAGAGGCTTCAGTGGAGCCAACAAGATTTGTACCCTGATGGAACATTATTAAAGATCTACAACCTGAGCCCTAAATCTTGTCGTTTCTGTTTAATTAATTGGATTATTAGCTCCCTACTTTGCCTACTGAAACACAAGCTTTTAGTTAAAATCATAAATTGTAAAAAAAAAAAACCTTTACCAAATTCATTTAGCTTCTGATAAAAATAAATACACCTTTTATATACCTTTTATAGTAAGCACCTGATGTTTGTTGTATTAATTTTTGTTTAGGCACTTAAGTCTTTCACACATTGCAGGCACTTTGATATCTGACACAGTGATGTGTTACTGTGTTTGTCCATGTGGTGGTTGTTATAAATAACACACAGGCAATTCAATTAATGTAAAGATACTGGTCAGAAAACTTCAAATGCAGGAATAAAAATGAGGAAGGAAACTAAATTGATGCAAAATTAGAAGAAACATAGTTGACGTTCAAATCAATTTATTATATATTGTTCCAGGTTTGTGTGGGTGTCACTGTCCTTTTCACTCTAGCAGTTCCTGCTGTATTTGTGAGTTATCTGCTTGTCATGCAGGTATGTGGGCGGAGTTAATATCACAATACGTGCTTAAGACCCGGCAGTCACACTTCACTCTCTCTGATCGTCAGCCTTCCAGCTCCTTGTTAAATCTTTAGTTGACTCAGGCCTTTTTTGTTAGTTATGTTCAGTGCTAATTTGGGGTTTCTGTAATATTATTTCTTAAAATCTGCTTTTCTTTAGCTAAAACTGTGTTTTTGTTATGACTTATCAGCTGGGTTGTGGCAGTGTACCATCAAGAAAGCATTGTGTGTACTTATTAAACATCAGGACAGTAGAACATTCAAGACTAAATGAACGTGAAGTGATTTGGTAACATTTCAAGAAACATCAAATGTTCAAAATATGTTAATAATAGACGTGCTTTAGCAGTATTAACCACCATGTTTCATCGTGGAAAGGGTTTAGGAGTGATCTTCTCCCCTGACTACTATCTGGGAACAAACTTGAGTTTTATTGGCCGAGTCGGCTGAGCCTTCCAGTCAAACTCCAAAGGAATCTAAAAGAAGAAATCCACTGTAAGTGAAATCAGGGACATGACCGCAGAGGAGTGGGACTATGAATGAACACATGAAGTGTGTGTGTTGCTATAACTCTCACCATGGTGTCTTTGCATGTTTCCACAGTGTAATCCTGCAGGATGCGAACAAGGGCCATTTTCACGACGAGGAGAGCGTAGGGAGTCCCAATGCAGTTACGAGGCCCGAGGCCAAATGGCATGTATGCGTATGGGTTCACCTCCTCACCACTGTCTTTACTGAATCTGCACACACACATACACAATCACTAAACGAACCAAACACAATTATTCCAAATGAATACTACTCCAAATGTAAAATATTTCCTGTCATATGTATTTAAAAACAAAGGGCAAGTAAAATGACCCCAACAAATATTCTTTTTCTTATGTTTCAAAATTGCAGTTTCTTGTTGAGTAACAGAAGTGTGCAGTGTTTCTTCTGCATATTTACCTCTCTGGTCTGAAAAGCGCAGGTGAACTCCAGAAACGAGGATCCCTGTGGAGAACATACACAGGAATACCAACCAGAGTTCCTTCAGGGATGGTGACGTCATTGACCTGGATAGTTTTTTTGCACATCCTCTCGAGCCGGGGCAAAGGAGGCATCAAACGTAATGTCTCACAAATAACCCAGTCCAGGTACTGCAGACGGAGCAGGGCCTCGTACGAAACTGGAGCCTAGAGGTAAAAAAAATGAATACTCTGTTCACTTCTGAGCTGAAAAATAACACTTTACAGAAGAGTATGGTGAATATATCACATTACATCTCTTGGTAGGCTGGCATCAATTTCCTGCAACAAGTTGTGCATGGCACTGGGGTTGGTGGCCAGATTGTACAGAGTGTACGTGAGAGAGACGGTGGTGGTCTCGTAGCCACCGTAGATGAAAATGAAGGCCTGGGAAAGAATCTCATGTTCAGTCAAACCTATGACACAATAAGGTGAAACAGTTACCAGTGGTATTATGGATCATTCTTGCAGCAGACATGCCATAGTATTTATTTTGCACACATACAGTAAGTATGAGAAAAATAACAAGTAAACTGAGTATGAGTGAAGGTGAGGTAGAGACGTACAAGGGCTCTTCTATAAACTGCATCCACTAGAATATCTGTAATACTTTCATCCTCATTTCAACCCATGTTTGGATTTAATTTCGTAGTAATCCAGCAAGTGGCAGTGTTGTACTATAAATGACACGTAAAATGATCTTTTTTTTTTTTTTTATTCACAGCTGTATTTCTTTATTTATATGTCTATTGTATCAGGACTGCTGTTAGTGTGAAAAGAAATTCTGTTAAGGTGAAAAAAAGAAATGCTGTTCACCTAGGTAGGACACCTGCGGTGCTGAGGGGGAGCAAGTAAAACTAGACAAAAAATATTAATAAAGCCAAAATAAAATCTGTGTAGTTGTTAATCAGTGACATAACCCAGCCTGTGTTATTTCCACCAAAGTAACTCTTATCCCCATGTAGTATATGGAAATATTGCATATTGTGTGTTTTTAAAAATGTTAAAGTAGGCATTTAAAGGGTTACTATTTATTTATTTATTTATTTTTTAAAGATTAGGCTTGATGTTGCTTGAATCTCATTCATATCTCATTCAATATATATGTAAAAGATTTAAAAAATATAAATGGCAACATTATTCAATTGAAAAGAATAGTAGAGCATACAAGTTACTGATAACATTAAAGTTTCAGTGTGGAACCTCTTCTGAGTATTTACCAAAACAGTGCAGTTTCTGGCCTACATTTGTCTCTCCTGCACACACACACACACACACACACACACACACACACACAGAAGAGAAAGAAGTGTTGTTGTCTTTCGATGTTTCTTTCACCGACGCTTCAGTAAGTTGTCTGTTATGTTATCTGTATATATATCTGTGTTGTAACATGATCCAGGAAGCTTGGAGCTGCACGGCTAAGGAAACGGCAGCAGCCGCTTTTGGTACATTTGACAATAAGTTGAAAGTAGCAGATTTGTTTATAATTAAATATTACACACTGCATTTCAAGGGTCCCTCAGTGGACTCAATGAGGGTGAAGAACATATAGGATTAAAACCAGGAACAGAGTAATAATGGATTTTGTCTGTTGGTGTTTCATGGATCTCTGCTAAAGTGGAAACATACCTTTCCTCTGCATTTTCTCTTTGCTCTTTATCTCCGTCGCTGGAATCTCGCTCTGAATCATCACCTGCAGGAAGGTCGCCCCGCTCTAGTTCAGCACAGTGAACAGTTAGCATCAACGGCAATTTGACAAGTTTGCTCACAAATTGTTTAACATCATTTATGTGGTTTGCAACGTATGCTGTCGAAAAGCTAAATACAACAAAAGCTCCATTTTGAGGGCTTGTCACAATGTGTATCAGAGCACAACTTTGGGTGATGGAGGTATCTTTCTGCCTCAAGCCTTTTATGCTCAGCTGAACTGAATGAAGCTTCATATTTAATGTAGATATGACAATAGTGTCAGTTTAAGAATTAACTTGCTGATATGCGTTTTCCCCCAAAATGAGTAGCTGTTCCTTCATTTTCTTCTGCAGTTTCTTTTTCACTTAAACAGCTCAGAACTTACTGCATCTTCTGCACAGTGCTGGTCTTTAAAGGTCTTGATGATCTTGTAGAAATAATCCACACTGAGACTGGGAATCACATCAATGTTCAGGAGTTTAAACAGATAGGCACTAAATGGAAAAATCTCTGAAAAGAGACAGGTGTGTTAACTAGAATGTGAGCAGTGATAAAGTGTGATACGGTACATATATATATATATATATATATATATATATATATATATACACACATTCCAAATGCAAAATCCAACTGAAATGTTTTTAAAATAAATTTCAAACTACTCTGTCCTCTGCTGCTTTCAATTCACCTTAATCCTCAACTGAAACTCATTCCCTGTTGTTGTGTAGTTTAGATGTTAAGATATATATTTACATATTTAGTTTTTAATTACAATTGTAGACCTGTCACTGTGTGAACCTGCTTTCATTCTTTAAATCAAACAAAACCATCTGTGTGAATGCTTCTTCTTAAGTGGAGTGTAAAGCGCGTTGAATGGCCCCTGTGTAGAATAATGTGCTGTACAAATAAATTTGACTTTCCTTTTCAATAACTGATCATTCAAACACTAAGGGAGAATCACTTGAACTAGTAGTGTTTATTTTCAAGCAATATTTATTTAAAAAAAACAGCTCCCCTGTGGCTTTGTGGCCTCTGGAGGCCCTAAACAGCCACTTAGTCACTCATGTGTTGGGTCTGTTCTGGAAGGACGTACTTAGTAGAATTAAGGGCCAAACTTTGAAGTTGATAATCTTCTTGAGATGAACATTAAGGGGGTCATCAGGGTTGTTCAGGGAGTCTCCCTTAATGCCGCAAGCAGTGCTGGTCACATCTAAACTGTAACGTGCCACAAATCTGCGGCAGACAAAGAGACGGGTTGTTTCACATGTTTGCAAACTGCGTAATCATTTGCTGTAGTATAAGAGGATAACAAGGAGCAACGCACTGTTTGACATCAACATGTGCCTCCTTTTTAAGTTGCCCCAGTTTCTCAGCAAGCCGTGCTGCATAGGGAGCCACCGTGGGAAAAATCTTGAAAAAAGAAGAGTAGTGTCATAATCAGAGGTGAAAAAAAGGACTTGCTTATGTTACGGAAGCTGACGTATAAATATCACAGTATAGAAATACTCCATATTAAATATCCATTTTAGGATTTAAAGACTTATACATCCAGTAGTAAAGCTCAAGGTACAAGTTATACAGTAACACACTGTAATTCCCTTTAATCAGTATTTACAACTTAGAACTAGAATAAAGGGAACACACACACACACACAGAGAGAGAGACACACTCTCACACACACACACAGGTTTCCATGACTTCAGAGGACATTGCATTGACTTACATTCATTTCCTGGAGACTTACTCTAAACTTAACCATAATTACTAGTTTCTTAACTCTAACCCTGACCCTAACCTTAACCTAACCCTAACCTCACTCTAATTTTAAAACATGTCTTCACCATAAAATGTAATAATTTATGTTATGGGGACTTGATTTTTGTCCCCATAAGGAAGACAAGTCCCCATAATGTGACTATGTAAACAGATTTAGGTCCCCACAACATAAGGAATACCAGGCACACACACACATAAAGTACACAGCTTTCTGCTCATATTCATCACACTCATTAATAGCTGATCTACTTATTTTTAACACTGTAGTTTATCTATTACAGTATGTCTAACATTCTGTCTGCTGCTAAGTTACTGAAAGGATAAATAAAGTTATTTGAAGGACAGGACAAGATAAGATTGCCCGAAATAACATTTTTTTTATTACTGTCGCTGATAACTTCCCTCAGTATCAGTCGCTGCACTATGTCACATACAGGAAGCTGAAGTGGTTAGTGCAGAGGTCGGATATGGTCAGATGTCAGACCTGTTCGAGTTTTCCACTGGAGAAGCATGGAGATACAGTGTTCCGAATCCGTTTCCATGTTTCATCTTTAACAAATGTAATTGCATCATCTGGAGGTCCTATTGCAGGACTATCCTGTGGGCATGAGCACAGTTACAGAGGAAACGCCACTCCATGTTTGTTGTTACAGGATTTAGTTTTACAGTTTGCTTTTTTTCCCCCACAACATAGATGCATTGTTTTTTTTCTGGACCCATAAAACAAACAATATATATATATTAATGCCTTAACAATGTGATCACATATTAAATGTCTGTACTAAAGGGTGTATGGTGTTTTTGTGATTTGTTTTACCAATAAAACAAAAATGAGAACATACCTTATAAGTTCATCCATATTTAAAAGAAATCAGCTTCATAAACTATTAATAAGATAATGGTTCAGTCTGTATTTAAGAGGTTTTATTTGCAGACATTGAAAATACCACTTTATAGTGCTTTAAAATAAGAATTGTTGCTTAAAATAAGACTTTTATTTATATAACAGAGGCCACCATTTTGTGCCGTCATGTTTCTACAGCAGCCTGAATGGACAAACCAATCAGACATTTTCAATCATGCATTTCATGTTTTGAAGTGCAAGCTTTCGATGCAAACAGATTAAAATGATTTTCTGGCACATGAAGGCCATCTTAGTTCCCTGAGGTGCACAGGAACGAGAGGAAACACCGTGTGTTACACTCTACATTCAAACCATTAGATCTCAATATTTCTTAGACCTTTAAGAGAAGAGATTGCATTAGGTATATATGATTGTAATAGAATTACATTGCATTAATACTGTTTGTATTATTATACATTATCTTTATTATATTTCTTCATTAAAAAAAAATCTTAAAATACCCTGACATTGGTAGTAACAGCTCTTATTCTTAATCAGGTTTAATATCAGAGTTAGTTGTGAAAGTTGCCTGCGCTGCCATTTAACACCTTATCACTAACGTCTTCTTTTTCCTCTCTGTTTGTATGTTTCCCTTTTTTTTCCCCTATTTCAGATAACAAATTCTCGCTATAACCTGACGCTGGCCGTGTACATTCTAATTTACCTACCATATCAAACATGAAATTGAATTACAGCAAGCAACTTTCCTCTTCTCCATAATGGGCCTTTTGCACAGCAGCCGTTTGACAGGTCACAGCAGGAAAAGCACAGGTGTAAATAATCAAATGAATGACGGCTGTGTTGGATTTAGCTTCCTCACACCGTCCTGACTCGCATGAACTGAACAAAGCCATCGTTAAGGTGATCAATTACACCTGTGCTTTTCCTGATGAAACTTCAAAATGGCTATTTGTGGGGGGAAAAAAGGGGGGCATTTTGCCCGCAGAATGCTGCTTGGAATCTAATCATGTTGCCTAATGACATGTTCATCTCAGAGAAATCTTCCTGCATGTGTCCCTGAACACAACATGCTGAATTCCAGAATGAAGAATGGCGGTTCTCCTACCCTGCGGTTGGTGAACACAGAGTAGCACTCCTGCACCATCACAGTCTTAATGATCTCAGGGTCTGTCACCATTAACACAGGTAACCGAGCATCATACAACCTGCAGAAAAACACGAGAACACCAAAGTATGAGGTCTGAGCTGGCTATTAAGCAGGAATATTGTTGTAAAAAAACAAACATGTCCCCTCAAAGAAATAATTATAGATGTTGATTTAATTTGGAGAGCGGAAGTAACACTGATTATTATTACGTCTTATAATTTGTTTGTTTTCAAGTAAAATTTTAATTTAGTATTTGTATAAAATTCATTTCGTCATTTTAGACAAGTTTGTTCTATTGTATGTCCGAAATCATTATTTAGAAAATGATCAAATACATATTGTCAAAATACTGTCAGGTCAAACATAATATAATAATAATAATAATAACATGGACACTGAACAATGATTGAAGAAAAATACAAATAAACGAAAGTAATAACAGAAGATGTAAAAAAATAAATAAATAAATTTGACATTGGAGTTTAAACAGTTTTGAGTGTGGTTTTATAAAGGGGAACAGAAGTGTTATCTTCTTAGCTCGGATGGTAGTGAGTTCCAGAGCGGTGAGACAAGCAGAGGGGACAGTCACATTTAACAAGTTTAAGTTTTATGAATTCATAAATACATCTCAAATTAGTCAAAAATATACAGTATGCCATCCAGTTGTTGACAGTAATTTATTACATAATCTGTAGGAGTCTGTAAAGATAATCTGTAAAGATGAGGCAAAAACTCACCCCCAGACATCTCCATATTTGTCTTGGCACTCACGATCAAAGCTGTAAATCCCCTATAGAATATCAGGTACATGTGTTTTAAAAGTGAAATAACTATGAAAGAGACATCAAATGAAAATGTGATGAGGACAAAAGAAACATCAAGTCTCATTCTGAGGTACCAAATACCTTTCTAAAATATAGAAGCGTTCCAACAAAAGGCAGAGGTCTTGGTCCTGGTATTCCCAGCTTTTTGAACAAACTATAAGGCCAAATGCCATACCTTTTTTAACAAAAAAACCCCCCCAAAACATTCAGAAAGGGGATCATCATAACAATAGACAAAGACAAATCTGACTGATAGATGAAGGAAAAACTACTCACAAGAACCACAGGGTGAAAAAGAGAGTCAGCAAAGTCCAGGTTGTAGGTGAAAACCATGCGAAGACCCACATTGTGACTGTGTCAGTGCAAAGTGGGACACAAACTGCCAAAGAAATGAGGAAGTATTCGAGACTAGTGGCGGTGGTGCTGTAAACGCAAAGGAGCTGCAAGAACACATACTGTACCTCATCCGTCAACATTTTTCATAATTTACATACTCAACCAACTCCTTTCTACTCAGCTCTGCTTTTTTAACATATTCTGTCATATGAACATTATGTTCATTTCTGAAGAGAATAGAACTATACAGCAATTGGGGAAAGATCACAACGCCTGTAAATACTTATTTTGATTCATGAAATACAGATTATAATCTGGATCAGCCTTGGATTTTGCATAGCTATTAGCATTCTGTTTATGATGATGTTGTTTCTTGTAAAAGGTACAAAAATGAATCCCACGGTGTTAAAGGAAATATGAAAGCATTCTGTGTGCACCCCTTATTAGGATCCACCTCAAAGTTAATAGTTATCATCTCCACCACTCCACAACTGGTTTGGAGTAATCCTGTTTACAGACAGATTAAAACATAGAAATCATAATCTCACAAGCAGAAAAAAAGGACAAAGTAAATTGACTTTTGACTTTTTTTAATTATGGTTCTATTAGACAGATGATACTGATTTATTACAATTTTCTATTTCTCTATATAGTTTATACAAAAGTGTGTCCCTCCCACATCAGTGACGCACATTTGTTTGGTCTTAAGTCAATTTTGTTTTTATTGGGAAGGGGCAGTTTTTGTAAATTGCTGATTTCTCTCATGTATCTAAATTAACATTTTAAGAATAATAATATGTTAAAAATAATGCATATTGATTATTGATACATTTCAGTTGTGTCAAATATTGAAGTATTAGCTTTAAATGTCACTCTGCAGTCAGCAGCTTAACACTGAAATAACAGCTACTACTACAAAATGATGACTTTGACATTTGGAATTCAGACTGGAATATGCACAGCTCTTCCCTCTTGAACTAAAGTTGTCTAGGAACAAACTTGAGTTTTATTGGCCGCTTTGGCTGGAACCTCCAGTCCAACTCCAAAGGAATCTAAAGGAAGAGATGAAAATATTAATATTTTTAATATGAATCAGGGATCATGCCAGTAGAAGAGTTTGAGTCTGAATGTACAAATCAAGCATGTCTATGTGTGTTGCTGTAACTCTCACCACGGTGTCTTTGCAGGTTTCCACAGTGTAATCCTGCAGGATACGAACAAGGACCATTTTCATGACAAGGAGAGCGTAGCGCATCCCAACGCAGTTACGAGGCCCGAGGCCAAATGGCATGTACACATACGGGTTCACCTCCTCACCACCATCTTTATTGAACCTGCACACACACACATACCCACACACAGACTCCTACAAGGCACTGCATTGACTTCATTTGTACAGCCGAACCAAAGCATTATCCCTAACCAGTTAATGACTAACCCTAACCTTAACCAAAGCACAGTTCAAAACATAACCAGTTCCTCCAAAATTACATTTTGTCTTATTAGGACCAGGTTTTGGTCTCCATTAGGACGACTGGCCCTCACCCAGAGGTGAAAAAATAAGGTCCTACCAAATGCAAGTGCACATGCACACATAAGCAAGGAAGTCGGGTCAAGGGAGCAATTGGTTAAGTACCGTAGGTTATTCCAGACATTCCTCACTCAGGTTCCTTAATTTCTAGCTCCTGCTGAGGGATCTAACATTTCTATCCAGAGAGTTCTGGGTCTACCACAAAGTCTCTTCCCAAATTGGCTGTGACCTGAAAACCTACAGCATATATGCCCTAACATTTTAATCAGAATCCTCCTTTCAATGTGAGAGGAGCAGGAGCTCTATTTCTTAACCTCCTTCTTCTTGACCGTCTGCATTATTCTGCCTGTCCATCTCTCACTCCTACTCAGACCTCTATTTGACACTGAAGAGATGTATCGGCCACAAAAGACCTACCTCATCCAAAGCCTTTAGCTTCTCAGAGTAAAACTCCTGGATCTGTAAATCATGTGAGGAAGTGTGTATTTACCTCTCTGGTATGAAATGCTCTGGAGAGCTCCAGAAACGAGGATCCCTGTGCAGCACATACGCAGGGATCCCAACCACGGTTCCTTCAGGGATGGTGATGCCGTGGACCTGGCAAGTTTTTTTGCACATCCTCTCAAGCCGTGGTGCGATGGGGAACAAACGCGTTGACTCACAAATAACCTGGTCCAGATACTGCAGGCGGAGCAGGGCCTCATATGAAACTGGAGCCTGGAGGTGAAAAACAAAAGATTCAGCAAAAAGATCACAATGTGACATCATTTAAATTCAAATACTAGCTTTTCCGATGAACAATGGTGCAGGCAGTATTCACAATTTAGATTTTTATGTGTGAGCCCAACCGAACTAATGCAGCAGGTACCATTTAAACACCTGGGTTGGCCCTGCTGCCCCCCTCGGGGACGGGGGTCAGCAGCGAAGAGGTCAGAATGTACACGGAAAGAAAGTCAAGGACAGATGCAACGGTTGTGGATAATATTCTCTCAGACAAGGAAGCAAAATAGTAAAGCTAATGCACACTCTCTCTCGTACACTCGTGGATATACTGAAATAACATGCATATTGTTTAATGTCATAATGCTCTGCTACTTTCCATCCCTGCCTGTTGCTGGCACACAAAAAGTGAATCAAATAAGTTGTATATTACATGTTTCTCAGCATAAAACATACTGTGGGATAGTTATGTATGTGGATGTGCATGAATGCAATGTAAGGTATAAGTGCAGTTCTGTGTTGACAACCCTTTACATTGTTTTCAAATACAGTACCTGCTTTAAACTAATCTAAAGGTCGCTGTTATATACAGTATTTTACATACAGTACATACAAAGGGTATGTACTGTATGTAAAAGGAGGAAAGGAGCTGAAAATTAAAGTAAAGGGCGAGTTAAAATATGACTTCACAGAAGAGAATGTATTATGGTAGTACATCTGTTGGTAGGCTGGCATCGATTTCTTGTTGTAAGTTGAGCATGGCATCAGGGTTGGTGGCCAGATTGTACAGGATGTAAGTCAAGGTGACACTGGTGGTCTCATAGCCACCAAAGATGAAAATGAAGGCCTGGGATAGAATCTCTTGTTCAGTCAATCCTACAACACAATAATATGAAAAGGTTAAAAGTGGCTATTATACAGTAAGTCATGTAGGTCTCTCAGGAGTGAAATAATAAAACCTGCCTTTACTCAGTTCTTCTACTTCACTCTTTGTCTCTGTCTCTGGAATCTCATTCTGAATCATCACCTGCAGGAAGTCTGCTCGATTCTAGGACAATTTTATAAAATTACTACACAACATATAGAACGAAAGGGTTGGGTTATAATACATCTGAATGAGAGCAGTTTAACATTATGTTTAACAATATACTAAATACATTTCTTGGTAAGAGGAACACAAATTATGTGTTATCTATAAATGTTTAATGTGTTGCACAATTTCCTGGTGTTGCATCATATTTTGTGACAGATGTGAAGATTTGATATTTGGACTATGGACTTTAAAGCCAGTGGAGACATTTTAGATTAAAATTTAATCATATTGGAGTAAGGTTCTTTGCTCCACTCAGAAAACTTTATACATTTTTTAACATTTACATACAGGTAGGTAACTGCACAAAATTAGATGATTTCAGTGTCATGTCAGATTTTGTGATGTTGGAGACACTGTATGAGAATTAAATCTGGAGTGGAATTGTAGGAGTGAACTAGATTTATATAACTCAGTCATGATTTTCTACTTTCTAATTCTACTTTCTAATTGCTCTCTGACGGATTCATTAAAGGTTCTCAGATGTTTTCCTTTATCAAAAACAGTTTCGAAAATTACTATGAAATGTTTACATAGTAATTTGTGTCTAAATGCTGTAGAAACACCACCTTTACACTTTCTGTATGAATATAACAAATAAACAGCATGGCATTTGGTTCTGGTGAAAGAGATGCTTCAGGACAAGTTAATCGGGTCTTTGGTGTAGCTTCATATTTAATAGAAGTGGTATCAAACTTTTTAACTAACTTGAATGATAAGATTAAAAACTTGCCGTGTCTTCTTCACAGTGCTCATCTTTAAATCTCTTGATGATGTTGAAGAAATAATCCACACTGAGTTTGGGCATCACTTCAATTTTGAGGAGATTTATCAGACGAGAACCAAACGGAAGCAGTACTGAGACCAAAAGAGACCAGTCTTGTTAAAAAAGGCATGTATGCAGTGACACTAATATAATAGGAATAAACAATGTAGAGGACGTACTTAAGATTAATGGCCAAAGTCTGAAGTTAACGATTTTTTTGAGATGGACAATGAGGGGGGCATCTGGGTTATTTTGGGAGTCCGCCTCGACACCAAAAGAAGCGCTGGTCACAACATCTAGGCTGTAGGGAGCCATAAGTCTTTGGCAGAAAAAAAAAAGAGATGATGTTTTCTTTAAAGAGTTAACATGCTTGTTCATTTCATGGTTTACAGACAGAAGAACGTACTGTTTGACATCAACTTGTTCGTCTTCTTTTATTTGCCGAATCTTCTCGGTGAGTCGCTCTGCATATTGAGCCACAATGGGAAAAAGCTTGAAAAAATGACAAGAGGATGTGTTATATTGAGTGGTGAAACAAGGACTCACTTAAGCTAAAGTAAATAAATACTGCAGTGTAGAGCTACTCCACAACAAGTGAACATTCTTAGTACTTGAGTATTATAATAATATTAATGCAAACATGAGCAGGGGCTTGGGATTGGGAACACCCCCATCTTCAAGGCTCCTCCTCTTTTGTATTCAGGGATGTATTCTTCTGCACAATCGTTTATGCTGCCTTTGAATCAGCATAGACCTTCTGCTCTGACCTTTGGCCTCAACCAGGTATTGTCCCCTGAGACAATACTTTTTCAGACCATTCCCTGTAAACCCTTGAGGTGGTTGGCATGAAAGAGGGCATGCAAATCCCAGAATCCCACTTGTGATAAAATAATAATAATAATAATAATAATAATAATAATAATAGAATAGACTATCCCATCTGGCTCCAACAACCACGCCGTGTTCAAAGTCACTTAAATCATCTTTCTTCTTTACTCTACAGCTGAGTTTGAATTCCAGCACCTTGACCATGTCTACACACATAAGTGTGGTTGCTGACATGTGATTGGCTGAGTAGACAGTATATTTGCAGCTTCTATACAACGTGACTGACTGATTGATTGGTTGATTGATAAAATGATTGATTAACTTTTTTCTCATGTCATGAACATAAGTGGAGATTGGAGTAATTTATTAAAGAATCATTGTAATAAATGTTAATATTATTATATCATTAGATACGTAAGTAAATGTATTAAAAACATTGAGTCCTCATAAGTAGGACAGTGAATCAAAAAATATGACTCACTCAATTTCATCAAGTTCACACATCAAACACAGTCTGAGTTCTGTGATGTCATTAATTGACCAGTCTACACTGAAAATCTTTTATCCATTAAATAAAGGTTCAAGAGATTTAACAAATTATACATTTAGGTTTTGATTGAATTTTGAGAACGCTTAGCATCTTATCTGGAAAAAGGATTTGTGTTTACTTTATATGGCAGAGGAACTCAACATATGATTCCAACCTGTTTCAGTCTTCCACTGGTGAAGCATGGCGATACAGTGCTCCGAATTCTTTTCCATCTTTCATCTTTAACCACTGTAATTGCGTCATCAAAAGGTCCTGCCAAAAGATTCTCCTGAGAGGAAGAGCAAAGTTAAAAAAGAACCTCCACCTTTCCTTTTTACATGCTTGTACGGAAATTATTATTTTTGCCTCATCTGGTCTGCAGTGGGCCGCACGGAACAGTTGGCTGATGACATGTAAATTTCATAAAAAATCTTCCAGCATGTGTCCCTGAACACAGCACTCTGAATATAAGAATGAAAAATGATGGGCCTCTTACCCTGCGGTTGGTGAACACAGAGTAGCACTCCTTCACCATCACAGTCTTAATGATCTCTGGGTCTGTCACCATTAACACTGGTGCCAGTGAATCATAAAATCTGCAAAAAACAGGACAACATCATATAAAGTGTGAGCTGGTGAACATGAATATTATTTTAAAAAGCAACCATGTCAGCTCAAAGAGTCAGATAATTATTTTTTATATTGATTCAATTTTTAAGAACATTTTTTTAAGAACATATTTTTCTGTGGCAGGAACTAACTGATTATTTGTATTATTATTTTATCTGTGATCATTTGAAATACACAACTTTATTGTGGTTAATGAAGACATGAACCTAATATTCATTGAAAAAATATTTTTCATTTGCAATGTAAAATTGACCATTCACTGAAATAAATTTTATGAGTTTCCTTTTCTGATGCCTTACTAGTGTTCCCCTTTAAAGATGAAGCAACAACTCACCCCCATACATCTCCATATTTTGCGTGGCACTCACTGTCAAACTTATAAAATCCCTATAAGAAATAATCAGGCACATTGTTAAAAAGTTCAGTCGGTATAGAGCAGGGACAAGTATAACGAAATAGGCTCTGAGACAGCCAAGTCCTGTTTTAG
Organism: Brachirus orientalis; assembly: GCA_016785285.1. Lineage (NCBI taxonomy): Eukaryota > Metazoa > Chordata > Actinopteri > Pleuronectiformes > Soleidae > Brachirus > Brachirus orientalis. The sequence goes on from JAFBJR010000265.1 coordinate 329,570, forward strand.
TAAAACAAGCTTTGATTATCATTAAATGTACATACAGTATATACATGATATGGTCAACAGAGACATCATCAACTCTCATTTTCAGTAACAAAATCAGAAAAAAAAATCAAAATTATTATTATTATTCCCCTGGCAAAAGATGAGTGTTCACTTATGTACCATACCTTCATAAAAACTGTTAATGTGCCAACAAAGGGCAGAAGCCTCGGTCCTCGTACTCCCAGCCTTTTGAAAAACATATAAGGCCAGATAATATACCTGTAAATAAATACAGACATTTTGTTCAGGTTGTGGTTTCAGAAAGAGGTTTCAGTATTGCAAAACTCACTGCAGAGTGGGAGTGAACAAAAACAAAACAATGAAACATTAAAAAACTAACCACAAGAAACACAGGGTGAAAAAAAGAGCCACTAAAGTCCAAGTTATTGCCGAAAACCATGTGAAGTCAAACATTTTGACCGTCTAGAGTCAGAACTGGACAGAAGCTGTCTGTTTGAGGAATGAGGAAGGGAAGCACTTAACAAAAGTGTCATTTGAGGTTAGGCTTAGTGGGAGGAGCCATGGGTGACTGCTACTGATGAACTATGGAAATGTGAGGAAGTGATCAAAAAAATCAAAATCAAATGAAATAAATAAGAATAATAAGCATATTATAATTGTTGTGTTGACTTGTACGCTTGCTTGCTTGCAGTCAGTAATGTTCTAAGCATAGTATCCAGCAGCAGCAGGAACAGGAAGGGTTAAAGAGGCAGGATATGTTGTTCTCTTAAAGTGATACATATTATTATAGATTAAAAACAACAAAACATGTGTATCGTGATAGTGCCTCTAGTACCAATGTAACTCACTAGTTGAGGAATATAAAAAGTGGAATAAAAATAATAAAATCAATTCGTTGCCATGAACTCATTTGAGCCTTGTGGTTCCCCGTAGATAACCCGGAAGTATTATTACCGCCCTGCGCCGTTTTATAAGTGTTAAACACATGTACAGCAGTATTGTATATGGTTTGCACGTTTTTCCATCCTGCGGTCGGGAAGAAAGCTTCACTTGTAATAGGAACAAGACGAGGTACGGAAGAGTATGGCGTGTGATTTTGTATGAGCATGGTAACAAAAAATACGCCATTTTCGATCTGCCCTTGGTCTCGGGCAAAGCTAAGTTAGCTTCACGTAGCTCCCGGAGTGCACAGCGTTTACACAATGTCATTGTAAATGTGGGTCATAGTTTAAGTGTAGGTCATAAAAGGGATTAAACACTTTGTTATTCACACGAACAACTCCATTGTATGAGTCTGTATGTATAATGGACCAGCTCAGCAGTATGAGACTCTAGTAGAGTAACAGTGGAATAATAATGGAGAAAAGTGTGTGTGTGTTTGTGGACTGCAGTTATTTTCATAATCACTTAATCTGTCATTTTCTCTATTAATCAACTGCTTGTTTCAGTTCAAGATATTTGCTTGCTTGCCTTCATCTATGCAAAGACAGCACTGGGATGAATAACATAGCGTTAAATTATGAATATAAATAATGTAAAAAAAAATAAATAAACAAAATAAAAAGTAAAAAAAGATGAAGTGCAATGACTAATGCAAGATAAAGGGCATAGTGCCTGATAGCATACAGTGGAAGTCAGTGTGAGTATGACGCTGTAGATTGGGGTTCAGGTTAACTTTTAAGATTGTTCAGAAGTGTAATGGCTTGTGGGGAAAAAACTTTGTCAGCCTTGTGGTGCGTGATTTCACACTTCTGTAGCACTTTGTTGAGGGAAGCGGTGTGAATTGTGTGTATTGGTGGGTCCCCGATGACCTGCTAGTGTAAATGTCCTGTCAACTAGGAATGATTTCTCCCCAGATGTATTGTGCAGTTTGAGTTCTTTCCTGTCCTGCACAGTGCAGTTTCTGGGCCAAACTGTAATGCTGCAGGTGATGACAAACTCTACTGTGCCCCTGTAGAAATTGGTTAGGATTTTGTTGGGCATGCCAAATTTTCTTGACTTCCTTGGAATTACAGTCTTTTCTGTTCTTGGTTAATGAGTTGTTGAGTGTTGTCAGACCAGGTGAGAAGAAAGAAATAACAGTGTGGGCCTGTTAGGTAGTGCAGGTGGGTCAGTAAAATATCTTTTCAAACACTCAATGTTCTTGAAGACGAGAAATTGATATGACAAAGAATTACAGTATTTCTGATACTTTGCAATATTCCAATGACAGGTTTATGTGGTGTTTATTTGAAAACAACAACAAAGGACTTCACTAGTATGGACAGTATAAATATATGTAGATCATTGTTCAAATTACCTGATGAATCAGTTCATATACTGTTTCCTCACATTGAACGAATCACCTAATGAACTAGTTCACGTACTGTTTCCTCACAGTGAGAGGATCTGTCTCAGTTCGCTGTATTGTCATATTGTAGGTTTCAGCAAACATGCAGCAGAAACTATGAAAGGTATCAGAGTTCTGCACTTATGAATATAATTAAATCTTGTATTAAATAATCATAGAAACATTTTCCTGTGTTTGTTACGCTATGAAATGTTTACATTATTTACTGACTTGAAACATATAACTTTACTACATCTATCTATTAGTTTCTGAATTGCCTGAGTTAAGTTAAATTAAGATTTTTAATGAATGCACAGTGTCCTCTCATTACAGACCAGCCTAACTTTTAAGTTTGTCTTTACTGAGAAAGTCTGTTAAAACAATGGGGAACTAGACTGTGTGTCTTTATGTTCTCGCTTAGTGTAACATCTTAAGCTGAATACATTAGCTGGGACACACGGAGACTCCTTCACTGATTTATTCAATATGTGTCCATGGCTCTGTAGTGAGTGACTGAATCAATTTCGCCCGTCCTCTGCCACTGGCCGCTGTCTGACTCGAGTCACAACAGAGCTCAGCTGGACTGTGAGATGAACGAATCGTTTGAGTGAGTCAGTTCAGTCCGTTCACTTAAATGAATCATTTGCAAACGAACCAACGCTAATATTGCTGTGCGCAAATGAGACCTGTATCCAGTTCCATCTACAGTGTAATAGTAGGCAATGGAGGATATTAAGGAAGATCATCTCTTTAATTCATTGTCATTATTAATGCATAAATAATGATACATATAACTACGGCTGCAACAGTGAATCGTCAACTATTTTGATAACTAATCAGTTAAAGTGTTTTTTTTTTTAGTTTTTTAGTCATTAAATTAAATTATCTGCCTTTTCAGCTGTTTTGTTCAATATAACAAGGAAATCATTAAAACTGAATGATTTTGGTTTTTTGTACAAAACAAAACATTTGACAACATCATCATTTGGAGGTTTGAGAAACACTGACATTTTTCAACATTTTCTGACATTTAATGGACCAAATGATTAATTGACACAATTATTGGCAGAGTAATCCGTTATGAAAAAAATAGCCCCTTTAACATTGTCTTGCAATATGGGTAAAATATTTATATTTCAATGTTATCTGCTTATTAAAGGTTTCCCTACATTCTTGCTAAGGTACAAATTTGGGTGTGGGCCTCAAACTTCTGAAGACTTCAGTCTAAAGAACAGTATTGTATATAGCAAAAGTGAGTTATTGGTGTAAAAAAGACCGCTGTTGTCTCAGATATCTCTGATGATGTTGCCTCACTTTTTACTTTTCAGAAAATAATCAGCCAAAATGTTTCTCACCCTGGCATTGCTGCGGAAGGGTATCCCTGGGAAACAGTGGATTGGAAAGTACCGGCGTCCACGACAGATCACATGGCAGATGAAACGCAATACTCTGAAGCGTCTGGAGATGGAGGCTGAGAACGAATATTGGATCAGCCGGCCCTACATGACTCCAGAGCAAGAGTATGGTCATGCTGCGGAGCGCAGAGCCCAGAACTGGCTCAAGATCAAGGAAACCAAGTTCAACAATTTTCCAGAACACAAGAACATTATAGATCATCTGAGTCATCTCAAAATCTTGAAGACATGGTCAAGTTAATGTGAAATGACATCCAAAGACTTGCCAAATATGACAATACAACATGTTTGTGAGACAAAGAAAGCTTTTCTTTATGTTAATTAGGCAGATGTTCTGTTGGCAACCAGTACCTTAATAACCTGTTGTAATATACTGTAAACTCTGTATGTGTGTGTGTTTCATCATAAAACTGAATCTGCAGTGCAAAAGGTAATTCTCCACATCGAGTGCAGGTTCTGCAGATAATCAGCTCTGTAATTGCTCAGTGGCTAGTCATTTTCTAGCTAATTATGCAACTAAAGTTTTATGTTGAGACATTCAGGCTTCACACGATGGTTTATAAAATCTCACTATTTATAAAAGCTGCTGAAGTCTGTTCCAACTTATGCAAAATTTGGCAGCCAGTAAACCCAAATAATGTCTGAAAGTAAAATGTTTGATCCTTGTTTTAGCCCTTGGAAAACAAAAACATAATTTAATAAATTGTTGACATTCTTGGTAAAGACTTTACTCCATTCATGGATTTTGTCAGACCTGCTGTAATATATGCAAACATAGGTTGTGATGACATAATGATGTAATCATGTCAGTCAATGGTTATACAATCTGGGTCTGTAGTGACTCGAGCTTTGACCATCTGTGGATCATAAATTAGCTTTTGCAGTCTGGATAGTGTGTTTATGACCTGACTGACCTGACTGATCACAATTAGAGCCATTACATATCCTGTATTGCAACACAAATTCACGTCATCTATCTGTGGGACACTGCTTTTCAGGATGTTTTGAACTGGTTGACACATTCACACCAGAAACATGAACACAGCCAGAACATGAACCATGTCTGTCTGAAAGCACTTTCAGTAAAGTTTTTAAGTCAAGAGTTTGCATCACAAAACTCCAAAAAGCAGACAGATTCAACAAACATTAGACCTGAAATAGAGACATAAAGCAATATAGCATGTGTTGGCACATGAAAGGTTGTTACAATGTTGTCTACAGTTAAAACTTGTATGAAGAGTATTAAATGTGTTTTCTATTTGGGCCTGTTTTTGTGCTCTTTGTTTAAATTTGGTGAGAATGTCATCACCACAAGAGATGATTTGGGCTCTGTGTGAGTTTCGAAACTGCAGGGTCCAAAATAATTGAACCGGATTAATGAGCTGTTTGGATAAATGGTGTCTTAGAGAGGGTGGATTTTACTGCAGGAATCCCACATGGAGCAGAGTCACTGCTCCTTTGGGGCTCATACTGTATTTCAAGAACCCAACCACAGGCAGTTCTAACCAGAATCCTCCCGGGCCAACTGCAGAGAGCTTTCCGTCCTCTAATGCTTCAACACATTTTGCTGTTGTAGTTGGCTATGCAGGTTTAGATGTAGCAAGAATAGAATGAATATACTTTCAGAAATAATGAACAGTATTACTCTTATATTAAGTCCACTATATGGACAAAAGTATTTGGCCACACATATTAAGTTCTGAATTCAGGTGTTTCGATCAGGCTTCTGGCTAGACCCCTCCTGGGCCAACTGCAGAGAGCTTTCCGTCCTCTAATGCTTCAACACATTTTGCTGTTGTAGTTGGCTATGCAGGTTTAGATGTACCAAGAATAGAATGAATATACTTTCAGAAATAATGAACAGTATTACTCTTATATTAAGTCCACTATATGGACAAAAGTATTTGGCCACACATATTAAGTTCTGAATTCAGGTGTTTCGATCAGGCTTCTGGCTAGACCCCTTGTCTCCAATGAAGGACAATCTTAACACTTCAGCATACCAAGACATTTTGGACAATGTTATGATTCCAACTTTGTGGCAACAGTTTGAGGAAGGCCCTTTTCTATTCCATCATGACTGTCCTAGTGCACAAAGCAAGGACTATACAGACATGGTTTGACGAGTTGGTGTAAAAGAACTTGACAGACCCACACAGAGCCCTGACCTCAACCCCATCAAGTGCCTTTATGGGCACAAATTCCCATAGAAACCCTTCAAAGTCTCGATGAAAGTCTTCTAAGGAAAGTGGAAGCTGTTACAGCTGCAAAAAGGACCAACTCCATATTACAAGTCCTGTATTATGTATGTATGTAAATATGTCATTGCAGTTCCTGTTGGTGTAATGGTCGTGCCACATGAAGCTCAGAAACAATTTACCAAATCAAGGGCTTTTGGAATATCAGTAAATAAATAAAAAGGCATTAAATTGTTCAAATTCTAATATTTCATTTCACAGTTATGCCTGATAAAGGATCCAGACTGCAGAACAGATATTTTTAGAGATTTTTTAAGGATTTTTTAATTTGGAGTACCAAATTAAAGGGAAATGACAATGACAATTCATGTATGTTTACATGATTACATGTTTACTGTAAGTTCAGAAAATTAATACAGTCTGATTATTGAAAAAAAAATATTTAATTCAGAGTCACAGTAAGAGTTTTCAACAGGCCCAGAGCAGAAATACTACTTGAAAAGTAAATATTTAGGCTCCTACTTTTGATTGTAAAATGAAGTATCTGCATCAAATATACTCCAAGTAACAGATCTATAGGCCGTTGTTATACTTAAACCACATCTGTGAAGCTAAAAGTGATTTCACTGTGCACTGAACTACTACTGCTGATCTGTGTGTGACCTCGATGACCAAGAACCATCACATTCACCTCAACAGATTGATTTATAATATATTTGTAAATTTTACTTTGATTATTAATCAAAATATGCTATATACCTAAACAAACAAAATGTACAAGTAAATGTTTTGGGATTAAAATAGTAACACTGTATAAAAAGACAAAAGGACAAATTAAATGAGCAAATATTTTATTTTATATTTTACATTTATAAATGTGTATTTTAAAAATACACATTTTGTGTCTAGAATAGTAGAATATAGTCAATGTATGGACTTGTTTCCCATAGATAATTTGACATGTTTTATCAGGAAAAGTAACATTAGTGAGTGCGTACTATGACAGTGAACAGTGAACTCTGCCATCATTCATTATGCGATCATTTACACCTGAGCTTTTCTGACTGTGACCTCTCAAAATGGCTGCTGTGAAAAAGGTCCATTAAGTTTGAGGAAAAAACCTTGCCATCATCAGTATTAAGTTGCAAAAAATGCAAATAACCTTGTAAAAAAAAATTTGTATGTGACTATGTGTGACTACATGAATATTGTTCTGAAATGAAACGGTGAACAGCTGTTAATGTGCCCCCCCCCCCCCCCCCCCCCCCCCCCCGCTGCTTCTGACTGAAAGTCATGAATACATAAATACCTGAGATCTGTTTTCCCTTTCACAGACACATTTTTACAAGTGAGCATTAACAGGACAAATTTACCTTTCAAAGCCTTTTAAACCTCTTATAGTGTTTTTTCTTCTTTTGCTCACTGATTCTTATTTTTCTGCTTTTAACATTTTATTCTGTTCTGTTTTATGTTCTGATTACCATCTGCTTTCAGTTGCTTCTGTATTCCTCTTATTATGTGTCATTTCTAAGCACTCTGTAACCGTATTTTGAAAAAAGCCATGAAAATAAAATGATTATTGTTATTATTATTAATAATAAACATGATTTAATGCTGTGTGCTCTATTTCTTTTTGTAGGTAGAATAGTGGGTTTGTTGTTTCTCTAGATTTGAAGTTTATAGATGTTTATGTTAGAATGAGTTATTTTTGCACGCACACCAATTAGTTATAGTAAATGTGACCTCTGCATTTAACTTATCCTTATTACACACCAGTAGAGAACACACACAAGCCAGGAGCAGGAGCAGAGAGTAGCACTTATCTGTGCCCGGGGAGTAATGAGGGATTGGATGCCTTGCTGAGGGGCACCCCAGGCCTTGGGCCTCAGGGATTGAACCAACAACCTTCCAGTTATGAAGCCCAATTCCTTTCCACTTGGACATGAGCTCTTAATTTAGATACAGAAATATGAGAGAGTAGTACAATACTTGGTAAATAAAGAATCAGAATCAGCTTTATTGGCCGGGTAAGTTTTCACATACGAGGAATTTGACTCCGGTTTTACAGCACCCTCTTGTACCAACACAAAGTAATAAAAATTAAAAGTGACAGCCAGTCGCACGCAAAGGTAACGAAACAATAGAAATATGTAAAAGTTAAATAACAAAAAACTAAGCAGGAGCTCAAGTGCATATAGCTAATATTGTGGCATTAAAGTGCAAATGGTGCCTGAAGATAATTTTTTTTTTTTTTCCTAGAACAGAAGCCTTTGATTTTGAAGTTTGAAGTTTAAAGGCATAATGTAAAGGAAAAATTTGAACTTCATTAGTCCACACTCCTTTCAGACATAAAATCATGGAGTTCTTTTATTTTTGTCAGTTTGTCCTCACTTTTTTGTTGTGATGGTGCAAATGCTTACTGTTAATTGTGTTATTGTTGTTGCCCTTATGCCTAAATACAGGTGGATTATTTTTATTTGCCACAATAAATGATTTCATTCACATTTAAGTTTGACACCACTGTCTAACGTTCTTCAGCCAGTGTCTGGATGGTTAAATCAATTCATTTAATTATTATTATTATTATTATTATTATTATTATTATTATTAACTCATCATCCTGGTGCCGCGCGTCTGCGTCCAGCAGGTGGCGCTGCAGGTCGTGGAGGTAGAGCGGAGCAGCGGCTCCTCCTGCTCGCTGTGCCCAGCCGTTGTTTTTCCTCTGCTGGATGATGAGGTGCGTAAAGAGGCGCCAACAGCATCGCACCGGGCTGAGACTAAGAGAGGAGGAAGAGGAGGAGGAGGAGGCGGCTAATGAGCAGAGCAGAGCAGAGCCGAGCCGAGCCGAGCCGAGCAGACAGACGGGCCCTGTCCTCCACATCCACGCAGCGTGTCCACACTTACGCAGAAGACATGAAGAGCAGCGACGGGCAGAGGAGGACACGCTCACCCACGCACTGAGAGGAAACGCAGCATGGCGGGGGCCCGGAGGGGACTTGTGGCCCCTCAGAATACTTTCTTGGAGAATATTGTGAGACGGTCGAACGGTAAGAAGGAAGATTCATATACACTAATACAACAACAAACAACAACAACAAAATAAAAATAAACACAGCCTGTTGTAAAAACCTCACTGTTGTTTCTCAACCAAGAACTTAATCAGTTAACAAAATCAATTAGTGGCTGAAAGTTGGTTATTTTTAAAAAAAATGTCATTTGAGCTGCGTAACTAACAAAAATGCCGCAGTTTTAAAACGTCTGATTATAAAACATTAACCTCATTAAGCTGATTAGTGTAAGTATTTTCAGATAATGTCTAATTTGGAGTCCCTGCAGGTGTGTGTGTGTGTCTGCAAATGTTAATTGAATAATTATTCACAGACATGTCTAGTCTGGATTCTGATTTCTACGGTATTTATGTAAAAGCAAGTAAATATAGAATGAGTTTTATACAATTTAAAGGTGCATTATTGTGACAGCTCTGCATCATCCCTCGTTTGGAAGCAGCAGACTAAATTTGTTGTAAATTGTTCACCTCTTTATCTCTTTAAGCTACAGTTTGGCGTGAAATTGAATTACTAGACTGTTGTTTCTAATGTCTTTAATGAGCCAAGAGACTCTGATAAAGGCTGAATCATATAAACTGGATTTTCCCATCTGAGCCTCGAGCTGTGGCCAGTTAAGGCTGCTGCATTCATTTTTAATTTTGTGACTGATGTTTCCAGCAAAACGCCATCAAGTCTTAAAAACCTTGCACACCACCTTCTGCCGATGAACTAATCCTCACAGTTATTGTAAGATTGATTGAAATTGTTCAGTCACACAGATGCCTCAGATGAAACATGTTAAACAGCACAAGCGGTCAAATGGATTTGTCAAAAATGAAGTCGTTTAATTCTAGTTCTGATTCATTTAAGTCTGCTGTCCAGACACGATGGCAGTTAACCACATTTGGAAGCTGATCAGTATTTTGGGTGTCAGTATTATGTGACCTGCAGAGTTGAATCCAATAGGATGTGACAGTGTGGACAGGTAGCTGTGAAACAAACACTGGACAAACACTAGTTAATTAAGTATTATTGTTTCAATATGGGTATGAGTTAGATTTGTTTATCTGTATATGTACTTATTGGGCACCACTATCATTTGTACCCCGTCATCCATATTAACGTCTGTTATAACAGAAAGGGTGCATGCAGCTTTGCAGATGATCCATATTTATTCATTTTTAAAATAATCCACCCATGCATATATTGATGGCCTTGTGTGTTTCATGGATTAGCGGGCAGTGAATCTCTCTGAAGCCATAAACAAAAGAGCCAAGTCTATAATCTTCAGGATGCCAGCGAGAAACAGTGATGAGGTTTGTGAGAGACACAGTAGTGGGTGGGCTTTGACAAACAGTGGCACATTTTTAATGTGACTTCCAGGCGTTCATTGTGGAATAACCGGCTTCAAGCTACAATTTAATAACTATTTCAGATCTTCATGTTCGGGTCCAACAGCTCACCAGTTAGTTTAAGTGTAAGGAATAACATGTCGACGTCTGCAGGTATTTAACATATGGCTGTGCATAAAAACGGACAATGTGGAGTGAAGGTTTTGTAGATGCATCAGCTCAACCAATCACAAATCGGTTTCAGCCCATTTTTGTTATAGCACTAGGGCTGCGACCATTATTTGATTAATTGACTATTAATCAATTATTAATTGATTAATGAGTTAATTGTCAACTATTCCAGGTTTTTGTAAACACTGGTCAACATTTTTCAACATTTTCTCACATTTTACAGACCAAAAGGTAAATAATCAACAGATTACTCGATTATGAAAATAATCATTAGTTGCGGCCCTAAATAGCACCGAATGACTAACTTATCACTAGCTTATCAAAAAAACATAAATAAAATACACTTCCATCTGCTTGTATTCTAAATCATTACAGATCAAATTCAAAAGTTTATATTCATACAAGTGACTTGCAGCTGACCTTGACTGTCCTCTCAAATGGCACAAATATGCACCGATACCTTCTTCCATGCTTCATCAATGTCATGTTTGTGAGACCCCCCCTAGTGTTGAGGCGGGGAGACACTGTATGTACATCTGTGCGATAAGATAAGAGGAATGGATCCCCCATTGGTGAAATTCAGAAATGGAAGTTATCCAGCAAATTTGTGAGTGACTTTAGACTCCATTGTTTTGATTTTGGTGTGCCTTCACAGTGCAGTGCAGATGAAGCCACGTGGATTCTGATGTATGAACATTCACTCATGTCGTATGGCCTCACATTGAATGTATATTTGATCTAGGACCACGTATTAATGAGACACAAATCAGATGTGAAAATGAGAATTGGGTCACATCAAGGCTATTTAGGCTTATGACCTATACTGCAGTCAGCCACCAGGCGGAGAACTAGATGGCTTGGCCTCACTTTTGGGGAGCTGTTATGACGATGTGTGCCTTTGTGTACAGTCTATGTCTGTGACTAACAGCATCCTAATCCCTAGAGTCTGGTAAAATTACGATGCATGCTCAACACGAGAGACCTAGAACTGGACCATCTAGTATAAATGTAATATGCAAAAAATTAACTTACATCCAGCTAATATCAGACAAACTTTAAATTTGTTCTGTTTGGTCTTATAAAGAGAAATGATGTAACATTATTTGTATGCTGCATCCTTCATCTGTCAAGCAATACTATCAGACCAGACAGCAGGAGCATTTGTGTCTATGCAGCAGCAGCACAGCGGTGCAAGAAGCACTGTATATGTCTTTTCAGCAGCAGAATTCACTTTTCTTTTGGCTCAGTCTGTCTTGATTGATTAAATTAATCACTTCCTGATTTGAGATATAAACACTGATCTAATGAGAAACATGGAGAGAGTAGTGAGGGGCTGATGGACTTAATCAGCATTATATAAACTCATTTGACAATGGTTTCGACTGCAACGTACGTTTGTACGTGTTAAGTGTGTAAAATACAGCTTATTGGACAAAGGACAAAGTGTCATTTTGGTCCCAGATATCCAAGACATCTCTGTTCTCAACTTTAAAAATAGCTTTAACTAGTTTAAATTATTGTTTAACCCTCAGATTATTACATATATCCAGTATTTCATGGTCAAAAAACTAGGGAAGTGTAAAAAACTGAATAGCAAACAACAACATTTCAGAATGGTCCATTTAAATGTAAAGATAGGGCAGTTCTCGTTGTTAAAATGAATATTTCAGATTAATAGCAGGTGGGTGGATTATGCATAATTATCTAGGAAAATTAATCAGTGCCTACATAATCTACTGGTTAAAGTGTAGTGTAGTCAACTTGAAGAAAATAATTGGTGTGGGTGGGTGGCAGGTAGATAATTAACATCAGGGCTGCAACTAGTGATTCATTTTATATTGTTTTGTTTTTGTTTTTTTTTCAAATGATCAATTTATTTTCTCCATAAAAGGCAGAAAGTGGTTGAATATGTATGTCACTGTATCTAAAACTTCAACAGCACTAAACTGAACTTTGTAATCAATTCAGTCAATGGATTTATCATTGAAGCCATAATTAACATGTTCATGGGTTTTGACACAGTAGTTTTTCTGTCATGGTTTTTGCCCGTAGAAACAAGCAGGTTAGAACCTCATAGTGAGTAAGGTTTGCTGATTTTGCAGCACTGTCGTCGTAATCACCTGTCTCTCTCTCTCTCTCTCTCTCTCTGTTTTGGTTGACACGTCCCATCGTTTTTGTCCTGACATGATGTTTTTCACTGTAATCTCTTAACCTCCTTTTTCTTTTCCAAAATGTTTCAGTTTGGACACTGTCACATAGACAGACAGGTACTATAATATTTAGTTTGCCGTGCTGCTTATGTTTTTCTTTTGACATTTTGTGTTTTGTTTCTTTGTCATGTATTCGCTTAGTGTTCTATACCAAAAGCTGTTAATTTACAAAGCACTAATTAGACACCTTGAGATTTTGTAAAAATCTGTTACACAGAATAAACGAAGGCAGTGAAAAGAGTTTCACTGAAAAGATTAACATCCTTCTGATCACTGTAAAATAACACTTTGGCATGGAACGTCTACAGTATGTGACCATATTTGTATCATCTGTCAGTGTTGTCATGCATTTAATGATAATTTATTTGAATAATTTTGTGTGCTCGTCTGTGGTATAAAATGCTATCTGTGGGTGCTTTGCTTTGTGTTTTTTGTTGTTGTTGTCACTTTGCCGTTGTTAAAGTGGGTAATTTGCTTTTAGTTTTGCCATACTGACATTTTCTTTAATTATTTAGTTTTAATTTTTTTACATAAACATTACTGTTAATTCTTGCCTCCCACCAATACACTAATAATGTTCATCGTTTTTGGTTTTTATGGATTTGTAATGTTTCTTTTGCTGCCTATTTTTCTTAAACTAGTAAGGAAGCTTTAGGAAACTTTATTTCACCTTATAGCTCAAAGGCTATGAGTGTTGAGTCTAACTACTTGGGAATTTCCATTTGTTTTCATTTAACCGATTGGATGACACAATGGTGGAGGCTTGTTTATTAAAAGGTTCACTCCACAGAGGGTGATTATGATGATAAATTATTCTTTACTGACAAGTACAAGGTACAGTTATTAATATCAGCCATCTTCAATTGTCAAATGTCATGGAAAGTGAAGTGCATTAATCCTCATATTGTGTGTAACAATTCAATATCAATGTATCAGTAATTATTGAATCTCCACTGGCTCGTGTGTATGCATAAAAAATCTATATATACTGATATCAATTTCACCCAGATTATACAAGTGATTAATATTTTGTTTCCCCACATGGAAAAAGTAGCGGGCATGATTCTGTAGAACGGACACCTTTTGCCTATTTATTTGACATTTTTGATTCATTAAGCCAGGTAAAAAAGAAATTTGAATATCTGTGACAATTTAACAAGAGGACAATTTCAGGTTTTTGTAATGGCACCACATAACAGCATGTAAACCTTTAATAATAATAAAAAAAAATTCTGAAGTTTATAAACAAGATAGACAATTAAAATGTACTGTATGTACAACACATTGATTATTTATCACCACTGCACACATGGATAAGTTTTACTTGAAGGCCACATTTGAATAAGCAAAGTACACAATATGAGAATTAATGCACCCTATTTACCATGACATTTAAAAGTGATGAGAGCAGGTATTAATATCCGTATGCTGTATTTACAATTGAAGAATGATTTATCATAATAATAACCAGCAGTGCAGTAATGGGCCATATAATGAGTAAACGCAGCTACTGTTGTCCCTCCAAACACATCTGAAACAGCTAATGAGGCCTAATTCATACTCAGCGTACGCAGCTCATGTGAAGGAAACATGAGGTGAAAAGTGCAGCTAATAAGCGACTAATAAGAAAAGTCAAGGAAGCGAGAGTTGATGTTTAGGTTACGTTTGTGTCTACGTCCTGTGAGGATTGCGTAATGAGCCATCAAGGACACGAATGGAAATCTAATGTGTTTAATAGCTTTCAAAAGAGTTAGTCAATCTGTTTATGAGCAGACGTAAGTCAGATGCACGCACTCAAACGAAAATCTTCGAAAAATACACTAAAATCAGAATAACACTAGATTGTGCAGCCATTTAGAGTGTATGACCTCCGTCAAATTGCCACTGAGAGTTTCACTGAAATTTTAAATGACAAATGCTCAGATACTCTACAATAATGGTACACTGTGTGGGATTTAGCAAGATCTATTGGTGAAGTTACATGTTGCAGGTCTTCCCTTCCAAGCACGTAGGAGAACCTATAGTTCTCCTCCTGTAGTTATCATGACAAATGTAAAGGTGTTTAGTTTGTTCACTAAAACATGAAGAATAAAAAAATATAAAGAGCTCATTCTGTAACTAAATTCTAAATTCATACATTTAGGTGATTGTTCATTCTAATACTTTCACCAAAATCTTTTTTGCAATTGCAATTAAAGCCCAGCTTCAGTTCAGCATGGCCGTGTTATTGATTTAATACATGATGCGCAATTGCCAGAAAATATGTAATACAAGGATGAGAACTGAAAGATATGAGCTGTTTCCAATATTAAAGCATTACATGTCTTTGATAAAATTGGCATAGACCACAGAACAATGAAATACTTAAATTGCAGCTTGTGCAAATGACGTACTTTCAAAGTGTGATTTAATACTCAGTGATTCACAGTTGTCTCTCCATTGTTTTATTTTCCACAATCACAATCAGCACACCACATCATTGCTGTTCAAATTTGAAATCAGTCTCTCCCCAATCATCAGCTGTCACTGCAGTCAGTTGCCTCCTCCATCCCACTTACTTCCACTCTCCATATCGTGGCCCTGCTTGAGCCCAGACACTCCAGCCATACATCGTCTCATTCATATCACCAGGATCCTCTTTATCACATCTCTCCCATCACCAGTGTCTACTCCCTGGGGTTTTTTTCCTATTCTATGCACAGCCTTTTATATCCTCTTTTATATCCCCCTTTCAATCATGATGACTTCATGCGGGGTCACATCGAGGTCCTAACATTTATATGTAATATAAGTTTTTCCTTATCGTGTCAGGAAATAAAAGGAAATAAAAGTTCTTTGGTGTTTCTCCTCATTGAATAAGCTTTACAGTTTTTAAGGTCAGACATTCATAATGTAACTTCAACTATTTTTACACTGATATTTGTACTTTAAGCTTGCTATTCATCTAGTGTTATTTACAGTATGTGGTAAATGGTCTGTAGTTGCATAGCACTTTTCTAGTCTTGATCACCACACAAAGCTGCTTTACGCTGCACTTTTTGCCATTCACCCATTCACTCACACTTTCATACATGTGCAGTGGTTTTTTTCTTTATCACGGATCTTTCACACCCATTTTTGTTAGGAGCAGTGTGGGGTTAAGTGTCTTGCCCAGGGACACATTGGCATGTCAGACTAGTTGAAAGACGACTCGCTAAAACATTTAGATAAATAAGAAATCAGTTTCATTTCCATCAAATCATTCTCTTTGGTTTATATCCAGTGTAACTTTTCAAATCCTATTAACTAGAGTTATTGCAACATGTTGTTTTCAGTCCTTGCCTCTCAAGTTGTTCAACCTTTTCTCTCCCGTTGACTTTCAAACAGATACCAACTTTGTGCTGGGGAACGCTCAGATAGTGGACTGGCCCATTGTCTACAGCAATGATGGTTTCTGCAAGTTGTCGGGCTACCACAGAGCTGAAGTGATGCAGAAAAGCAGCACCTGCAGGTGGGCAAGAGGAGTCAGTCCTCACATGCTCAAATTATATTCTCGCATAAGCTCAGTGATCACACAAACCCCACATTAAGAGCACACATCGCTTTTATTGTGAGCTTCTCCAGATTAACCAAACCAAATTAATGTGACATTCCAAAACCTTATCATGGCTACAGCTGCCTTGCTAATCTGGATGAGCTGCATTGTTGTGTGGTTAAACTAAACTAATCCCACTGTACACCTCACTGGATTTACTTTGTTGTTAGTGCCTACAGGAAAGAACTATGCAGAGCCTCTCACTCATATCCTTGGATTATGTAGACATGGACTGTTATACTCCTATTTTTGAGTATTTAGAGCTTTTGAAAGTTTGATGTGTATTTACATTTAAAAATGCTGAGTTTATGTTGTAGTACTGGTGTGGGAGATATTTTCATGTCTGTGTTTTTACTTTGATTTGTATAGATAATTTGATTTGTAAGATAATTTAATCCAGTTCATGTTTGTTCTCTTTTTTAGTTTATTTTAAGTGTAAAGGCAACAGTGGACTGTGCTGCTAATAGTCACTTCATGCCACCACATCTAGTGTGTGCAGTCTTTCCAGATTTGATTCCTTTTGTAGTATTTGTGTATTAATTAAAAGGAAGTGAAAATGTGGTATAAAATATTGATGTGATAGCATACAAATATTTTCTAATTGGCTATACAACCCCAAAAAACCGTTATGAACTGGCGCTAAATAAAAGTTTAAGGGATCTCTGAAGCTTCATTTTGAGAGGGGTTATAAAAGATTTCACTTGGTTACATAAATGTCAACCTCATTGTTTGAACTCCAGGGGATCGCAAACGTCAGCAGGATTCATCCTCTGTACAACATTTCACAGCAGTCCATCTGATCGGTGAACTGTTTAAAAGGCAGTGGTGGAATTCAACTGTATGGATAAAGGGCTGAGCTACACCAAACCACCAAGCTTTAGATTTTTAGCTCTTTTATTCAAAGAATAGTGTGTGTATAGAGTGTAGTCGTTTCTGATTTAAATCAGTGTTGTTATTGCATATTAACATACACATTAATTTATTGACTGTCTGCAAGAGACGAGTTCACAGCACCATCATTTCTTGAATTTCAATTTCTCCTGATGTGAGATCTTCAGACATTACCAGAGAAAGCTACACTAAACCTAAGCTGCTATAGGAAGCTGGCAGGAGAAAGTCTGGAGAGATTTTTGGGAATATTTGAGTTGGACACACAAGCCTGAAAGCAGGTACAGACTCCAAATTGGCCATAGACGTGGACGAGATAGTTTGATCTTTTCTGCGATGGCTTGGTGACCTTTCTTGGGTGTCAATATATTTACATGACACTAAAAATAATCTAATTATTATATTAGACTGACTAAAACAGGACTTTTATAATACATATAAACACATAAGTCAAGCTGAAATTGTACTAAATAAACTAAATAAAACAATCACACGGCAGAGCAGTGGTTTTCCTCACTGTCCGAAAACAGTGTGGGGGACCAAAAGTAGAGGTTCTCAATTGACTATAGGTGTGAATGTGAGAATGAAAGGTTTATTCTCTCTATACCCGTATGTCTGCCCTGTGATGGACTGACAACCAGTCCGGGGTGTAGCCTGCTTTTGCCCTATGTCAGCTGGGATTGGCACCAGCGGAGCCTCATTTGGAGGATGAAGCAGTCGACAATGGCTAGATGGAGTCACAGATAATAACATAAATAGCAAAAATGTGACTAAAGGTTACGAACGTCCACAGGGACACTGGACTTAAGTCGAATGGTGACTGATTGAAGAACTTGGTTCTCTTCAGTTGCTCTTAATGTTGGACCTACAGTATCTGAAGCCATGTTTCAACCGAGTGGAACGGTTCGGTACGGTACATATTCTTTTTCCTTTTCCATTTGGAATAGTACCAAAATAAGGGTTCCCAAGGGTTCAATTTTTCGGCACCCTTCCCTTGGTGTTCCAGAGTAAAATGGTACGGTACAGTCAGGGCGGACCCATGACCGTCAGCTGATTGGGCCCCATGACCACCCATGACCGTCAGCTGATTGGGCGACAGAAAAACATAACTCTCGTGGCCGATGTTTCTTCAACGCCCACAGTCTCTTTTGAAAAGCGTGACATCTTGTTGAGACAAATAGCCACAAATTGAGCGGGAAAATAACTACTACTTTTCTCAATGACGCGGCCATCGGGCACAGCCCACACCCCACCCACCAAGTAAAGGTACAAAACTCAGTTGAAACGCGAGCCCAACCTAGGGCTTTACCGTTCCAAACCGTACCATACTGTACCCAACTGAACCGTACCGTGACTGAAACATGGCATGACAAGAAGTCTGCATCTCTCAACTCAGCAGACGAAATCAAATCTGTGATGTAATCAGGTTGTAAAAACTGAAACTTCTTCCGTGGCACCGACTGTTACAGTAAACTGTTGACAGTCTCCCTCGGGCAAACTCCCCAGTAGGCAAGGTTGTCTGCCTGTTGGAGTGAAGAGTTCTGGGACTTGTCTTGTATGTTACCACCGTATTAATCAGATCACATGAACACAGTTGGTGCTGCCAGATTTGAAGAGTGTGGGAGGTTTTGTTTTTAGTGGGAGATGGTGTTTGTCACAGCCAACACTGCAGCCATTACTGATTTATCCCCTCAGGTCCCCAAACATAAGCTTCACAAGATTTGCCAGTACAAATATTGAACAGTGTGAGTGAGACAATTTGTTCAAGACTTATTTTTATGTTGGTAGATGGAGTGGATTGTTTATCAGGGGAAGAAGAAAACGTAAAAATCTTCTCATTTTATTTTGTCTTATTTTTGTGTATATCTAAATGTTTGCATTATCACCATAGTATGTACATAGTTAACACTGATTTTGTATAAATACTATCATACATTTCAGGAACTTAATTCCAGTAAAGGTAATCAAATACTGAAAATGATGTGGCCCCAATGTCATTTGTTTACATCACATTGACAACCACCTTTTGTGTGTATGCCTCATTATAACAGTGCCTATGGTGTAAGGCTGCGACAATTTATCATTTATTCATCAATCACAACGTTAATTGTCAACTATGTTGGTTTTCTATTCTTTGGTTTGAGTACGTTTATTATAAAGAAAAAAAATATTGTGTCATTTCAGCTTCTCATACATACTGTATGCCTTCAATCACGCTTGTTTGTGTATTTTACAAAAGTATTTGAACCACATGTTTAGGACCAGCAACATGCAGATTTATTTCTGTTAAAATAAAAAAATATCTTTGTAAGCCCGATGAAGAGTCCATTAATCATTCAGACTGTTGATATTGAATGTTACTGGAACATTAATAACCACTTTCTCTGTAGATCTGTGTGGGTCAGACATGTTATTTCCATCACAAATGCTCTTATTTTGATCCATGCGACTTCAATTATGTATACTTCTCCTATACTAGATGGTGTAAACATACAGTGATGGACCTCCGGGAATTTTTCATGCATGACAAGAAAGGCAGCACACAAGTGTTTTTCTTTGAAGGAGAAGAGAAAGGACATTTATCAGTGATATTACATCAAGCAATGGTCTGAAAAGTCTCTGCAGCGTCAGAGTGTAGTCTCATTAAATTTAGCCTTCCTTTTGTATTTCATAACAAACTAAGTTATATTTAGATCATGCTGGAACATGCTGCTACTGAGGGTGGCAGTAACAAGCAAAGTGAGATGAATGTTTCTGCAGCGTGGTTCAATGTGCTCATGGTTTTTGACCCATCCTCAGGTTTAATTTGTTTTTCACAGGTACTTTGCATTTGGCCAATTAAACGCCAGATCACATTTATCTTCTTTATACTTTCAGGATATATTTCAATGAATGTTAATCTACTGCTGCATTTTTAATGGAGCGTCTTTCTACAGTGTAACCCTCTAAAGGTCTGGGAATCAGTAAGTGTTCTGCACGTACTGATTTAGCAGTAACTCTTGATAAATGGCATATATTTTTATTGTAAAAAATGTTCCATTTAATTTCTATTGAAAAGGAGGACAAAGTTCAGTATAATATACAAAAGTGCTGTCAGTGCAAGTGAGAGCAGAATGCCATATCATAATCTAGCAAGGCAATACTTGGAAACTCATTAATATATTGGAACATTTTAGATTTCCTCTGCACACTGTAGTGTAAGAAAGGATCTATAAAATATTCAAATAGTTATTTTCCCTTTGTGTTTTCCAGCTTCATGTACGGGGAGCTCACCGATAAGGACACGACGGAAAAAGTGCGACTCACATTCGAGAATTATGAGATGAACTCGTTTGAGATTCTCATGTACAAGAAGAACAGTAAGTAGCAACGATGTGTGTAAGCAAAAGGGAGAAATGAGACCTTCCACTCTCTTGTCATGCAAATGTATTCCGAGCCTACGGAGACACGTTCAAAGGCAGCCCAGAGCATTTCTACTTCCTCACAAATGTGCTAATTGGTCAAGAGCTAGACCAGAGAAACATTCCCCACAAAAATGTGCAAAAGCCTTTTGGTTCCACTCACAGCAGAACAGAACCTTGCTCTGCTTGCAGAGGAAAACATGCAGTTTTGAAACTCCATATTTCAATGTCACCAAAGGCTGTGATATTGTTTTCGCTTTGTGCTATATAAATCAGATCTTGCAGCCAAATGTACGTCCTCTCTTTTTCTGCTTTAGGGACGCCTGTGTGGTTTTTTGTGAAGATTGCTCCAATTCGAAATGAACAGGAGAAAGTAGTCCTGTTCCTTTGCACATTCAGTGACATAACAGCCTTTAAACAGCCCATCGAAGATGATTCTTCCAAAGGTTTGAATCAACTCATTTAATTTGTTCAACTTCATGCCCTCTGTCAAAACTGATGCCTATGTGAACATAAATTCTACTTCAATGTATTTGAATAGTAACACTACATTTACAGTACATCCATGTGTGGGCATCAAATGCCCCAATGGACTTTTTCCTTTGTGATCTAAATGACAGGCAGAGGTAACTCTCTATCACAATTCCACCCTGTGTATTGTGCACCGGCTCTGAACAGCACCCAATCAGTCAAATACACGCCTCATTATGCTGGGTATCAGCTCGCGAAACACACAAAAGATTACTTGGACCATGTGAATGTTGATGAACAAGAGAGGCGCTACAAACAAGCAGTAGTGACATTAGCATGAGATTGTAGTTTAGTCTTCAGCATCAACAGGCTGCACAGATACAGGCATCAGACTTGAGCATCTCTCTGACATGACACATGGCCTGCAGGCTGCAATAACCAAAGTTAGTTAGTAGTTAGTCCTATAAAGACAAAGAAGTAAGAAGTCTGGACAAATGTTACATTACGTTAAACAGAAAGTCATTGATGTTTGGAAGAGCAGATCAGAAAATCTCATGAGGTAGTATGATTATCTATATTTTCCAACAAACAAAGTTCTTCTCATCAGTTTATACACTTCCTCTGTTTTCAGGTCTCCCATATATAAAAAGATATCAATTTATCCAAACACAAACCAGAGACTTTTCAAAATTGTGGATGCCAAGGCAATATTACAGGTGCCAGACTGTGTAAGAGAGAACCTGTCATAGCCTCGGAAAATATCCACTTACAGAAAACATCTTGAAAATCATGATTTCATAGCCTGTGGATACAGACTGTGTTTATAATCTTTCAGGCTGGGGAAAGTTTGCACGGCTCACTCGAGCTCTAACGAGCAGCAGAGGAGTCTTGCAGCAACTGCAGCCAACGGTTCACAAAGGAGAGAACGTCCACAAGCACTCCCGCTTAGCTGAGGTACGAGGTGTTCTCATTTACCACAGTCTTAAAAAAGATGATAAGAAACTATCAACCGCTTTTTTCCAAGTTGCTTTATAATGTAATTTGTTGCTAAATTGAACAGGAACAATTTTAAGAGTATGCATATCTTTACCAAAACTAACACCCTTTCTCACCATGTCAGTGACTCAGTTGATAAGTGTCTGTAGCCCTCGTCAGGCTGGCGTGTGTGGCACTGTCAGCTCTTGTCAGATTGACAGCCAACTGAACTTCTTTGTTACAACTGGAGCAGGAAAAAACACAAGGCTTAAAGCAGAGTCAAAGAAAAAACAAGAGTGAATCTAAATACTGGTGGGGATTGACTGAGGCAAGACAAAATACAAAATCCAGGTGTGGCTAATAGAACACAGGTGAAACTAATGACGTGAATTCAAGCTGGTTGGTGTGGAACAATGACAGGAGAAGAATGCTCATTTCAAAATGAAAACAAGAATTGGCACAGACATCACTGCAATTGGGTGTTAGGCTCCAGCCAACCAGAAGACAGAAAGAGACCTGGAAATGACAAAGCAAGCAAACAACTCTAGACCAAGAGGGCACACAACAAAGACCTCATAAGTGAACCTTCTTCTGTTTGTTCTTCATTTAATTTGATCATTTGGATGAGAATACAACTGCTCATTAAGTCACTGTGCATTCACAAGTCTGACACTATAAACGTGGCCTGAGTTTGAACAAGTTTCCTTGTTCCTGCTTCGGTAGTGTACGCTTTTCTGACTTGTAAAGACTCTGGTCATGCACCGTGAGCACAGGCAGGATGTGTGTAGGTAAACAGGAGGGTTAGTTACAGACAGGTACATCACCCAATGTGGTCTCAATGAAGTGATTGATTGTATTTATTACAATATTGTGAAAGCTACACTTTTACAGACAGTCGGTTGTTGCCTTTGTTTGTTGTTGGCTTTCCTTTCAGGATATGAAGTGTTAAAAAACAGATAAAAAGGGTTTCAGGAACAAATTTATAGACCCTAGCCTTAATGTGGTCCTTCTCTTGTCAAGTCCAAGATGAGGGTCTCTATCAGGTCAGGTTCACACAGCACTTCTAATGAACAGATGACCTCGCCATCACCATGACATAATTCTTGTATTTCATCACACATTCCCCTGCAGGTCCTGCAGCTTGGCTCGGATATCCTACCGCAGTACAAGCAGGAGACCCCCAAGACCCCCCCTCACATCATCCTGCACTACTGCCTCTTCAAGACCACATGGGACTGGGTTATCCTCATCCTCACCTTTTACACAGCCATCATGGTGCCCTACAACGTCTCATTCAAGACCAAGCAGAACAATGTTACGTGGCTGGTGGTGGACAGCATCGTCGACGTCATCTTCTTGGTGGACATTGTTTTGAACTTCCACACCACATTTGTCGGACCCGCAGGTGAGGTCATCTCAGACCCCAAGCTGATTCGAATGAACTACCTGAAGACATGGTTTGTTATTGACCTGCTGTCCTGTCTGCCCTATGATGTCATCAACGCCTTCGAGAATGTTGATGAGGTGAGTACCATGGTCATGTATGTTTGTGGGGATTGTTGAAGCACACAAGGTTAAGACATTCAGTGATTGAAAAAAAAATCAATCAGAATCTACTTTGATAATCTATTAACATTTAAATTATTATTCAGGTCTTCATAAATGGATCATGTAGATGTGCCAGTACAGGCAGAGCAATAAAAGAACATTTTGTCCCACTCCTAATTAGTGGTATTGGTAACTTACTGACCATTTTCTATTCAAGGATGGAGGTATAATGCTTGAAAAGAAAATGGTCAGCAAGTTCTTGTCCTAATTGCACAGTCATGATGTTTTCAAAGTATTTGTTTTGCTATAGAGAAACATTTGACCTCAACCCATCAGTCATTGGAGGCACAACTAATTTAAACATGATGGAATACAATGAAATTATTATGTTTTATTATGAATTATGTTTGTAATTAAGGGATCAGTGTCAGTAGTGTTCAAAACAAACCACTCAGTGTTGTGGTCTTGGTAAAGTAATTACTATCAGTGCAGTATTTTTAATAAAGTGGTCGGTGTAAGGTTACTAGTAAAGTGATTAGTGTAGTGTTTCCAACGCATAATGTACTGTAAAGCAAGCAATAACAACAACAATAAGAATAAATTGCTTATATTAACTGCACCAGATTTGTGCTGTAGGAACTAAAAAAGGTCCCATAACAGCTCTCCCCAAGTCATGTAAATCAAAGTTACAGAAAGTCTGATATTTCTGCTGTATATTGGGAGATGGGTGCTCTGTTGGTACTGGCACATTTTGTTTCATATGATGGAGCTGCTGGCGGATTGTCAGGAGCAGAACCACCTTATCACACAGCTCTATTCACATGAGCATTTCCCTTGTGGGGACTACTAGGACTTGAGAATAATAAAAATGCTTGCTTGCTCTCTTCCTTTCATTGATTTATGTGGTAATAGCCATTCATTTTTTAGAAAGCTTCTGCTTCAAAATGCAAAAACCCACATCTGTTCAGGCTGTTGTTGAAACATTGTGGAGCAAGATAACAACCTCTGTTAAGTAAGGCCCCTACAAGTACATATAAAAGGTATTATTCCAAGGTTATTATTATACAGTTATATACTTACTGTATGGAATTATAGCTATAATTGTGTGCATCTGTGTGGCTGAGGGTTGGTTTTGTTATTTCCAGGGTACCCTTGGTTGAACCCTGGAAGTCTGTTGACTTTCGGAACTTGGCGCAGCAGAATGAGAGAGAGTGGTTGATACATGGTTGGATATTTTCAAGGGTCTTTTGCTTTGAAACTTGAAAGTCTGTTGACTTTCAACACTGGATGGTCCAGACTGGGAGAGAGTGGTTGACATGAGGCTGGACAAATTTGAGGGTGAATTGCTTGAAACCTTGGACGTCTGACTTTGGCCTCTGGGCAGTCCAGACTGGGATTGAGCGATTGATATGCGGCTGGACAATTTCAAGGGTCTACTGCTTTGAACACCAGAACTCTGTTGACTTCCAACACTATTTGCTCTAGATTGGGAGTTGATTTCCTCCAGCTGCTGCCGGATCTTTGAGAGTTCATCTGATGTAAACCACCATCTCTTCTCTGCTGCCTGTATCGGCTCCTGCTGCTTCTGCTGCAGCTGCTGCACATAGTTCTTCTTTGAGGAGGTGGACGAGGACATACATGAGGAAGTGGATGAGGATAGGTGTGATATTGGCATGGAGCCCGTCGTCATCCCTTCTGGAAATTTCTTAGAGATTACCTTGAGACCTCCTGACAGCATGAAGACATTCTCAAATCCTCTTTGGCACATGATTGTGGCTGCCCGACTGGCAATGGTCTCATCCTCATCATACAAAATGATTATTTTCCCTGGTATATTTTTATATTCCCAAATTTCTTTTATGCCCCTGAATCGAGATAGCATGATAATTGGAAAATTGTGAGCACCAATGATGTGACAGCGGTCGTAATCATCTTGGTCCCGTACGTCCAGCAGCAGGTAGGGACAGTTGGGGCAGGGCCTGTTGGCCAATTCATGGCCTGATTCTTCATTTTCCATGCTCACCTCTCCACCACAGCTGATAACACTAAGCTGTGATGACTTGGTAATGTGCCCTATCTGCCCAAACTCCCTGGTGTCCCCTCCATCCCGTTGACTGAACTGACGCTCCAGGTTTGTATCTGCAGAGTGTGCCTGGAGTATCATTTGTGCAAATGTTGTCTCCTTTAACCGGTTGAATATTTCATCGTTACGATACTTGAAATATGTTCTCCTCTCCTCTAGCCTTTCCATATATTTTGAAAGGCTGGATCCTGTATCCAACTTGGTTTTCACATGCTGATACTTTGGGTTTTTCTGTATTCTTTTTTCTTGTCCCCAACTGAGTGTCATCCTCTGAAAGATTCTGTTATATTTTTGGCAATACCAAAAATCACTTGGGTGATTTATGACAGTTGACATGTAATACTGCATGACTGCTTTTGTCATTATGATGACGTGAACACTTTTATCATCGTATCAAAGGCAACAGTATTCAAAATGATGATGTTGGTGTTCCAAAGTCGAGGGTGCGTTGTATCTGGTGTCGGTGCTCTTTCTGGTTTCCCCCCCAAGCCAAAAGCGAACTTGACTCTGCCTAAAGCCAGAATTTAACACAGTCAGAATGTTTTCAGATTTACACAGATGGGCCTTAGGATCCACTGTCTGAAAGGGCTGGCATGTTCGTTTTTTGCATGTTTGTTGATAAACTTCTGATTACATATCAAATTTTGTCAGAGCTGTTTGAGGAGTTATGTGATGAGGTCCTCTCAGTCTCCACCTATGTTTTTAATTAGCAAATTATTTCCTTTTTTTTTTAACAAATTATTTCTTGTTTACATTTCCAGCAAGGCATAATGATGACACAGTGATTTTGTTTTTTTTTTCAATTGGTGTTTGTTGTTTTTCTAAATGGATTGATGGACACACCAGCAGTGAGTAGAGACGAATAGCATGTCAGATCGCGATGTATGAAATAGGGCTGAACGATTTTGAATAAATATCTAATTGTGATTTTTTTGACTGAAACTGCGATTGCGATATGATTCACATATGAGAGGGAATGGTAATTTTTACATTTAAAATGATTACTGTGTGATATTTGTGCAGCTCTCTGAGAAACAAAGATGTTTTCTTCAGCCTGTAAAATATGATGTTTATAGGCCAGGACACTATTTAATCTAAAAATGGTAATTTGACACAATTTTTTGGCATAAAGAAATAGTGCGCCTCCTGCGATTTGAAAATTGCAGTAGCCCTTATAGCAATTTCAATAAAACTTCTATTAATTCAGCCCAATATGAAACATGGCTATACATGCCCTTTGATTATTAGCATGAAAAAGTTACTTTTCACAAACCAAATAATCAAGCATACAGGTAGTAATTTTTTTTTTTTTACATTTAATCTCAGATGCTTTGACCCAGAAGAACACCTCAAGTTTTTTATGGGGACTATATTTTGAAAATTGAAGGAGCAGCATTCTGACATGAACAGCTTCAGAATTGTGTTCAGAAAAGTGTTTATTTTATTATAGTGTTTTTAGTTTTCTATCAAAGCTGAGACTTATTACCTCATAACAGCCCCTTGTTTTACTTGTAACAAGTTGGAAAATGTTAACTTGTGCTCTGTCGATGAGTTTTGATGAATTGGTGATGAATTTTTAAAGTAGTTGACAGGTTATTAGGTTTCCATGCAGGCACTCGGCCACATTTAATAACCAGTGTAGAACACATCAGATCCTCTTGTTGTTTTTTTATTGTGTTTGTGAAAAAATGAGCCTGAGTGAGCAGCATGATAATGTTTACTCTTGAGTTTAAGCACAGAGTGGAGAACTGTCACAGGATCCTGAGATAATAGGCACGTTTTAATTGGGGAAGGTGCTTGAACATTAGTAAACTGAGTTTCTCTCACCAGAGCTCTGCAGCATTTTGCACCTTATGGTGGCTGACAAAAGGACAGAGTCATGGGAAAACATGTGCTGTAGTTCCAATTTAAGATGTGCTATTTTACTTAAGAAACCCTTTTTTTTGTTGTAGTTATTGCCGTAGTTGCCTTTATTTTATTGATTACAACAAATGACTTTCGAGAAGTTTTAGTACATAACTTGCATCATGTATCTGTAGCTGCTGATTGAACATAGTACGACCACACCTTTTGAATCCGGTCCAAATAATCTTGGAGATCACTCTTTTGCCGTTGCTACACGCACACGCAAACTTGTTTTTATATCTTCAGGACATGTTAGTCCCTTGCTCTAGCTTTTTTAAAGGCCCTTTAAAGGAGCCCGGACAAAATGTCCCCACAAGATCAAAATATTCTCATAAAGATAGGCTTGTATGTTTTTTGGACCTCACAAACATATAAATACAAGATAAAATAAATACATAATCCATTCCCTAACCCTTTACCCTTGCCTTAATTGTTACAACTAAATACCTAAATCTGACATAAACTTTATTCTAACACTAAAATCAGTAGGGCTGCAACGATTCCTCGAGTAACTCGATTACAAAAAATGATTGAGGAATTTTCTCTGCCACAAAGCCTTGTTTAATTAAATTTGAAGCTCACTTTTCGCACGGATTCTTTTTAGTGTGACACAACGTGCTTACGTCACAGGCTATGCGTCCTCTACAAAGCGGAAGAAGACGGAAGCGGGATTTGGGTAACGTGTGTGGGCAGTTTAGCTGTACAGAATGGCAGACTCCGGGACCAAAAACAGTGAATACGGCGAAAATGAGCAAACGCAGCAAAGCGAAAGTAATAGGAGGAATAGGATAAAAGTATGTTTTACCTGATTACTCGATGAATCGATGGAATATTCGATAGAATATTCGATTACCAAAATATTTGATAGCTGCAGCCCTAAAGATCAGGTGCTCAGCCATAAACAACAAATCAATTTTATTTGTGTAACCCCAAATCACAACATACATTATCTCAAGGCACTGTACTGCATATGGTAAGGCAGAAACCTTTACAATATTAGAGAGAGAAATCCAAAGAGTTCACACAATGAGCAAGCACTAGGCATCATGGTGAGAACAGGAAGAAATCTCTGACAGACCCAGACTCAAAGATGTGCCGACGTCTGCTTCGACTGGTTGCTGTGAAAGGAAAAATGAGGGACTGAGGAGAGGTGGGGGACAGAAAGGAAAATAGGAAGGTGAGGTAGAGACAGAAGAGAGAGACCAGGAGCAGATCAGGTATATATCCATTGTATTAGGTTATAAGTTTAGACAGGACAGTTCTGAATCACTTATATGTTAATAGTTCTACAATGTCTATGCAGTAGCATAGAATGTTGAAAAGATTTTATACTGGTATCAATTTTGATCATAGCATAATAATGATGACAATAGTTATACTGCTAATGATAATAGTAATAGCCTCGAAGCTGAATCTGGATCCTGCAGCCCGGGAGCCACCTGCAAGGTGAGGACAGAGAAAGACACACACAGGTTCACAGAGCTATTCCTTTAAGGACTGACATTCACTTCTACTGTATTCATTTGTACAACCTAAACAAAAGCATAATCCAATTGACATCTTTGCCTTAAACTTAACCAGTTTCTCAGAATCAAGGTTCTGTCTCATTAGGAAGTTTTGGTCTCCATGAGGACTACAAAGTCAGTGTTTATGCCAAAAAAGGTCCTCAAGAAGTAACAAGTGCGAGTACGCACACACACAAGCTCACACACTGATTAAATGGATCTTCAGTGTCCTGCACTTGCCGGTTTTCATTATAACAGTGCATCATTGTGTGTTCGTGTGTGTGTGTGTGTGTGGGGGGGCTTTAATGTGACACGTCTCATGATGTGTGCGTGTTGTTGCAGTGACGTGGTGGTTGTGCAAAGTGCTGTGATGGCATTTAACAATGCTGTTTGTCACACAGGGAGCAGCACAGTGTGTACATCATCTCTCAGGGGCTGTTGTGAAGCCTGTGCTGGATGAGGCAGCATGAAACGCTGCAATAATGCTTAAAAAAAGAGGCTTGTTGGTTCACAGTGATCAGAGTTGTATTTGCAGCTCAAGCATTTTGGGCCTTTCTAGTCTTTCAACACTTCAGCATCTGAAATGCTGACAAGTTCCAAGTGGCTGTGGCACAAGCAGTCTGGGCTCAGCAGAAAAGAAAAACAACCTTTTTTTGATTCAAAGGATAATGCTGGTGTAATTTTCTCTTGCTTTGGCATTATTAGGAAGAAATCTAAATAGTAAAAAAAATAGGTGTATTTTTACACTAAATGTGTATATGCCTGTTACACACCAAATGCTGTGGACTCAATAAAAATTGCGAATCATGTTCTTTGTTATTAAAGGGCAAACCTTTTTTTTTTAAAGGTCCAGTGTTTACGCATTCATGAGATCTAAAGGTGAGAATGCAGATTGTAACAACAGAGACCTTCGCCACCAGCGACCTTCGCGTACCAGAAAGGATTTTATTCTTTGCATAGTAAATTTCCACAGAATGAAATACACACTCTCGCTGATTTGTTTGTTCAGGTCGCTGTGGAAGTATTGCAGTGAAAGATGCAAATAAACCCTAGTAAATGTTATATACTGGCCCAGTAAAAGTTAAAAAACTAGCATCATTTGCATTTCTTGACATCAAGTCCCATAAAAAGCTATTTTTTAGCTGCGCTGTGAGACAGACTGCAATGTTTTTGTCCCCAAAGTTTTAGGCGATTCACAAATGGACATTGACCAAATGACCAACTTATTATCTTAGTCTTTATTGAATTTGTAAATACTCTTCTAATATGTACAAATGTTTATTACTATTACTATTATTTATTACTTTAATTTATGTTTGCCTGCAGTGTTTTTGGGATTTCTGGGACTTTCAGACCAAACCAAGCAATTCACCATCATCAAAAACTGTTAGACAGCTTCCATTTATTTTCTTCCAACAACACTACTTAACCACTTGCAAAAGGAATCAACAGTGAAAATAACCATCAGTTGCAGCTTCATATATCTGCTTTGTACAGTATTGACTATGTTTGTTTGCACATTTTTCCTAAATGTTTTTGGCCACATCAAAGCTGTGAGTGTCCATTTCCAAAATCATCTTCCTGTGGCTCAGCAACAACTCAGTGATGCTTTGAAGGGATCCAGGTCTCAGGGTAAATGAGAGCAAGTAACCAATTGCTCCATCAGCCACAAAATGTCTTGCTGCTACAGAAGACCTTAACAGCTGACATGAGTAACTTTGATGGCTGTTGTCCCCAGGTTTTCAAATTAGGAGGGGAAGATCGTTAACAAGGGGCAGCTGTCAAACGTATTCTTGGCAATGTTAAAGCAGCGCATGTCACCTTGAGAGTGACTGGAATTCATGGTTATTTTCAGAGTCTAAATTATCCACTTTGTGTTGCTGTCCACCTTTTTTTAGGCAGAAGTGATGGTGCTGTCTTTGCATGCTTTGGTCATTGTGCACAGGCTTTAGCAGTACAAACAAAGATACGCCTATTTTTATGTTGCATTTTGTTTTAAAATCTTTTATTGA
The DNA here is from genome assembly GCA_016785285.1 of Brachirus orientalis. NCBI lineage: Eukaryota > Metazoa > Chordata > Actinopteri > Pleuronectiformes > Soleidae > Brachirus > Brachirus orientalis. Next base: position 360,654 of record JAFBJR010000265.1, read on the forward strand.
ACACTGATTTTGCTCATGTGTTTTATTCATCTCTTACGACTGATTAAGTGTCTTTTCTCTTACTTGTGCTTCGAATTTTGTTTCATCCCTCTGTTCTGTTTGCATGAAACCACCCCCCCCCCCCAAATCCACACCACGCTCGTCTTCTGCCTGTGTTCATGCATGGGACGTGATGGGAAGAATTGGAACCACCGAGCTGTCACTCAAGTAGGCCTCAGTTTATGCTACAGAATATGATAATGAACAGTTTTGTGTGTGTGTGTGTTTTTTTTTATCTTAATGATAGTCACATATGCACACTTGAAAAACATGTTGCATAAAGTCTCCATCAGGCTCCGACAACAACATTCACACATACTGAGAATGTTGAATGAGAGCACGACAACCGGAGCATCAGAGCTTGAAATGAATGTCACAGAAAGTAAATCTTTTGGTTTTCTATGCAGTTTTCATCAAGAGAGGGAGACATTGATTTTGATTGATTTTACAAATTTGAGACTGAAAAGCAGCATCAGTAAAGTAACAAAAAAGCTCATGGCCTATCAGACGAGTACCACACCATTCGTCTGATAGGCCAACACCATTGCACCACTCTCAGTTTTACATTCAGATCCACCGAGCATAAAGGCTTTTGTCGTTGGCTTCTGCATACATACTAATGAGTTATAGAGTATTTGTGTGAGTGGATGAGTTCAGGTGCTGAACTCATCCACTGCATGTTTCCATCACTTAAATAAGCTAAGCTTATACATTTACAATTTGCAAAAAAGCCACTAAAATCTCATCTAACATTGTTTTCTTTTTAAATTAGGACTGGGCAAAAGAAACATTTCTTTAGTTTCTTCAGTGACAGTATAACTAGGTTAAATATGCCTCATATTTGTAAAATGTTACAGAAGTAACTGGATTCTTCACCCAGGAGGGTAAAAATATTTACTTATTTACTGACATTCATTGCAATAATAACCAATATAGACTTATTTGACAATATTAAGTTGTGGTAATATGTTTTGGCCACATGTCCAAAATGTCGAACAAGTCCTTTTAATGAAACCTCTTTTTTTCCCCGTTGTTATTCTCTGTATCCTTTTATTTAGCATGTGTTTGAGTGGAGTTGGAGCAGAGCAGAAAAGCTCCACTGCAGTTGTAATTGAATTGTGTCAGAGCTCAGGTCAGTAAAGTGGTTTTAGAGAAGCAGAGGTGTCCGGCAGGCAGCTAGGACCAGATCGAGTGACGGCAGGCGCTGCGGTTGTAGGTCGACTCGCGTTGCAGACCACAGCACATTAGCAAAATCAATATCACACACACACACACTTGCAGAATACCATCAGACTGATGGGACTGCAGTTGTCTGCTTGATCTCTGTGTGGGTGTTTGAATACACAGTTAAGCTGAGCAGACATTGAGCTGCTAGTTATGTAGAAGTTGTAAAATTTCATCACACTGCATGTAAATCCATTTGGTGCATTTGAACACTATGATATGTGCAGTATGTGTGTGTTTACTATATACCTTTACATCACATTAACGGTGGCACTTGACAAGGTTCACGCTCTTTTATATCAGATTTTTTACAGTTATTTGCTTTGTCTTTCATTGCTGTAAAGTCAGACTAAAGTTTAAGATGCGTTACAAATGAGTAAACAGGATAAAACCCTACATGTAGAGTTACACCCATTTCTTAACATCAAGATACATCAACGTTAAATGTGTCCAGCAAGCACTTGATTAATGCTGATAGGAAACTCTACCCTTACAGCAACTAATCACTTAAGCAATAATAAAACAACACAGAAAGAGATCGAAACACTGACTTTGAAAAAACATTATCATCAACATTTTTTATTATTATCTGAGTTTAAAACAAAAAGTTGTATACTCAAAAGTATATTCAACAATATAGTAGCATATAAAAGCAGTATATGAGCATTAATAAAATGTTTATAAGGCTCTGTAATGTTGTTTAAGCAGATTTTTAATGTGTACTATGTCAACAGTTATAACTCCTCTGGGCTCCCATGAGTGGAGGCTTGTGTGTGAGGATAATAAATGTATCACAGTGTAAACTAGCTGTAATTCTATACATTTTTTTCTACATAAGAGTTTATAATTGCTGACAAATATATTACTAAAAATGTCCTCGTAGCTGTATACACCATTCTAGTGGGTTATAAGTGATGCTTTTGTACATAGTGATTTAGTATCTTGTGTAGATGGCAGTAAAATGCCAGTGGATATTTTTGGGGTCTGTGTATTAAAGCAGCATATGATTGGTATCATTAATACATTCTCGGTAACCTTTAAAACACGCTGTATAAATGTCGTGTCTGATGTCGGCCTCTTGTTCTCTCTTTCTCTACCATCTTTGTCGTAGGGAATCAGCAGTCTCTTCAGCTCACTTAAGGTGGTGCGACTTCTCCGTCTGGGTCGGGTCGCCCGTAAACTGGATCACTACATTGAGTACGGGGCAGCAGTACTGGTCCTGCTGGTGTGTGTTTTTGGACTGGCTGCTCATTGGCTCGCCTGCATTTGGTATGTTCACAACATTTATTGTTTATAAATCTGTCTATATATATAGACAAGTAGCTTGTCTATAAATCTCTTTTTTTTTTTTTTCACTTTCAAAATTTCAGTGGGACACCCCCCTTTATTCGAAGTATTGATTTTATGTACAGAATATGTGTCCCAGATAGCGGCAAAAGTGAAAGGGGAGGTGTACAAGACGGTAGTGAGACTTATGATGTATGGCTTGGAGTCAGTGACAGGAGGCAGAGCTGAAGATGCTGAGAGTTTCATTGGAGTGACCAGGATGGACAGGATTAGAAGTGAGCATATTTGAGGGACAGCTCAGGCCGAACGGTTGGAAAATAAAGGAAGAGAGGTTGAGATTTTTTGGTCATGTGCAAAGGAGAAATAGTGATTATACTGGACAAAGGATGTTGAAGATGGAAAGGAGGACGACCATAGAGAAGGTTCATGGAAGTTATGAAGGAGGACATGAGGACTGTTTGTGTAACAAAAGGGGATGCATGGGATAGGCCAAGATGGAGGCAGATGATCCGCTGTGGCAACCCCTAAAGGGAGAAGCCTAAACAGGAAGACGACAGAATATGTTTCCCTCTGAAGAACTTATTTACTCTTAACAGCTGTCAAAAAGGGAATGACATCAAACATTACACTTGAGCTTTGAGGTGCCTTATTCATGCATGTCAACGAGAAAAGCACTGTGCTTTTACAAGGATACGTTAACCTTAGAGCCAGTTAAAATAATGTGGAAGTTAATGTCTTGTCAACAAACTTTGTTTTCATGCATCAAACCTGTATTTTTTTATACCATAAAGCCTGAAAGAGTTATAGTGGTTTCAAGAGAATTAGTTTTTCCTCATTCATATGCAAATTTATGGAGCATGGGCCTCCAAAGTCTAATCATATCAGTAACTCTACAGGGGGCAAGTGTGGTGGAAGCATTACCTTTCCGTCATGTGTTTTGTTTGGTTTATTAAGTTTATGAGAATGTGTCTAACAACCCACACACAGCGTGTTTTCCAGATGATATCATGTTCTCAGTGTTCTGCATACATTAAAAAATGAAAAATATGTTTGATAGTTGATAATGAGCACTGACTCTTCCTTTGCTGGTGTCCTTTCATGTTAATATGTTGACATAGTTTCAGCTGTTCAAAGTAAGCACTAACAAACACAAGCAGCAACCCATCCCTAATAGGATTACAAGACATCTTGTAATATCACAAGCCAGATTAATGTGTGTTTTTGGTGTCTGTTATGGCTTCTTGTGAGGTCTGTACATCAGACAATTAAACCATCATTCATTCATTCATTCATTTATTCATTCATTGTCTACCCTGCTTAATCCTCCACATCAAGGTCACAGAACTGCTGCCCAAGCCCAGCAGACATAGGGTAAAAGGCAGGGTATAACCTGGACAGATCACCGGTCCATCACTGGGCCACACAGAGATAAACAGTTTAGATTGTCAAATTAACCTCTGCATGTTTATGCAAAAACCCAAATTAATGAATAAAGCCAGTGTTGATCCAACCCCAGATTGAGATGTCCCACTATGGGATTCGCCCCCTTGCATATTCACAGAAGCACTTATAAACTGAGTGGCTGGCAATCAAGACGTCTGCGTCAGGAATCTGCCCTTAAATACGCCTGACACAACGTTACTCGTCATTCAAAATTAGCACACCTCTTCTCGCGTCACCCCTACAGCAAGAAGGTGGTCTGGTGAAACATCTCATGCATGCTGCTCAGAAATTCTCTTTCTTAACATTCGTTTCGATGTCTCACTATGGGATATAGAAACTCCCTTATTGCCAGACAAGCTTTTCTTGACGACTGACCGCCAACTATTTACTAGGGAGAGTGTGGATGAGACGTCCCCTCAGAGGAGCCCATGCTCAAGACAGCGTGAGCCAGGCTCTGAGATGTGACATATAACCTATAAAACTTTACAATGTAATGGGCAAGGACCAGCTAGCTACAACGCAGATATCCTGGATAGTGACCCCTTTAAATAGGGCCCAAAAAGTTGCAAGTCCCCCCATAGAATGTGCCCGTAATCCAGCTGGAGGTTGAAGGTCTGAACTAGAATAAGCCAGGGTGACTCACCCAATGCGAAAGCCTCTGCTTAGTTATTGGCTTGCCATGATGGGCCTTGGCTCATGACACAAACAACTGATGCCCTTTTCTGAACTCTCTTGTCTTCTCCACATAAGTGTGTAAGGCACAGACCTGGCACAGCATGTGCAGCCGCTGCTGCTCCACAGAGATGTGTGGCAGTGGCTGAAAATGTGACAGGTCCACTTGAGAGCATGAAGTGCCCACTTTCGGGACAAAAGCAGGATTAGGCTTTAAGGACACACCCAGATCCCCTGAGGTGAACAGCATAAAGGCTGGATTCACTGACAAAGCGTGAATATCACTTACATACTTAGACGTAGCCAAGGCCAGCAACAAAGCCACTTTAAGAGACAACAATTTCATTTCTATGTGTTCAAGTGGCTCAGATGCACCACTGCCAAGTCCCAAGAGGGGGACATAGGCTTGGAGACGGGAAGCAATCATCAAACGACAAACCAGTGGATAATGGCCCACAGGTTTTCCCTCAACACCAACATGGCAGACAGAAATGGCAACCAAATACTTTGACAGTAGAAAAAGCCTTTTTCCTGTCAATCTTCTTCGGGAAGGACAAAATTGTCCTGACTGAACACCGACACTCAAACACTTTCCACTTACCATCATAGAGAGTCCTAGTGGATGATGCTCTAGCATTTTAAAATTGTTTGAATGACCCTTTGTGGTAAACCTGTGTGACTCAGATTAAACCCCTCATGGGCCAGGCCTGTAGGGTGAGGTCCCTGTGCAGTGGCACGGGCCACGGGTTTCTGCAGAGGAGAGAGGAGATGCTTCACGTCTGCCAGCCATGGATGGCCAGTGAGGGGTGATCAGAATCAGCAACAGATGATCTTGCTGCAGTCTAAACAAGGTTGGGGGAATCAGAACCAGGGGAGGAAACACATAGAGCAGAGCGCGTGGCCACTCCCAGTGGTGCGCTCTGGTCTTGCAGTGTGAAGTACAGCGGGCAGCGTGAGTTCTCCCGTGACTCAAACAGGTCCACACCATGGTGCCTGTTGTGCACGGGGTCCAACCTGTGAGATGTTACCCAGCGATGGAAATCTTTATCCAGGAGGCTCTTTGCTGTGAAGCGAGTGCAATGGGCTCACGAACCAAGGTCATTAACTGCTGCCTGGGCATGTTCCAACCCGAGACAAGCGGAGCAGACCTGGGAGAGTATGTCCCTGCCAGAAATAGTGTTTCCACAGGTACACATCCAAGTGGCGTCACCCTTGCACCATAGTGGAGTCTGTCTAGCTTTGCAGTGCCCAGCGAAGGGGGGGTGTTAGTGCCGTTCTAAGTACAGTTAGCTAGTTAGGTCGGCACCACGCGAGAAGAGGTGTTTGAATGACAAATAATGTGTCAGGCGTATTTAAAGGCAGGTTCCTGACACAAACGTCTTGACTGCCAGCCACTCAGGGCTGGCATAATGGTATAAGTACATCTGTGAATACGCAAGGGGGCGTATCCCATAGTAAGACATCGAAAGATATGCTAAGAAAGAGAGCATGTCCTGTATCTTTTCTCTTAGTGTGCTTTCTGCGGTTGCCATGGTCACACACAGATTCGTGTCATGGTGCTGAAAAAAGTTGAACCATCATTAAATCAGACAAGAGCAGTAAATAGCCATGCTATGCTTATAACAGCAGCAGCAGCCTCGCTGTCTCCTTGTTGCTCTCTCCTTTTCACTGTCACTGTTTACTCTGGAAATAACACGAGGAACTGTTGAATTCTGAAACCATCCGAATAATATAAAGGAAAAACCTGAAACCTGCTTTACAAAATTATTTTCTTGTAAAATGCTGATAAGTTTTACTCCCTCAGGCATCTTGAATTATTAAAAGCAAATTGTGATGGGGGAAAAAAAAAAAAGATCAGAAGCAGGTGCCCAAGCACACAGCAGATGTAAGAATTTATTCACCACTTCAGCATGAGCAGAATCAATGCTGCTTCAACCGATTAACCAGATTTATACTAACCCAGAGGTTTCATAAATAACCAACTCAATACGGTGTAGTACAAATTGTCTGAACACTTTTGCTCTTCCTCTTTAACAGAAGTCTAATCCTTTGGTCAGTGTCAAATGTACTGTCAAACCTGAACTTATTTAACCTGCAGGTACAGCATCGGGGATTACGAAGTTATCGATGAAGAGACCAACATCGTCCGCAGTGACAGCTGGCTCTACCAACTGGCTGAGACAGTTGGCAGGCCGTACCGCTTCAACGCCAGCGGCTCGGGGAAGTGGGAGGGTGGTCCAAACAAAGACTCCGTCTACATCACCTCCCTGTACTTCACCATGACCAGCCTGACAAGTATCGGCTTCGGCAACATCGCCCCAACGACAGACGGAGAGAAAATATTTGCTGTGGCCATGATGATGATTGGATGTGAGTGATGGAGTCTTTGCTTCTGTCTAATGCTACAAATTCATGACACATGAGAAGTTGATCTGTGCTCTTTAAAACCACAGTCCACTGAAGTAGGTGAGTAAATGAATTACAGAGCCACTGAAGTCCAGGAAAATGCATGATGATGATGATGATTGGCCGAGCAGTACTTACTCACCTGGGATAATCTGCTTAGGTTGAACAAAGATTAGTACCAGAACTTCAGGCTGTATTTTTTTGAAGCGTGTGTTCTCAGCAGTGCAGCAGAAGCTGAATGAAACACGTGTACTTTTTGGGCACACAGATTTATTCGCAGTTTTATCTACAGTGAAATACAATGTTAATGCCATCGTCAAAAGTGAGAGAGACAATGTAATGAGCTGTAGTTTGTGACTTGGTGCTTTATGTTGTTGTCATTGTTATTATTCTGACACTCTTGGGTCTTCATGAGCAGAAATGATCCAGCATTATTTGTATGCTGTGTCGCTCGTCTAAAAACCATATCCATCAAGCAAAACTCTCAGACCTGAGTGAGGGAGCTTTTTGCAGTCAACTTGCTTTAACTTGAGCAATGTTGTTGTTGCCTCTGTCTGTCTTGTCGTAAAACAAATCGCCTCCTGTGTGCAGCGTTGGAAATATTGTTGGGCTACATGACATGTGAAACTGCAATACGGAGAAACACAGAGGGAGTGTTTTGTGGAGCTGATAGACTTAATCAGCATCGTGTGAACTCATTTGTCAACGTTCTGAATGTAATGGACATTGGTTTATTGTTTAAAGGTTACACACTCCAGTTTTGAAAAAAGAAAGAACTGTCTGGCCTTTGTAGAAGTGCTTCTCACAAAGCTATGGTCTGGTTGCTACTGCATCATTTGACAATCATGTACTAATATGTATATCATCTAATCCATCATTTAAGTGACAGCAGCAGTGACAGCTTTGTTACTTCTGTTATAGCTTTTCACGATTACATATTTACTGTTGTTACTAATTGGAACATCAATAGGTTTTTCAGTGCCAGTAAGCAGGTCAAAAAAATTGGCTTAAGCTAAAGCTGGCTGTGTCTGTACTCCAGTTGGCCTGAAAGTGCATTAGTTTTTACTTCAGCTTTGAAGTTCTCCGAATTTTACCTGCTGTTGTTGGTTCATTTTTTTATTTTTTTTTATTTTCGATGTCAGGCAGCATCAACAGCTTGGTCAATAAAGCACAAGTGGCTCCCTGTTAATATTAGAAAACTCTTATTTGTATTTTTTACAGCTTCACAATTTCAGCTTTACAGCTTTACAATTTCTTTTTCAGTCTTTTCAGCACATTGGCATCTCACTTTAAATACAGTGACAGTGTACAGTAGAGGCTGTTATTCTCACCAGTCGGTCTGCTATGGGATTTTGTGCTGAATAATTGAGATGCATTGCTCACGCAAGTGTCTGGTGTTTGTGAAGTACTTCAGAAAAGACCTTTAAATGAGCATTTTAGTCCAGTGGCCCTGAAACACATGAGTCATAAATCCACAGAAAGCATAATTCAAATGATTAACAGTATGAACATTGTCTATTAAGTGACATAATTTGCAGTTTTGCTGTAGACATATACTTTATTTTTTTATTTATTTATTTAAAATAGTCCTTAACGACTAGGAAAACATCTATTTTGTTAAATTTTTTGAAGGAGGCAGATTTTTTCACAGCGCGCTCATCATTACACATCTCCGTATTAAACATTTATACAATGTCTTGTGTATGTCATAATGCAGTGTACAGCATGGTGCCATTATGTGTGACTGCACACAGAGAGCAACACCTCGGAGCAATAACTGACACTGCCAGATCAATTTAGCACAGTGCTCCCTCAGCAATTACTCCTCACCTGCCTTGTATTTTTATTTCATCCACAATCTCCACCCTGCATCGAGAGGATGATTACCACCCCCCCAATCCCCTCTACCTTTTTGGCAGTTTTACTTTATGAATATAATCTCAGGGGAGCTGGCAAAAAGTCATCTGCACACTTCAGTCTGTTTAAAGTCTCTTACTGTGAGATACAAATCATCCTAAAGTGTAAATATCTCAAAACAGCCTCGGGAGGATTCAGTTGTTGATGAAATCTACCGTAGTCCATGGTTGTTCTCTATGAAATATTGATGCCCTGAAACTGTTCTATTTTTACCATCAGCACTGGATCGGTGCTGGCAGTAGAAGATCACAGTGTGACGAGGGATTCGGGGGTTGGCATGGGGAAGAGAAGGGGGGCACTATTCGTACAGTATGTCCTGTTTCTATAGCAACTGTTGGCCTGGGGCTTGAGTTTCTGACAACTGGCTTCTAACTACTTTCAAACAAGCCAGCTGTTGGATGCTAAGCAATGCTGCTACAAAGTTGCGCACATCAGCAACTAAATAGGAATGACACGTCGTTCCTCAGAGGACGACTGAGTTTCCTTTGCTACAGCATTTTTCTGCTTATCAGAGGAGTGACAATCAGCATCTGCACTCAGGTTTGAAACAGTAGTGGTCGTCCAAAAACTACGGCAACCTCAAAAGGAGGCAACTGTGGAATCATTTTAGATTTAATAGGCTCAGTCCTCTGTAAAACTCTTCTTGATCTGTCGACTCGCTGATTTTGATGCCTTCAAATATGCAACAAACAGGTGATGGAGGAAATCATTCTCTGCCACGATGCTTGACAACATATCCGTACAAAGGAATAGTGGTGATGAAAGTTGTGCTTATCCTTGTCCTGGGGGGGGGGGGCACTTTTTAATTAGCATTATTCCCAGTGCAGTTTTTTAACACTTTGATTCAAGATTGTGCGTTGTGAAATAAACACACACACAACTGCATGCACAGGTTACTGTCATCATCTGAGGATAATTGAAATGTGTGGCTGGCATGTTTCCTCTCCATCCCTTCTAGCAGGGCTAATTAGGGCTCTATTGCCAAGAGAACGCTACTCATACAGAGAAGAATCTGATGTCTTTGATCCACACACATGCCAGCTGTTTCACCACTTCAACTACCCATCCATGTCAGAGATCCACTGCTGTTTCTTTTTTCTTTTCTTTAATTCTTCTATCAAAAGAAAAATGTCCTTATACAGTAGGATGTAAATGTATTCCTATTGTATATGGAAAAGGATTCTTATAAACACAAACATGCAATAAGAAGTTATAATTATATCCCCCCCCCCCCTTTGGCAGGAGATTTGTTGATGTATTTGGATACAATAATGAGTAGTAACTGTTTATTTCCCATGTGACTGAACAAAGCACATGAAAAAATAGTCTTCACATATTTCATGCCCTCTGAAATAGGTTTCCGTGTCCTTAAAAGTCCTGATTTTACATTAGTACATATGACTTTGCAGTTTTTTTTTTTGTTTGTTTGTTTTTTGTTTTAATTTAAACTCTGCAGTGAGACCCCAATCTGAGAAGTGCTGGAGTGAACCATGCAAATGTTTCTTTCCTCACAAGGTCAAGCACGAGACTGAGATCTACATACACTACCAGTCAAAAGTTTGGACACACCTTCTCATTTAATGTGGTCCAAACTTTTGACTGGTAGTGTACATCATATCAGTTTCCAATGTCAATCCTATTTCTTATTTTATTCTTTCCACAGCCCTGCTTTATGCCACCATCTTTGGTAACGTGACAACCATCTTCCAGCAGATGTACGCCAACACAAATCGTTACCATGAGATGCTCAACAGTGTCCGGGACTTCCTCAAGCTTTACCAGGTGCCCAAGGGCTTGAGTGAAAGAGTGATGGACTACATTGCTTCCACCTGGTCCATGTCTCGGGGAATAGACACGGAAAAGGTATGTTTAATTTTGGCTTCTTTAACGGTTCATGTTTGGATCACCGTTCTTTTATTTATCCTCCTTGAGGTTGTTATGTCCATTGGTGATGGAAATTCACCTTAATTACTGTAACCTCCCTAAACACACACACACACACACACTGTTTAGTAGTTGGAATCCACATGAGTTGATCAAGTGTAGATTAAATCTTCACGCTAAACTCTCAACGCAAGCTTTTTACTGGTTGGGATTTGTACGAATTAAATCAATAAGCTATGATAATTGAGTACTGCTAATGCTATGTGGTGTTTTTTTTTAATTACTGTAGGACAGGGACAGACGTGTCCAGATTTTATTGTATATGAACCAAACTAAGCATCTGCTGCAATTTTCTTTACTTGACAGGAATGAAAGTGGTATTAATTTTCGTATTTAACAAGAAAGTTTATTTTTTTTAATAATCCAAATTTTTTTAATAGCTAGTTTTGTGCTATTACATATAAAGCATGATAAAAGCTATTTTTTATCATAGTATGGCTTTGTAATGAATATGCCCAAATGTAGCATAATTTGTGTAATAAGAATTTAATGAATCTAATATTTTATATCAAAGCCTCTGCTTAATTCAGATGATTAATTTAGAGCTTAATTGTGTGATATTGTGTGAAAGACAGAAAAATAAATTATCTAATGGCTCCCCAATTGATTTAAACCCAGAGTCACTGCATCCTTTTTATCAACCAATCAAAACCTGCAAAAATGATCATTTTCCTTAGAAGTAGAATTACTTCTAATAATGTTTTAATGTGCAACAGTTTTTCTTCTGTAATGAAACCAAAACCGTGATTTTTTGACATTTCCTCTTCAATAAGCCTGCACTACATCCTTGTTACATTCATTTGTCTGACTTATGTTCACACGAAAGGGGCTAAAAATTGCACATAATCCTCCTTTTTGACACTAATCCTCAAATGGCACTTTTCCACTAGACAGTTCCAGCACGGCCCGACTCATTTTCCTATACAATAGTACCTCCTCGAAGTGGGCAGGGTCATCATAACACGGCTGCACAATACTGCAATGACAGGTTTATACACAACACAAACTAGTGATGAGCAAAGCAGTTCTTTTCGGTGTACTGAATCATTCGAGTCAGTTAATTAGAAAGATTAGTTCAGTTCTCAGACTCCTTCTGTTACTGTCACTGGACTAAAATACGCCTGAACAGGTTGTGATGCAGCTCATGATCACAAGTTTTCAGCAGTTTTGTCACCAGACTCCTCTGTTAAATATTGAGATTTTAGAAATGTCCCAGTTAAATGTAGAGATTTTAGTGTTTTAAGCCGATCTACAGTTCGCCATTGTTCAGTTAGATTCTTGTGTCGGACGTCGCACTCATGACCCGTCCAGTGACGACACCCTGGCAGTCACTGTCTGTCGATGTCCCATGTTAGTATCCGCTCAGCTCACTTAGAACCTCACTAGAGCAGGTACTAAAAATTTATCAGGTACTATCCCAAGTAAAAAAAAAAAAAAAAAAAAAAAAAAAGTTGAGCAAGAGTCGAGTCGAGCCATGCTGGAACTGTATAGTGGAAAAGCACCAAAAGAGTCCATGTGATGGTTTGGCATCCTGTGGATTAGATTTAGTTAAACAACATGCTGACTTTCAGCAACACTGAGCAGAGATACAGCTGGATTCTGACCGGGCAGCAGCTTTCTTGACCTTCATATGAATATCAGCTGTGAAACACTTTTTATATCGCACACATATACAGAGATATGCAGTCTATTTGAAAAATAATTGGACAAAGTGACATATTTCCAAAGCTAATTAAAAAGTTTGAAGTGTTTTACAGCCGTGTATTACAGAAAAAGATGGTTAATCTGAGTTTAGAGTACATCTCTGTGGTTTTGAGCTGATTAAAGCTCATTAAACAGAGCATCTTAATGTTTTGACTGGATTTCACCTTAAGGATCCAATGATGCAGAATAACAAAACAGTTTCAAAACATTTAAAGGTACAGTTTGTCTTTTGTTGTTTAGTTTGTCCATTGTGGGCTATAAAAACACAGTGGTTCAAAAAGTACCACTGCTGACCCAGATCCTGATATAAATACTGTCTAAAAGTCTCATTCCGGGAAATTCTTTTGTCTTCAATTTTTGCCAGATGAAAATAATGTCACACACTGGGCCTTTAAATCCACAGACAGATATCACATTTTAGCTCAATAAAACACGCATGAAGTTTGTGCAAACATTCAAAATTATAGGTACAACATATTTAATGGCAGTCCAAGAGTTTTTCTGTTTTTACCATCTCTAAATTTCACACTGAGGAAAACCTGCTCAGCACTTAACAGCAGACACAACATGTTAGAGATTGGCTGGGGAATGTGGTCTTCAGCAGCTAAAATTGGTAGGAAACCGAAAGAGAATGAATATTGGGCTTTAATTCAACAGCAAGCCACAGGCTATATTTCTCCATATCCTCTTTTTCTGTGCACAGCTGTAAACAAGGCAAAAATGAGAAAGAAATGATGTTACACTGTTTCCCCACAGAGATCAATTTCAATTGTGGCAGCAGCCGTCTTGGGTTTCGGGGTTATTCCGTCATGTTATCATGAGAAATATGAAATAACTTTCAGATCAGAAAGGTAATTCATGGCAAATACTGTTGTATTTGGCTCAAGTAAAGCTGTAATACTTCAACCTCAGTCTGAATCCATAGCAACACATGAATCTGTGACTGCCCAACCTAACAGAGACAGACTGACCTTTTAAAAAGACAAATTTATGATCGGATTTCATCAGTATATCCAGATAAAAAAAAAAACAAAAAAAACAACAGCATAATTCATTCTTTCTTGGATCCATGGCTATTCTCTTTGTTTCCAGGTTTTGCAGATTTGTCCAAAGGACATGAGAGCAGACATTTGTGTCCATCTCAACCGGAAGGTTTTTAAAGAGCACCCAGCTTTCAGGCTGGCCAGTGATGGATGTCTCCGAGCCCTGGCCATGGAGTTTCAGGCCATCCACTGTGCTCCTGGCGACCTGATCTACCACGCTGGGGAAAGCGTGGACAGCCTCTGTTTTGTGGTGTCAGGGTCACTGGAGGTCATCCAGGATGATGAGGTAGTGGCTATTTTAGGTGAGTTAATTGCTTTGAGCAAATCCTAATCATATGAAGAGCTTACTGGCTTTTTGCACTGGTTTAATGGAAACTGTAATATTTTATGTACATATTGGAAAGTAATAATTTAGTAATTTAACCATTGGACAGATACTTTATTGTGAAATTATATATAAAAAAAACTCTAGTTGCAATAATATTAATAAGTTACAACATGAAGTAATTGGCTAAAATGGAATCATGAAGGAAACTTAACATATCAGAGAACTCATAGAATGATAATTTTTGACACATTGAGTATGCATAATGAAGATGCATGTAAAGGTATTTCCATTTAAAATGCATTTGAAATAACAAGAATAAAGCTCTTAATAGTTCAGGAATGGAATGATTACAGTGTGAAGCCTAAACTGCAGTGACTTCTAACCAGTTGTTGACAATGACTCACAAAGATTTTATTTAAAATCTCAATAATCAGCAATCTGAGTAGCTGATGTGAAAACTGGCCTCCAGCTTTGTTGTGTTGCATCACAGTAAGTGTGAGTAAATCCTCCTTTTTTCCCTCCTGTACAGCAGCATTTTACAAACTGTCTGACTGCAGTGAAAGCTGAGCTGTGTGTGTGGGGATCAGCTTCAGCTGAGTCATGAACTGAGGCTTTGAAGGTTTTTGTCACAGATACAGAATCCTCACTGGTCTGGTAACCTGGTCTTTTCAACCTACAACTCTGATTCAGAATGACCGCGTAACTGAATTTGAATATTGCATGTTTTAGTGACTTGGAACACAACTTTTGCTGTGGCCTGTGTTTGATTTTTACCACTGCTCATCTTACTCAGACTATCCCACCTTTACAATCCGTTCAGTTTACACAATCCCATTTGGATTTTATAATGCCGCCTTTGAGAAATTGTTCAGTTGTTAGGTTTATAAAATGATTAAAACAGTATAAAATTAAAAAAATTATAATTATAAGAACAAAGTGACTGTGGTGGCGGTCAGACCTGGACCTGGACCACCTCTACCTCTGTGGAGTTCTAGCTCCTGGCTGGATAAAGTGTGGGTTACTGTCAATACTCACGATCACTGAATATAGAACTCTTTCATCATATATTTTTATAGTATTTTACTGATGGCAGCTTTAATCAAAAAAATTATTGTAGCAATTAACCTTCTTCAATAGGGAAAAAATACAGGTAGAAGATTTTTTTTTTGCATTATGCACATTACAACAAACATGTTTTACTATTCATTTTAATAAATAGTCATGTATTGCACAAAATTCCGGTGTGCCTAAATTGCCCGCGCTTGCAGAAACAAAACACAGGCTTCACGGATATAAACGCAACATATGAAATGTTAGGTGCGCCAGTGTGACTTAAACTTAAATTTGGTCGCACTGTAGAGCCCTGATTACATACCATTAACCCCTATCACATGAAACAACAACAGGCTGAGATATTTCCCAGTGTTCATGTTTAAATATCTCTTAAAAAAAATTGTAAAACTCAACAATGAATACAAAACATTGTACAACACAAACAATGCTATTTTCAAACTTTTTTGAACAAGAAGACAATAAATACTTTGTATTTTTTATGTAGTTTTTGTATAGACATTTAGCACGGGTTAACTTAACACAGTTACAGTATATATTTTCCATGGAAATGTTTAATCCCTCTGCACATTTTTTAACTCTCAGAGTTTGAACCCCTCCACTTTTTTAATTTCTCTGTACATATTTAAATTCTATGCAAATGTTTAATTTTACTACATATGTTTAATTTCTTCAATTTATCTGTACAAATTTAAATGTATCTATCTATCTATCTATCTATCTATCTATCTATCTATCTATCTATCTATCTATCTATCTGTCTGTCTGTCTGTCTGTCTGTCTGTCTGTCTGTCTGTCTGTCTGTCTGTCTGTCTAATTAAAATTAAATAAAAAAATAAAATTAAATATAAATGAAAAAATGTAAAAACATTTAAAAAACGTCATTCCAGGCTTTTGCTTTAACAAACCATCTCTCACTCTGTTTTTTAAGTAGGTTATACAATGAATTTATGTTTTTAACCTGATACTGGGACATCTCTCAGAGGCAGATGGTTACATTATTAATTTGATCATTTTAGTGGGGAAAAATGTTTTTATATGTCTTTAGAACAGAGGATGTGGAGGTTTTTAATATTTATACAGTCAGAATATGTATAAACCTTATTTTTGAAGTTTATATTGCAAAAACATTGTATGGACACTGTGGGGAATAAATGTCTAAACCCAAAGTGCATAGATTCATTTGAGACCTGACCCACATAGACCTGAGGATAATTAGATCTGGACAGACACTATCAGAGTAAACCGATGCTCCTTCATCGTGTCAAACACGATTTCAAGACAAATTCTACGGTCATCTCTCCTCTAGTAATTCAGGACCAGGATGTTGAATGGTTTAAATATCTTGGTCCAGGTCACTCATCATCGAAACAAAACAACCTTGAATGGTTTTAGCCCGTCAGTACAAAATCAGGCCTGCACAAAGTTGTTCATGTTGAATTTGTCATTCGGTCATTACTGTTTGTCAGTTACTGCTCGCCGATGTCAGGAACAACAGAGATATCTTACGTTCACATGCAACATATAAAACGCTTGAAATGTGCGTCAAAGAAGACAGAGGCGTTTTTGACCAAAGCGCTTGTGGGACTGCGCTTCTGACGTCTGCATCATTTCTTAGCATCCAAAACCTGGGAGCTGCTGACATGACTGTAGTTGTTGCAGCTTCACTGAATTAATTAACGCATTACACTAAGACAAAGAAAATCGAACCAAATACAAGTGATTATCAGCTCCAGTTTCTCTCTCACCCCAGCTTTGCTGTGAGAAACTTTGACATGTCTGGTTGCATCCTGTCCTTCACTGTAGCTTCGTCTGTTTGATAATAATAATAATAATAATAATAATAATGTTCTAAGATGCAATAGAAACTGTGTGAAAACATGTTTATGCTTTAAAGACCAATTGATAGAAATAATTCAATAACCTTACTTTCTTTTCCTGCACAAAGCCTCTGCAGGGCAAGATGATTTTCTAATTTAGACCAGCTATGATTAATATTTTCATAACAGCAATGTATCAAATGCCAACGTGAAAACAAATGAGCTGCTAAAGAGAGTGTCTACCCTAATCAAATGCAATCAACAGCTTTACAGGGAGTTTAGGCTCGTTGTTTTTCTGTTCAGCCAAAATCGTCTGTTTTGATTGAGTCTCTCAGCTCTCATAGTGTCACTTTTGAAAACAACAACATAAAAAGACAGCAAATCACAAAGTAATAATAATACCAGTCCAGACAAGTCTCATTAAATATTACAAGCTGTCTTGTAATATTAAGACAGGGAAAGAAAGAAGCCCAGTAGTTTAAACACCAGGCAACAGTAGAGAGAGAAATAAATTCCTTTTAAACAGGAAGAAAGACTCAAAGATGTGCAGCTGCATCTGCCACGGCCAGTCGGAGTGAGAGGAAAATAGGGGATGGAGGAGAGGTGTGGGGACAGAAAGACGGGAGAGAAAAAAGAAAGGGGGCGTAACAAGGATCGATGACAGAGGGAGACAACACATCAGCAATACAAGTACGTTAACATAAAATAGGCGGAAAAGGAGAGAACACTGTACTTTTACTTGCTCAGCAAAAAAACAGCTGGTAGAACTACAGTGCCGAAAGAGACAGCAGTTGAGGAAAGACACAGGAACACACCACTCGCTCACCCTCATTACGTTTCCTGTGGATAACTGTAAAACCAGATGCCATTCACGGCACCAAGAGCTGATCTTATTTATCCAGATTCAATAAAAACTAATCACTGACCTTAAAGCATTTTTTTTAAAACTCCAATGGTTTTAATTTTCCACGTCATTGATTTTAGTGAATAATGGATGAATATCTTCCTTTTAATCAATATCCCACCATCGGTTCCTCTAGGTATCAATTAGTAGACAGTCAGTTGGAAACCACTGACCTGGATGGAGACGTACTAGAGCCTGTAGTCATTTACAAGTTATGTCTTGAACAGTGAATTAAAGCAGTAGTGCATAACTTTTAATGGTATTGTTTGTTACATTCAAACCATTTTCATATAAATTCAAACAAGGCTGACTAATCCAATCAGATCTACGACTCTCTTTTTGTCTCTCAGTATAGTGGTGTTACGGTCTTGTGTTGCCAGGCAACAACAACAACAAAAAAACTGTACACACTCCAGCTTTAAAGTAAAATCTAGATAATGGCCATGTACGCTCTTTCTCTATCTGCAGTATTAGCCTGTCTAAACCTTTTCTCTCTCTCTCTCTCTGCAGGGAAAGGTGATGTATTCGGAGATGTTTTCTGGAAAGAGGTGACTCTGGCTCAAGCCTGCGCCAACGTCCGAGCTCTGACTTACTGCGATCTCCACGTCATAAAACGAGATGCTCTACAGAAGGTTCTGGAATTTTACACAGCTTTTTCCAACCACTTCTCCAGAAATCTGCTGCTCACCTACAACCTACGGAAAAGGGTGAGGGACTCTTTGCATCCCCTTTACGAGAGAGACATTACAAATTTAATAAAGCTTTTTACATTGCCCAGCCGATTATATTACTAAGTAAAGTCAAACCCTTCTTAAACTTCATTTGGATTTATTGCAGAACACATTGTTGAGATTCTCTCACAACATAATATCTGATTCTTCAAATATGACTTGATTGATTTTCCATTCTTTTTGTGTTTAACTCTTCTTCTGGCCGAGCCATTATTTTTAATAATGAGCCTGGACTTAAAATGAAGAGCCTGCATCCTGTTTTTGTCTCGTCACCATCCTTTTTTGTATTGTGTTTGTGAACTGTTCTTGTCAGAGTTCACCGGCTGATTTTCTTTCTACAGTGTCTCCACAGACACTGTTTTCTTCCTCTTGGCTTAACCACAATGGCCGTAGTTTGACGTTTTGAGAAAGAAATCTTGGTCTCCTTCTTGCTGAGAGTTAGATGAGACAGATGACCAGTCTTATGTCTGGTGAAAAAGGAGATGTTAGTGTAGCTTATATGTCCCCTCTAAACCTTTTTAGAGGGGAACTATTTTCTGCATCATGACCCAAATGATTTATCTTGTGGATCCTCCAAAAGAATGTAAGTATTTAAAACTATATAATATATAAGAATAATCACTTAAGCAGTTTTCTCTTCAACAAATACATTTTATATTATATGTATTTCAAATTTAGTTTTAGTTTTTTAGTTTAAGATACATTTTTTTTCCTAAGTAGGGTTTTAAATGCGGGACCTAAAATTACAGTGCACTTTAACATTATGGTTTTGTCATCAGTTCTTCAGAATAAGTGAAGGATGTGAGCACTACTTTCATCTTCTCCACTGACTGCGTCCAAAGACGACCCACATTCGTCATTCCCAAACTGCTGTTGCTGATAAAAATGTGAAATAAGCACTTTGGACATTCGCAACACATCTTTCAGATCTTTCAGAACGGCACACACCTACAGCCAGATCTCGTGTACACAAAACAACACGTAGCCCACAATAGTTACCATATATTAAAGCCACTCTCACATTTTTCAGTCAGAAAAGAACAGCTGGGATGTAGCTACCAGTCATTACCTCATTCATCATAAGGTTATTCTGCCCTGGAGAGCACAAGTGAGATTGAATTGCCTGCTGCATATGAAGAGGCGATCTCATCTGCAGCTTTAAACTCACTATTCGCCAGGGTCCCATACTTTCTGAGCGTTACGCAACAGGGAAATCGAGAGAGGGGCCAGAATAAGGAAACCAAACGCTGCCTTCAGAAATGAAGCTGCATGGTGAGGTTTTTCAGCTCGAGAAAAGCAGCACGATATGTTCAGGATCCAAGTGGTTTAAGTTGTAATAACAGCGCTGCACTGAGACTGAGAGGTAAAGTGGTAGCTTCCACCTTATGTGATAAATGCTTTTATGTGAATTGCTTTTCAGCGTCATGGCTGGGCCCTGGAAAAACCATACAGTGAAACAATAACAACTCTTTACATGTCACTGTATCCACCATTTATTTTAAATACACTGTATACTGAGGACGTTCTTTAATGTTTTTTTCTGAAAACCTGAAATATTTTTGTGCCATTTTTTTCTTTTTTACTTAGAAATACACACTTATTTACTTATGTGATGAAAATTAGAGCTAGACATTTTGCTGGTACTGTGTATCTGCACCAGCTCTAAAGTAACAAATTACAGCATATTGATGACAGAATGTTGAACTACATTTGGAGTTATTCTTGTTTGCAGTTAATTTTTATATGGATTTAAGAAAATGATGAGGCTGGAATTCCAGAAAAAGCCACCGTTTATTTAACTATCCATCCAAGAGCCTACAGACCGCTATAACAAATAAATGTTTAGGACCAGCTCCAAAAATTCTGCATCAGTTCTTTTTTGAGAAAACACTGTAAACTCAAGATCTACTCTTTCCAATAGTTTCCAAGTCAGGATATGGTCCAGCGCTGTGTAACATGCTGTAGTTGCTGTTTTGATTTCACCGCGCTTGTCAATTGGACAATCAAGTATCAAACGTTCTTGAAAGTACAATGGGGCTGTCAGCAGCTCCAGAAAATTCTAATAATTGGACCTTGAGTTTGTACTGTTTGTTTCCAACATTGTCACTGTTGGATGAGTTACAATTGGACAAGATATAAACAATCAAGAGCCCAACTGTCAAATAGCAACTGCCTTGGTAAGTTAACAGTTTTGGCTCACACGCTGAAGTCTGAGGATTTATATGTGTGATGTGTCTCGCTGTTGTGGTAATAAGCTCATTAAGGTGACATTTGCAAATCACACACAATCTTTTTAAACGCCGCTGAAATTTCCTTTATTTAAAACAGATTTTTAAAACAGAGGATGATTTTGATCTGGTTTTAGACTGTAGATATTCACTTCATGTGACTAAATACATCTTGAGAGGAGGCATGACAGAATCTCTTTCACTTTTGTGCTTCAAACACTGTTTTTGATCATTCATCTCATTTTCATTATAATGGTGTTTAAGTCATCAAAACTTTGAACTGTCTTATAGATCGTCTTCCGAAAGATCAGTGATGTGAAACGCGAGGAAGAGGAGAGACGCAGGCGTAAGAATGAAGCCCCTCTGAACTTGCCACCAGATCATCCGGTACGAAAACTCTTCCAGCGCTTTCGACAGCAGAAGGAAGCCCGCATGGCGACTGGGAAACCACAGCTAGATGAACATGACGTTGAAAAGGGCCCCATGTATGTGGATGTCCCCATGGCTAAAACAGTCATTACAACGACCAGCATTGTCACTGTAACAGAAAGCCCAGCAACACCTTCATCCTCAACACCTTCATCTTCAACACCCCCAAAATGTTCTCCATCAGACACGGCAAAGCTGCAGGTGCCGTCCTCAATTTCTCTGATAGGATGTCGTCCTGCCGAACCAGGTAAAGCCAAAGGCTGGGGTCGCTTCAAGGAGTCTGTGGCCAAAGGCGACAACTGGAACAAAGTGTCCAAAGCTGAATCCATGGAGGTCTTACCGGAACGGAAAAAGGCGCACGAATCACAGATGTCTCTTAAAAAGACTGACTCATGTGACAGTGGCATAACCAAAAGTGAACTGCGTCTGGACAAAGTGGGCGACTTCCGCTTGACGCCCCAGGACCGTAGTCCCGTTCAGCCTCCGGAGGCCAGGCACACATTCTACCCCATCCCTGAACAAACACTTCAGGCCTCACTTCAGGAGCTGAAGCTGGAGTTGAAGGACGACATCCAGAACCTGAATGTTCGAATGTCTGTCCTGGAGGCTCAGTTAACAGAAGCTCTTCAACTCCTCAAAGCAAGGAAGTCTAGTTCTGGTTCTCCACAGCATCTGTTTGACATTTCTCGACCTGCTTCACCAGAACTAGACAAAGAAGACATCTTCTCTTGAAGGAAGCAAGAGTCATCAGGCAACAGTCATCTGTCAGCTCAGCTAGAATCCAACGATATACTACATTACTTGGATTGCTGAGGCTGCATTGGGCGCACCATTTAGATTAGGCAACAGCGTGTGCTCTTTAAGACACACCAGCCTGTGCCGTAGGGGTGAACCTGTTGGTATTTAAGGGAAAGTCATGCGAGGTAGTCCAGGTCACCGCTCAGATTTGGTGTCGTGATGCAAAATTCAGAGGTTTAAACCTGACAGCTCTATGTTTGTACATAAGTTGGATGTATTTTTTTATTGCACTACGATGGGAAAGTTGAACAGTTTGACTTTTTCTCGAGTCCAAAAATCTGTTGAGGTTTCGAGTCTCAGTAGAGGAACGTAGTTGTATTCCTTTTGGAAAGCTCCAGTAGAAACGGCATGATCCAGCGGTTTGTTATTGAATCATTTGTATGATATTCTTTGCATGTCACATAAAACAGACGTGTGCCTCAAACTGCAGATGGTGCATAATTTATTAACTGAGGCCGCACGTCAAGTTACTTGCATTATTTCACAGTGACAGTAAAAAGGGACGGCCTTTGCAGTTGTTGAAACAGTCTCAGAGTCGTTTCCTTGAGCAGTTGATGAATTCTTTTATCATATCGTCTGCCAGGATCGTTATGAATTATATAACAGATAACTCTGGCCAAGCAATCTGATTTTCAAAGACATCTTTCAACAGAGTGCACTATTTCCATAATCCATGGATGGATGTGCTTAATGAAAAATGAAGGGCAATTTTAACTAATGTGGCAGCAGTTACTTAGTTATCACTCTCTCTCCTACAATCTGACATTTATTATTCTCATATATAAACATTACAACCCTGAATACTGTGCATACAATACAACTGTAGTCAAGCATTTTAGCTTTGGTAATCCAGGTGGTGCTGATCATGTCTATACCCCTTGTTTTAAACTGACATGAACATAATACGGAATTGCAAATTATTTCTGAAATTAGAATTGATTTATGCAAAATGAATCCAGCTGTCAGAGTGTTGTCAGAGGCTTGTTGTTGAAGGGAAAGCCTACATCTTTGGACTGGGCCACTGTTTTAAAGAGGACGTTCACCTCTGAAGTAGATTCTTACACCAGTTTGCATGCGTGATTTATTATGTCTGTCTAAATTCGCTCACACATCCTCCCATCGAGACACAGGACACAAGATGACTAATCTTGAAAGTCCCTCTGGGAAACATGGTCACAGCAAGTGTTTGCAAAACAGGACTGAGTTGTTTATCCTGAACCTGAAGGCACCATCAACTTCCACCCTACTTTCACATGTATTTTTGCCTCACACACAGTCTGCATCTATTTATTATTTAGGAAAACAAAATCCTTTCTTTACATAGCCCAGACTGACATCTTCAAGTTGCTTACTTGGTCTGAACACCAACTGAAAAAACTTGTAGATACTTTATTTTCACATATTTAATATACATAAACATTGATTGTTACCACTTTATTTTAAATTTCATAAAGTAAGGGGAAAGACCAGGATGCTTCTTACATGTAATATAATAATATACAGTGCTTAACAAATTTATGAGACCACCACCCAAAATCACAGCTGTCCTAAATTAACAGTATTGGTAATTATCAAAATCATTACATGTTTCTGTAATGGTTAATACAACAACAGGTAGAAGCTCTTTAACCCTAATGAGATTTTCAATGCTAAAATATAATGATTATTGTTATCCACGAATTTTGGACAACGTTACTGTTTGATAGTAAAGCACTGTGAGCGGGCTCAAATATTAGTTCTATATAGTTCTAAAATATTTATGTTGATATTTATGTTGGTCTAATAAATGTGTTGAGCTCTGTGTGTACACAAGAATGTAGAAAATCAATCAGATGTTCAAGCATTAGAAGAAAACAAGTCTTATTAAAGCATTTTACATCAATGACAAAACAGATTCAGATATAATACTGACAGCACCTTTTACTTCTGAAATTATATTTTTGTAACCAAAATTAAAATGCATTATTGCAGTGAGAACATAAGGGCATAATTCATTCATGAAGACCACATAAAAATATAAATCACACTTTAAGTAAAGCAAAGCTGAAGTGAACTAACGTTCAATCAAATTCGATAAATGCCGAATAATAAATTAATTCTTTATATAGATTGCTGATTGAAGCACAAAATAAGTAATATTTCAAATGGCTTCTTTTTCTCCGAATATCACTGATGTTAATAGCAGTTATATTTTATATTTTTTCTAAAATAAATATTTGTTTTAAACTGATCATAGAATCAAAAGCATGTTTGCTGCCGGCATGATTCCATCTATAGTGAACAGTAGACTTTCCTTCACAGAGCAAAAACCAATAGCCACTATTCTATATTATTTATTATTCATATACAGTAGATAATTTATGTTCCTTGCATGCCTCTGTTCTTATATGGACAAAAGAAAAGCAGGGAGGAGAAGACACTCAGTTCTTGTGTAGCCCCCTTTTCCATCAAAAATTCAGCTTTCTAAAAATAAATGGGCAAGCCATAACACAAGTGCGAATCTGTTTGGGTCACAGCCAGTGTTAGTGGCTCCTTATGGGTTTGCATTTATGGAGAATTTAGATCTTAGAGAGCATTACAATCATATTACTGTGACATCTCTCTCGCAGAGAACGCAGAAAGAAGCTGCTCACACATGTTCAAGAATTCATGAGGGAGGAAGCAAAAACTGGCCTGACAGTTGACACAGAGCTTTAGTCACCGCAGTGAAAGACAGATCAGAAACTTTTTAATGGCAGACACGGTTTTTTTAAAACTGAAAGGAATTGTAGGACAATCTTAATAATCGTACATTCGGGCTTCCTCTTTATTATTGAGACTGATGAGTTCACACAAAATTATAAAATCACAGATCCAGTAGCCTGCAACTACACTGAGACCGCATATTTCAATTAACCTTATCTCTGCAGGTGTAAACTAATAAAATAGAAAAAAAAAAAGAAGTGCAACACTTTGATGTGAGTCTTTCCCTCACGACAGAAATAATTACAAATTCCCAGAACCACTTGACTCATGTAGCAGCTATTATCTGTTTTACTTTATAACTGAAGATAATAATATTGTGCACTTTGACAGAATGGACATTTTACACATCGGCCAGCATGTCTATGTTAACCCCATATAGGTTTTATTTGGGCTGACAATATGGGTCCCAAGTGTGTTTGTCCATGTTTTCCATGGTGGCCCATCCAGTATTTGCCAAATTTAAGCTCACGCCCACTCCGTACCCTTTCCAGGCTACTTGGGTGCTAAGTGGGCAAATGATGCAGGTCCCATATGTTTTCCACAATGTCATGCTGGCTGTACATCAAGTAAACAATGTATACAAATATCTATTTCCGATCTAAATGTGTACAGAATGAATGTGCAAATGAAGACATCATGTCAGGGTTTCATTTGTCATTAAAATATGTTGTATTTTAAGCATCTCTGAGCTCTGGACGCGGCCAGAGTCATCACCAGCTGGCCACCTTCTTCCCACGTTTATGCCAAACAAAGCGAATCGGCATCTGCCTGTAAGTAAATGTGGAATTGATATTTTTAAAAAAGATTTAAAAATATGAATGGTTTTATGAAAAGACTGTATCTTTCTATGGAGGTCATGTGGAGAATAAAGCAGTAGAAGATGAGTGACATTAAGAACAATGGCAATTATCTTTGGAATATTCTCATGTTATCCACAATAAAGCGCTGTCCTACTTCACTGACATGTGAATGACAGAATTTTAGACTCTATGATTTAAACTTTGTCTTCTATGTCAGTGTTTTGTTTTGTTGTTTTTGTTTTTTTTTTGTATGTGAGATCAGTCTTATTTAAAAAGAAATATATTTTCTCAATATACATCAGCAACGGAACCAGATCAGAGTATTTTCATACAAAGAAAAAGCAATAAAAAAAGTCAAAACCAAACCTGTTCCAGCGTAAAATCTAATATTTATGTCCAACAGCAAAGATAAAGCGGGTGGAATGCACTTAATTTTTAACCATGGCCATAATTACAGTATAATACAGCGACTAAAACAGGATGAAGGTGCACTGTAAAATTGCGAAACAAGGTCCTTGAAAGCAATATGTGGTGATTTATTGTAATATTAATCAGCAAATATGAAAAATAAAACTGCACTGCACTTCCACGTCATTCACAGTCATTACTTGGAATTGCTACTGAGAAGCATGCAAACACTGTGCCTTCATGATATTCCTCCACATACAGAGTGCGTGTGTGTGTTTGAACGAGCTTTCGCGTTCTATCACCACACAGTTCACTGTATGTAAACAAACGACCGTCTCTGATGAAATAAAAGTTCTGTGGTCCACTCTTGTCCTGAACTTGATTTTTTTTCCTGTTGAAGATGAAGCATCGCTCTCCACTCACATGACGTGCACACACACAGGCGCGCACGCACGTGCACACGCGCACACACACACACACACAGTGGACTTGTGTCAGTAGAGCAGGTAGAGACATGTTTCCCACTCTTGCAATTTATTTTTTTTAACAAAACTACACTGCACCAATAACACATTCATTTCCAAATGATTCTGTTCCAAGCTCATACAAGCAGTTTGGTGGTGGTGCACTGTAGATTTACTGTATACTGAACATGGGGGGGGGGGGACTATTCCCATTCACTTGAATGGAAAAGTGGTCTTTTACTAACTAAAAGTATTTTAACAGAGTCCACTGCATATACACAGACGATAATCGCAACGGTGAAATTCTTAAGGCAGGAACTTTTGTATGTGATGTGCATCATGTTCACATGTCATGTGATGAGAGATGTCAAGCACAATGGGAAATCTTGGTTATGAACTACGACATACTGTGCTATTCATAATAAACATTTTGTATGTTGAGATATTGTCTGTTTTCTTTGGACAGCTTTATTTTGACCAAAGTGTAAAGGTAGCAAGCTGCTCTGGTAATTATAGTTTTCTGCAAATTATGGGAAACATTACATTTTTATGACGCGCCATGTTGCAAAGCTACATATCTAAGGTCTGCAGCGTCAGCAGAATGAAATATTTGAATGTTGCCTTTTGTGCCATAATTTCAAACATACTGTATTTAATGGAGATGATTGCATATGAAGCGTGCAGTTTGTATACTATTTATCACAGTGAAATATAATAAAATGCATCCAATTATGTCAAATGATTCATAACCAGAAAAACATTAGTGACAAACATTAGTGACAACAGTCTGGGTCAGAAACATGAGCACGCACACACACACACACACACACGCACACACACACTGTTCACTTGTTTTTTAACGAGTGCCTGAACAGGTGTGCCTAATTAGGTTCACCTATGTAGACATGCAGACATGGTCACGACAACCTGCCGAGCTTCAAACTGAAAAATCAGAACAAAAAAGGTGATTAAAGTGCCTTTGAACGTAGAATGGGTTGATGGTGCAGGATGTGCTGGTCTGAGTGTTTCAGAAACTGCTGATCTGCTGGGATTTTCACCTCCAGACTCCACAGAGAAAGAGAAAATGCCCAGCGAGTGGCCACACCGGACACTTGTGTAAGTACTGATACGACTGATAAGCAGATTGATGAGTTTCTCTGAGATAGCGTTTGTCAGCAGGTGTTCTCTGCTGCTGATCGACTTAGGTCAGATAAAGCTCGCTTTGTGCACATTTAAGAGGATTGTCCACTGACCCACCCCAGCACCACTCTCACTGATCCGTCTTAGTGTCACAGATGTGATAATCCCAAAACAAGTGAAATCAGCTAATGGAACCAGAACAACAGATTGCAGATTAGTCTTGTTTATTGTCAGAACAGCTTGTATTTACAGTATAAGGCTGCTGGTTGAACTCTCATCGGGATACACGTTACACATCTGTGCAGGTGTGATGTATTACTGATTTAAAAAGTTAACACACGTTCAAACCTTGGGAACAATCAATTATTGCTGCAGGATAGAAAAAAAACAGATGCCACATGAGAGGTTTACTGTACGTCAGTGAGGGATTCGGACTCAGGGATTTGGTCTTTGGAGATCCCAAGTCTCAAACAGTTTCTGCAGCATCACTTTCTCTAAGACGTGGAAAACACAAAAGCTTCCCATTTATTCCCACAACACACAGTGTTTTACTGTACTAAACATCTAGGTCAGTGGTTCTCAAACTTCTTATACCAGAAGTTCCACCTGAGAAAATACTGAGCTCCCAAAGTAACACCATAATCACCAACAGTTAAACACAGTGGTGTAAATAGACCGAGCAAAGTCAAGCAAAGACTTTTCAGAGGAGGCAGATTTATTCCCAATAAGATAATCTGCTCTCTCACCATCCTCCTCTTCCTCACATATACTTCAAACACTAGTATAGTGAAATTAGATTAAGATGGAGCGAGAGATAAGGTGACTCTAATTATTATTATTTAATTTATTGTTAGTGTTTTGTTATTTGTTTCATTTTCTGCACATTCTGGTCGAAATTCCTCGGCTCCTCTCCGATCACATACACTGGTGTATACAGTAGAACAGTATTTCTGATTTTCCTCTAAGAAGCTCGCATGCCACTGGTGGTTCATGTACCACAGTTTATTTACTGCTATCTATACATAGTAAAGGGTCAGTGCTGAATGCTGCTTTTAAGTGCAGCTTTAAGTGCACTGGTCAAAGTGTCTTAAGTTAAAAGGTTTTCCTTTTAAATTATCCCCATAAATAGATTCCTTTTCATACTGCATGTTTGTTGCGTAAATTTGAAGTCTATACTATAGTGAGCATAAAAATATAGATAAACTCCACAGATTATTCACTGATCATCTCTGTCTACGCATCAACACAAGTCAGTGTTGCTATTCACCGACTCATTTTACCCCACATTCAGAAAAAAGTCAACAAATGTAGTAACATCTCAAATTTGATTAGAAAATTCTCAGCGTTTTGCTTTAAAAATAAAAAATTAAATTAAAAACTCAAATCCAGTGAAATCAAATGACAAATTGCTGATTCTTCCTTTGTTTTATTTAAAAACCTCAAGAGCTTTTTGTCTGTATGCTACAGCGTGTGGTATAGTGACATTCCACACAGTTGCACCGTTGTCCAAATAATTTAAAAGTAATTTAAGAGTCACTCTGGCTAACACTCACTAATATGAATATGGACACATTCATTATAAACACACAAACGCTTTGATGGAAGAAGGGATTCAATAATACAAATGCTAACATTGGTGGAATTATACTGGAAAATAATGACAGTGACTGTTTACATGGACATTATTAATTGGACAATTGACTTGGTTCTTATTAAGGCATTTTTCAGTTCATGGATATTTCATAAAATGCTTATAAGCTTCATATTTCCATTTACAAGTTGCAGCACATACTCTCTATATGACTCACGTCAACATCATATCCATGTACTCAGTAATCAGTAAATGTTGATTACATATACTGATCTTTAGAAATCAGTCCAATGGTTGATACATGGTGCTGACTCTATTTTTTCTGTCCAGCTGATAAAATATAATAGTTTTAACAGTGACAAATGATACACCGAAATTAAGCAGAGCAACTCTTATGGCCCGTCTCTCCAATGTCTGCAGTGCTATGCATGTATAAGCATGTATAAGCTAAACATGACACACATAATCAAAAATGTAAACTTTGTCAAACATTTGAATGGAAAAACTTAATTAACACGGAAGCATTTGTCAAGTTTCTGAGAACACAAATGTATAATGTATGATGATTAGCAGATAAATATGCTGATTATTAACAAATGGCAAATACTGGCCTGATGAATCTGGTTAATATTAGAATATTGCTGTCCATGTAAACATAGTGATGGGGTTCATGCTGCACTCTACACTTTTCTGTGTCTGTTTTGAACCTGGGAATACACTACTGTGTCTGTGGTGAGCTAAAGGAGAATGGCGAATGGAAACTCAGCATTTATCCACCTCACTGCGCCACTGAACAAAACATTATCAGAGTCATAAAAACCAAGACAGACTCAGTCCATTTTGTCCTTTATAGTTTCTAGGAATGATAGTGTTCCAGTGCAGCTTATTGGAAAACACATCAGTGCAACAAACGCTAAAACCCAAATGTACAGAATTCACATTTTCCATGAAATAAAGCAAAGAATCAGCTACGATCCTTACAGTTTCAGCATTCGGATGGATTTTAGTGGGTCCTGCAGGTGGGAGAAAGCAACTACAACTACTGAGCTGCTCTTCACCCAGGTCTGGCTTGTAGTCACAGAACCCGTCACAGAGACACTGGGTGGCAGGAATGAAACTCCAGTCTCAGCGGGTCGTTTTGGATTTTTCCGGTTGCACCGATTCTCACTCAAGTGCAAAGTCAAGGTGAATCATGGTGGGTGTCCAGTCCACTCCAGTCCGATCTGAGCGAAGCAGTAGAGGAAAGCCAGCATAGGTGGTGCCACAGTGGACCAGCCTGAAATGAACACGGGATATTGAGATTTACAGAAATGATCCAATATCTGGTTTATTTAGACAGAGTGAGGCCACTTGATTTAGAAATACTGATCATTTTAAAAGGAGGAGCTGAGAATGGAGGGCTGTGCACGCAGACTTGGTTGAGATAGTTTTCAGGGTTTGGTCATTTCTCCCTGCTGTATTGTTTTTTGGGTTTTTCTTCTGTTAGGTTTTTCTCCATTTCTATTTATAGCAGCTTCTTAGAGGATCGAGCAGGCAGGTAAGGACAGCTGTGTGCACCTCCTCCAGATTATCTCAGTAACCTGCACCTGCACCCACAATGCTTTTCAATGGTCTATTCTTTTCTATTCATGTCAAAATCGAATCCACACACACACTCTTATACTCACACACACACACACACACATCATAGTGAGGACCCTCATCGACATAATGCATTCCCTAGCCCCTTACCTTAACCATCACAACTAAATGAATTCAATGAAACCCTAACATAAACCCAACCCTAACCCTAAAACCAGGTTTTAACCCTCAAAAAGCCCTTTAAAGGTGTGAGGACCAGCCAAAATGTCCTCACTCCGTATGGTTTGTATGTATTTTTTGGTCCTCACAAAGCTACACAAACACACACAGGCAGACACACAGAAGCCACTTCATGCACAGCTGTACTGGCAGTTTTCTGCTTCCACAAGAGAGAAGCTTCACAGGCTCAGGCTTGTAAAGCCATGTTTTGGTGATAGATATTTTATCATATTATGAAGTCAGTTTTTGTTATCTGTTGTGTGTAAATTAATATTGTTCCTTTTTACCTTTTGTCTTTAAAAAGAGCCATCATGTTTGCAGTTACCATGAGCTAATTATTACCACCATCAGTCACATTTGATCAAATCTGAACCATTTAAATCAAATAGACCTGTTTGAATTATTTAATATTTTACATTTCTCACATTGTTCACATCTCTGAAAGCCTTCCAGCCTGAGGCCACTGTCTGCACCATGAGCGAGACTTGATGTGATGCCAAGACGCCCCAGTGTTTTGTCTTTGCAGGTACGTACATTTCATTAACACCCTCAAGTGAAACACAGTGTATTCCCATACAACTCAGGTTTTGCTGTTAGTGACTTCTAACAGTGAATTGTAGAACACTAACATTCTCTGAGCCAAATACAGTTAAAAGGGACATCATTACTTAGCTTTCACAAAGGGCTGGAGATAAAAATCTAACAAAAACAAAAGCAAAACTCGACTGTAGGGCTGCAACTAATGATTATTTTCATCATGGGTTGTCTTTTATTTTCTCAATTAATGTGTCATTTTGTCCACCAACCAAAATTAATTTCTTTATTATGGAGCAAACCAGAAAATATTCATTTTTAAGAAGCTGAAAACTTAGACAGCTTCAAGAAAAAAGCTTTAAACCAGCTAATCAATTTTTTAAATAGTTGACAATTAATTAAGTAATTGATTAATGATGAATTAATAATTGAGTAAGTGTTGCAGCCCACGTTTACTTGAGTAAAACCTTAAAAGTAGGTCATTAAATACTTTTAGGAAGTTGGTACAGTGATTTCTGGAGATATATCTAATATTCACGTATGAGATCAGATAATTGATTAATCGACGAATGACCATTTTAACATAAAGCACACTTTCTAGGAGTAAAATAGGGTTGGATAGTTAAAATTGCTGTGAAGAGTCCAGTCAGAACTGTTACTATGCAGTACCTCTACTGATTGATGTGCTAAAAACACATTTATTTTCTCCTTAAGTGCAGTGACAGATGATACTGTATCTGCCCCAAGGTCCAGTTGTGCTTATTCGTCATCACAGTCATCTTATTCTTCTTGTTGCACCTCCCTGATTCAAATCCAAAAGCTAAGCACTGATTGACGACAACTAGTTTGGAGAGAACAGATTGCATTCAAATAACAGTGCACGATCCCGTTAAAATCAGTGAAAATAGAAAAAGGGCACACACCTTCATTAACATTTACAATAACGTTGTGTCAATCAAAATGAAAAGGAAGAAAAGATCAGTACACCTTTCATTATCACTGTTGTAATTACTGCCACTGTAGTTTAATGTGACAACATATTACTGAGTTAAGAGTGATCATTAAAGTGTCCACTGGCGTGTCATGTCTGATATCTCTACTCTGTGATATCTGTCAGAGTGATCTTACATGGGGGAAGTCTGAGCTCAATAAACATATACATCAATCAGTATAGAGACACAAAACTGTGGAGTTTTTCTTCACCTACATGGCCTGCACTTGTAATGAAAACCCCAGACATGCTGATTTAAAAGCATTGATTTAATGCTAATGAAGCAAATTGCAACATCCTCCCACTGCTTTATTGTGCAGCCATAAGGAACAGCTTCAGACATTTCTGTTAAACCTTTAGATCTACATTTTAGAGTACAGTAAATATGAAAACTAAAAGGGACAAAATTATGGAGGGCTTTGTTAAATTGTCTATTTAATATCTCTCATTTCCATGTTGTGACTTTATATTTTAATTTATTTAGTACTTTAATGGACTTAATGGACTCACCATAAAAGCAAACTGAGATTCTCCATAGTTTCTAGTTCTTCCTCTGAATAATTAACAGCTGAAATGGCCTTTTCAAATACCCTCCTCTTATTTTTAGGTCTCTATTAACTTATTTACAGCAGTATTGTCAGTACTGCGTGTGTGAAATGGGTCAGGAGTGCAAGACGATGATGCTACGCACAATTTGCTGTGAGTCTGTCATGCATGTAACTAGGGCTGGCTATCGAACTTTAATTATTTTGTGCTGTCAACTGGGTATTGAACTTCCTCTATACCACCTAATATTAAAAAGATGTTGTCATTCGATATATTACGGTGCCTAAAGAATTTTTTTCACATCAGTAAGTGAATAAACATGCAACATGTGAATGACCAGAGCTGGAGCTCAATCCCGAAAAGAAAAGTGATTTGATAAAATTGGTATAGTAAGAAAATATCATTCAGTTATTGAAGTCCAAATATTCTTATTAATACCATACTGAAAATGTTCAATCAATATCCAGCCCTAATCAATAAATGATCACTGCTACTGTAAGACTGAACTGAGTGGTATTTGGCTTTTATCAGGCAGATTAGGTTTATCACATAATCTTACAAAGTGATTTTTCTTTTCTTTTTTAACCTCTTTCTTTATTTTTATAGTTCATAGTTCCTTCATGGAGAGATGAAGAGATAAGCAGATAGATGGGCAAATAGATACAGTAGGTAGGTAAGTATCTGCATTATTTTCTCAAAAATTAAACAAGCTCTAGTAAAAGGCAACAAATGTTGCAAATGAATCACCACTGATTTAAAACGAAGTGTGCATTATATGTCACTGTGAATTAACAGTTTCCTTTAATAAATAATATGATGTATCAACACTGAGCTGAGCTCTCAGCACTGACTGAACCAGCAGCAAATGCAGCTCAGACCCCTTATCATGTGAAGACAGGCCTAAGGAGCAACTACCATCCCACTTTAGATAACAAATGATCCAAATAAAGACAAAAGAGTCTGGCACAACCATAAGGCAAACGTGTAGTGATCATTCATTATACAGTATTTTATTCGTGATAATTGTATTTCATTTTCAATCTGTACGAACTGGTTCCTCTGTTGCTGTAGATTAAATATCTTGAGCTGCTGTCACTGGAAGGCAAATCTGTGATTGCCTACAATTCAGGTAAATGAATGATGCTCCAAACTTGGAACACATTAAAAAAAGAAAAAAAAAAAAACAGCTGAAACGGCACACACAAATCCCGTTGAGTGAGTGTTTTAGAAGGTAAACTACCTTGAATGAAGATGCGCTTCCAGAAGATTCTGCCGACATGTGTTCCCCCAAGGAAGACCAGGTTAGAGAGGATGAGCATGGCAGTGGAGAAGGCACAGAGAAAGGCAATCGTGCGCCTTTTCATCACTGAAGAGAAATGATGCTCCTAGAAAATCAGTACATGAGAGAGGTTTTAATCGTAAATCTGAGAAACAATAATCCCAGTAGCACATGGCATCAACGCGTGAGACTGTAAACTACTAAGATTACAAAGTATGTCATCAGATTTTATGACCATTTTTAGAATATGAACCTTCTCCCAAGGGCTAGAGGCCAAAAATCAAGAACAGTCAGAATGAATATAATCATTTCATTTACATTAATGTGGTGAACATGATGATGATTACATAATGGGATCAAAAGCCATTTCCAGCAGAGAACTGCTTCCAATTTGTCTGAACCCTCTAAATTGTATTCTGAGCTGAGGCGTTTCTCAAAAAAAAAAAAAAAAAAAAAAAAAAAAAAAATAAATATATATATATGTTCAAAATCTGACTGCAGTTTATTCATTTTTAGATTAAGAGATGATGAAAAAGGCCAACTCTTTTCTGTCAGGAAACATTGAGGGAATTGATAAGGAATAAGAATAATAACAATAATGGCAATGGTGTCTTATAATTCCTGTCCCTAATTAGATGTGACAGGATCAAAACCTTCAGTAGCAGCTCTTCTTTTTAATCAGATCATATGGCTCTTTTATTTGTTTTGATTAGGAGATTTAATCAGATTTATTAACTCAGTCGTTCTCTCTTTTAGTCTACTGATTTCACAGTGTTGGAGGTTAAAACCTTGGATTTTCAAACTTACAACAATTGAGTGAATAGAGGATGAAGCAAACAGAGACTTGAGTCCATTTTCCACCAGAACTCCAGCCCAGTTCATCAAAGCCCAGTACTGTAAGTAGTCACTTCCACCATGCCAGAAGCAGACAAATCCAAATGCAAGGCCAGTCGATAGGATTTTGTGAAGAGCACCATGTTGTGAACCTCCAAGTGGCACATAGATGTATCTGAAACACAAGAGAACAAGACATGAAAAAGAAACACTTTCAAAATGTATTGGATTGTAACTATAAAATCACTAAAAACCAGACAGATGCTTTAATGATTTCATTATATGTCTTTAGCAGTACAGATATGTACTGCAGCCAGTCAATGTACCAGATGGCACCATATCGATAAATTTTAAAGACCACGTGTCACAGAAATCATCATGTCATATCCATTGATTTTTAATCCAATGACCATTTCTCTGACATCCAGAGCAGAAACAAAAACACTCTAGGGATATATCAGTCTGAACAGGTTCTTAATAAGGCAGTAAATGGGCTGATGATTGCAAAGTGATTGCTGTGACATGAACAGAAAACCTCATCGGTTTTCTGATTTCACTGTTTTGGCTAATATAATCTAATGATGCACACACGATACACACCGATACACCGAAACACTAACAAATACTTAAATAAATAAACAAAAAAAAAACCAACAATAATAAATCATTGTTTAAAGGTTTTTTAGCCATCACACTATCAAACTATCTGAACAATCCCAAATTATATTAAATACATTTTAATTTTGCATCAAAATCTCTACCACATACTCTAGCAGATGTGTCTTATTTTACAGAGGTTTGCATTAGATTAAACTGTATTATATAATGTGTAATATAAATAGCAGCTGTGTACTCATGCAGTAGCCAACTAGGTGTGAATAATAAAAATCCAATCAGTAAAATATGTGGCTCATGTCTTTGGAGACAAATGGTCTCAGATATTGTGAGAACCTCGTCAGTCCCAGAGGTACCGACATGCCACATCACTCCAACACATTTAGCAACAAACACCACAATCTATCTCATGTTGCTGAGCTGGGAACTAATTATCTCAGCCACCCTGTGGCTAATCAATGTTCCTGAAAGATGAGCCAGCATTTTCTGAGCCATAAATAGAGTGGCCAGCTTGGCCATATTAGAGGATCAAAGTAATGGAGGTGCAGTAGCAGATGGAGAGGTACAAGTGTTACTGAATACAAACACATACTATACTGAGCAACATCCATCTCCTAACAGTATTTCAATTCCAAACAGATGTTAATCAAAATATGATAATACTAAGACATACATTAATAACTGAATAATCAATGCGTTATGTAACACACTGATGTGCCAAACAATGGAATCAGATGGTTTTCTTATATCCATTATTGTGTATTCCATTGTTTTTATAGAGACATACAATTTCATCATGACTCCATACTAACAAGAATATGAAATTTTGGAAAATTTGTCCTGGTCTGCGCATCTGCAACTGACATGAAATGTTTTAACTTGATCAACTCACAAAACCAACCAAAGTCAAACATTGACTCAACTTTAAAAAAGTTTGTTATAGAATCCAAATATAGGTAAAATCATTTACACCTCCGATGTATACATTTATACATGTAACAATTGTAACCTAACGTGAATGCCAACCTTGCTCCACTCAACCTCACACATGGCCCCCACTTACTTATAAACAACTACTTCCCAATAATTGTGATCATACATTCCTTTTCATATGTAGTATCAATGTCTGAAAACAAAAAAAAACAAAACAAAACAAACAAAACGTAAAAGCTCTTTTGTTGAGCAATAACTGTATGTGTGTGTGTGTGTGTGTGTGTGTGTGTGTGTGGTATTCCTTATGTTGTGGGGACCTAAATCTGTTTACGGTCACATTATGGGGACTTGTCTTTCTTTAAAATGGAAAAAATCAAGTCCCTATAATGTAAATTACTACATTTTAAGGTGAAGACATATTTTAGGTTAGGGTTAGGGCACTAGTAATTATGGTTAAGGTTAGAGTAAGCCTCCAGGAAATGAATGCAAGCCC
The DNA here is from genome assembly GCA_016785285.1 of Brachirus orientalis. Lineage (NCBI taxonomy): Eukaryota > Metazoa > Chordata > Actinopteri > Pleuronectiformes > Soleidae > Brachirus > Brachirus orientalis. Next base: position 397,815 of record JAFBJR010000265.1, read on the forward strand.
GTGTGTGTATGTTTGTATCTTTGCTTGTGTTTAACAAAGAACCTGGGACCCACGGAGGTGGTGTAAAGACGGGAGGTTTAATGGAATGGTGAAGAATGAGCCACTTAGCTGCCCAGGGAGACGAGGTGTCACTGAGTCATGTGGAGCACATCATTTAACACCTACGCACTCATCTAGCCCTCTTCAAACAATTTCTACCGAATTTCAGAACTGCATTAAAACCTCTTTAAAAGCACTTCTGCAAGAAGGAATGGCAGGGCATTGTGTCGTGGGTATCATTTTGCATCTGTAGCAGCATAATTGGAAGTGATGCCATTAAAATGGAGAAAACAATTTCCAACTGGACACAGATTAAAATGCAAACTTACATTTGCAATTTAAATTCTGGTATCTTAGGCAAATTATGTGCAGCCATTTGGACAGTATGATAAGCCACATTTCCCTCTAAACTCCTCTTTAGTGTTTGAAAAGCAGATGTTCATGCACATAATCATACATGCCATAAACAAAGAAAAAACACAGACACTAATTAGCAAACAATGACAAAGGCAAGGGAATATTTTCCACAGAACATCACTGTAATTTCTGACAACCATGCAACTGTGCCATTGCTTAACTGAGCAACCATGTCTACCAAGTAGACCATAAAGTCTCAATAGGCTACATTCAGCAGAGTGTGCATCATTAGAAGTGGGCAAACTAATAATGCACGTTGTCCAAACTACAAGTGAGCAGACACATAATGCTCCCATTACACATGCACATATTAAACAAGGAGGCATTTCTCCAGGGTGCGGGAACAGCAACACAACAGAAGAACTATTCACCAACAACATGCAACCTCATAATCATGAGAAAGCCTATATGCAAATGCAACATCCTTGTCCATTATTATGACACATGCAGGCAGGCAGCTGGAGAAAGGCTGATGTTTACATGACGAATTCAATGCCCCACAGGAAATGAAGGGTTTATAGTAGGGTGTGCGATAAATAACAGACACAGCAATTAAACACATGCACAAACTATTTAAAAAAAATAGCTATTTAGCTAGTTAGACAGAGACATTGTGATATGAGAGGAGTGATTGGATTTAGATGACATTTCACTTCATTTTATACACATGAACATCTGAATTAGTCCATCCACTGCTCATGAAGTGCCTCTTACCTGATGAGCCATCGATACAGTCCCTCGTCAAAGTGCCTGAGAATTAAAAAAAAAAAAAAAGCAAATGTGATTCACTGATTTACATAACACAGCACAGCAGCGGGCTTCCTTTAACATGTGTAACATGCACCAATGCCTATGTTTCTTTCAAATCAATCTTTTACATTAACAAGATTAGAAAAACTCTTCCACGCCCCCCTCTGGCTATAAACTGGGGCTGTTTGGTCAATGACATTGGTGAACAGCTTTATGTATTCCATCAATGTTGTCAACATGGGCCAGCTCAGCACACACAGGCTGAATTGGAGTGCCTCATAGTCAGCACATTGTTCAAGCACACATTCTTTACTACTAGCTTCCATTTCAACTTTAGGTACCATGTTATAATTACATTCAGTGAGAGTGTGGTCCTGCCAGGAGTGCGATGGTTTAAAATACATTTTTCTTGTGCACATTATGAGGTTTGCATTACATTGCATGTTAAGTTCAATCGTGTTCTGCCTATTAATATTCAGTTTAATCAATACAACTTGCTGAAACTAATAACATAAAAATCTTCCCATTGGATCTAAAATTTTCACTTTCTTTAACCATTTTAATTATGCAGTAATTGACAAGTGTTAAATCAACTTTATTATCTTTATTTATCATACTACTATCAAATCTGGGTCAACTTTTTGAGGTGCTGTTAAAACTTGTTGTATTGAACAGAGATATTTATGTTATTAAGCTTTACCTTATTGGTACATATAAATGGTGTGGACACTCTTCAGCATAATATGAACCAAAAACTGCTGCAGTGTTATTATGCACGTAAATCAAAAAGAGGCTTAAACAAAAACACTATCATCTTCACAAAAGTAGGCACTATTGCAGGAATATATATTCGTTTTTAATTGGAGTCTCGGTTAAACTGAAAACCAACTGTAAATGTGTATGTATGTTTACAGAGCATATGAGTCAAAATTGTACAAAATTGAATGGCAGATTTATATTCGAACATTAGTGTCTATTTGCAGATTGGCAGAGTCCTAAAATGGCATTATCATTGGGAAATTTGAAAATGTATGCATTGTTAGTATAGCTGATACTTATACGTATAGCTCCAGTAATGATGGTCAATATTATATGCAAAAGAGTATTAAATTTTAGCATCTCAGCTTTTATGCACGACCTAGCTGCCTTTGAGTGGAATAGAGTTGCCTTATTTGATGATGCAGAGTTGGCTCTGAAATATTTTTATGATGAATTCTGACGTACAATCAATGTACATGCTCCTTTTCGAAAATTTAGAGTGAAAGGTCGAAACAATCCTTGGTTTTCCTCAGAAATTGGAAACCTGCTCAAAGAGAGAGACATTGCTTGGGCCAGGGCTCGGAAATCAAAATTACAGGTAGACTGACTCAGTTTTCGCCAACTTAGAAATAAATGTACTTCCCTTATTAAATGTGCTAAATCTGACTTTTTATTTAAATGAATCCTTGAAAAACATAAATGATCCCAACAAATTCTGGAAAGTCACGTGACAACTAATGACTTGCCAAGTCCCTTAATTACTCCATCTGGCACATTATCTGATAAGATTTCTATACTCAATTGTTTTAATGATCATTTTGTTGCTGCTGGATCCTTATTCGAGGATCCTTATTCGGATCCGAATTGACATTTGCTGGTTTGAACAGTGTAAATACAACCCTTTTTCTTAAAGTTGGCTGCTGATTTTATTGTGATTGTGTTGCTCTTTTTATAGATTTATGTTGTGTTGCTCTTTTTATAGATTTATCAAAAGATTTATCAAAAGCATTCAACACAGTGGATCATGGCATGCTGATACAAGTCCTTTATCATATTGGCTTATCGAAACACACAGCTGCCTGGTTTACCAACTACATGTCGAATAGAACTCAATGTGTTCAGGTAGCTGGAACTTCCTCGTCTTTTCTGCAGATTACTAAAGGGGTGCCCCAAGGTTCAGTGCTGGGACCAATTTTGTTCTCAATTTACAGATACAATCTCTGTAAAAACTTATCAAATGCAAAGTATCATCTTTACGCAGATGACACCATTATTTATTGCTGTTCAACCTCACTCCTTCAGGCTTTTGAGTATTTACAAGCTGCTTTCAACGTTATTCAGTCTCACTTATATGATCTTAAATTGGTTTTAAACACAGATAAAACCAAGCTTATGGTTTTCTCTCATTCAAAGGTGCTACCACAAATTACTACACACATTGTAACATCTAAAGGAAATATTATAGAGCAGGTTTCAAATTATAAATGCTTGGGTTTTATTCAAGATCAGGACCTCTCATTTAAAGCACATCTAAAAAATTTAGTCACTAAACTTAGAATGAAGCTAGTTTTCTTTTTTAGAAATAGAACCTGCTTCTCTCTCAGGGTCAGAGAAAAGTTACTGACAGCAACTTTCTTGCCTATTCTTGACTATGGGGATGTGTTTTATTTAAGAGCATCATCCACGTCTCCAGTCTTTGGACACTGTTTTTCATTCGGCATTGAGATTTGTCACTGGCTGCAGCCTCCTCACCCACCATTTTGAGTGCTCGCAGGTATATTCATTGGCTTACTCTAATTTACAAGGTTCTTTTAGGTCTGACTCCTTCCTATTTGTGTACTTACTTTATCTTTTCCTTGGGTAAGGACTGAATTTGGTAAAAGAGCTTTCAGCTTTGCTGCTCCCTCTGCGTGGAATACTCTCCAGATTGAACTGAAACTCACTGAATTTATCCCACTTGGAGTTTTCCGTTCAATCTTGAGGGACAGACAGTGTGAGACCATTGAACAGTGCTTATGTTTTAAATCTTAAATTGTTTTTGCCACTCTGTTATAGCCCCCATATTTCTTATTTTAAAACACTATTGTATCTCTAAAATTGTTTGTATTCATCTGTCCTATGTCATTTTTATGACATGTGCTGCTAACTTCTTGGCCAGGTCACCCTTGTGAAAGAGATCTTGATCTCAATGGGTTTTTTATCTGGTTAAATAAAGGAAAAGAAGAAGAAGAAAAGAATATAACTAACAAACATTTTATTTTTAGACATTTTAAAATATAGATGTTTCTTTTATTCCATGATTTAAGTTGTTTTAGAAATACTTCTGCGCAACTACTGTATTTTCATTTAGAGAAAATACAGAGCATGTTAAAAAAACAAATCACTCAAGTTTGTCTGAAAGAATGATATAATGTGCAGAGGTGACCTACTGTTCTGATTGCCAGTAATGAAATGATGAGACAATTTGCTGTGTCCAGTCTGAAACTGATTGCCAAAGCACTCCACTCCAAGCACCTCCCATTAAATGTACTTCATCCTTAAGGATATTAGGGATGCTAGTTTCTACTGAACACTAACATGGTTAGGAACGCTGTTTACAAGACCAATTGAATACTGTATTTTACCTCCACATTCCAGTGAAACTGTGCATGATGCTGACACAACATGGAAGCCTTGGAGGAACTAGATTATCCAACGTAGCCAACATGGAGGGAAGGCCAAATAGCACCAGATACTTCACATAAAAGAACTGGACGAGGGCCAGAGCCAGACCACCTGTGAGGAGAGGAAAGGCAAGTTATTATACATAAATCTATCAATAGATTACTACAACCATTTTGACTATTTACATAAATCTCCAAAAACTCAGATTAAGTAACTGTCAAAGACATTTATTTCGCTTTTAAACTGCAGGAGGCTCGGCTAATTTACACTGCAATGACAAATATCTTGGACAAATGTAAACGCAAATAAATGAACATGTCATTTGTGGTAATAATGGTGTTGTAATAAATAATGTTGAGGGGGTCGTCGATTGGGGTCATTCATTAAAATTATCTCGTGATTTTTACATCTGCATCTTGTGAACATATTCAGTGTTTATCTGAAGTGGAGGAGAAACACTAAAGCTGAAGCTCAGTGTTAAGCACAAAAGCTAAAAATACATACACTCTAAATACTTACCCAAGGCCCAAGGAGGGAGAATTTCTAAGTAGGTCTCATTAGACTGGATACAGTGCATGTACATTACATGGATCATGTATTCTGCAGTGCACCACCACAGTATGATCCGTCCTGATCTGAGTACCAAGTAACCAAAAGCAGCTTCTTGTCTGTCACTCTCCTCAGCAGGCCTCCGCATCTGCAAGTGGAGAAACGAGTATGTTGTTAGGACCACAACCAGAACCATATATGTTTTACTCAAAGACCAAACATAAAAAGTGGACATAGTCTTCCATTTCTCCAAAGGATGCCAGTGCTGAAGTAAAATACGGAATAGTTTTACTTTTGTTGTACTTCTGTGACAGGGACATTAACTAATCTTCAAAACTTCAAATTTAAATGTATGAAATAACCTTTAACAAAGGCCAGATAAACATCAGAGTCAGTATTGGTGAATGTCACTTTATTTGCTGAGAGGCCATTAACAAGTCAAGATGTTGGAATGTTGGCTAAAACTAATTTGTAGCTGATAAATGCATCTCTGGTTTTACTTCATGACGTCTGCAGTATGCATCAACATTACATCAACATATATACAATGTTTACAATTTTTCAATTGAAGACAATAATGTTGGGATGAAAACTGCTACTGAATCACTGTACAGCCCTTATATTCTATTCAATTTTATTTATATAGCATCAATATACATTATCTCAAGGGAATGTACAGAGTAAACAGAAGACAGTAAACAGAAACCTTTACAATATTACAATAGAAAAGAAACCCAACAGTATGTACAGTACATATATATATGTATGTATGTATACATTACCTCTAAAAGATGGGCATGATGCAGGAAGGTTGTGGATAAAATAAAGAAATTGTTTTCAACAAATACAAAACAAAAGAAAAACTCCAATTCAAAACTCAAGCTGTTGTCCTCTTGTAAACAGCCCACCACTAATGTGCTGTCTGCTGCTTTTTAAAAATGGTGACCTAGGATCACCTGCACTTTAAGAGCAGCAATCAGCTGCTACCTCCTCCAGACAAAAACAAATGCAGCTTCTTTCTTTTCTTTTTTTGTCCAAATTGCTGGAGTAAACCTCGATGGCTCTCTTACCTGCTCAGTGTAGTCTTTGTATGTGATGATGGGTCCATTGTAGAAAAAAGGATGATAGAAGGTGTATGAAAACAACCAAGAGAGCTGTGTGACACCACCACCACCACCAACACGGCCTGCAGGGCACCAGCAATGCTCCAGGCTGAAGCTGATGAAGCGCAGACCACAGACGGCAATGCTGAAGAGCAGTAGATAGTATTCCTCTTCAGTGTTATACCAGCGTCTCTGTGAAACACAGGTAGAAGGCCAATTATTTTTAACACATCTCTGGGGAAGACTTCTATAAATAGTGACACTTTGACAGTAAATTTAGAGTCTCCTCCTCCAAATACAAAAAAAAAACATGCTTAATACAACTTTTAATGAGCTCTGTTCAATACAATGTTATGCTTGAACACAGGAGTTGGTTGCATGTGTGTAGGTTGGGTGAGCACAGGAGGAGATGAGGCAGCGTTCAGAAAGCAGGTCTGTCAGGTCTTTAATTTTCTGAATTCAAATCTCTAACAGGTGACTGGAACACAGTTACCAGACAGCGACTGCACTTGATGTGTCAGATACTGTGCAATTCAAAGATATTTTGAGGGGATCATTGTCAGGCGATATGAAAAGCATACAAAGGAATTGGGACAGAATAACTGAAAAAATGAATTTTCATTTTCTGGCCTATAATTCTTTGTGTCAAATTAATAAAAAAAAGGTTTATAAAAACTTTGTTGTGATTATTCTTTAGAAATAACAGCTGGTAATGTTAAGTTCACATATTAATATAAAGACGTTCTGTGTCTCTCATTATCAGCTTCTTATTGGAAGATACTGAGCTTGTGAAATATATTTTTGTAATATAGGACAATAACAAAAATGAATACTAACAATGACATGCTTTCAATAAATTAGATTTTTACAAGACACAGAATACATACTGTGCTTTGTGTCCCTTTAGTATCTTGCGCCCTCTTGTGTCCTTCAGAAATATGACACCTAGATATTTTTAAACAGTAAAATCCTACTGTTATTCTCAGAACCTGTTTTTTGAGAGTTCAGTGTGAACTCTAGTTGTGTTATATTTTAAAAGTATTTTTTGGGGGGCTGACTACAAGGATGAAGTGATTTTTTGATATTAACATAAGCATGATGGCTTAATAATGGAGTAATGTTCTTGCATTTGCTTTATTAGCTGTAAAAAGTTTAAAAACTTAGGCAAACCTCCTAAGAAGTTGCAGATTACATTAATTTTCTACTGCTTTATTGTCCACATGAGGGACACAGGGCCGCTGGAGCCAATCCCATGTGACATCGGGTGAAAGGCGACGTATAGAGACAAACAGCCATTCACTCTCACACATTCACACCTATGGTCAATTTACAGTGTCCAAAAAACCGGAGTACCCACTCACACACATGGGGAATATGTGCAAACTCTACACAGACAGGCACAATCTGGGATGCAATAGTGCATATGCACTGCGTGTGGCCCACATATTACATGATTACCACAAAATATCTTCATGGAGTTTAACAGATTCAAATTTACACAGCAATATAAAAAAGCTAAGAAATAAGTAGAAAATAAATACATTCAATTTACAGTATATAATTTCTCGTTTTAGCACAACACACCTGGATCTCTTGAAATGGTTGGATGTGAAGTGTGGAGAGCAGAAGCAGGTTACATGCCCACGACAGGGAGGGCTTTCGCAGCTGGGCCACTGAAAAGGACAGAGCCAGGTGCACCAGCAACACACACACACCTTTAACCCCCAGCACACTGCTGGCTGCTAAGAAGCCATATATTGTGATTGCTGGCACCCTGAACTGTTGAAGAAACATGAGTAGTAGAATTAAACATTCTGGTGAATAATTAAATACAGAATATTCTACTTAAGAGTAGCTGCTTCCTACCTTAGGGTATAAGATGCTGGTTAATTTGGATATGATGCCATGACCAGTCAGGGTCCACAGTAAGGACTTCCTGCCCCATTCAGTCCAGAAGCTCCACTCAAAGTCTAATGGGTCCTAACAAAAAACATCTAACATTACAGTTCACCTCACGTATTCAATGCGTGTTATATAAAGCAAAAGAAAAAGCATTTAAAGTGGCTAAAACATTATGCATGTAAATCAAACTTACATGTGAGACAGGACACAGATCACTCAATTTGGACTTTTTTAAGTAATCTCAACATTGATCTTACCCTTTTAAAACCCTTAAGAAGGCCTTCTTCCAACTGGTATTCTCTCTCTAAAACTTTTTCATGTTCTTGATCAAGGAACAAAAGACAAATTCAATTGTATAAACGCATACGTAAGTTTTACAATCTTTCAACTCAACCATTATATTGACATATTGTCTATTGTACCTTTAGAGAACCTGTGCAGGTGGTAGAAGGAGTACAGATGTGAGCCAAAGGAAAGCAGCCAGTACGCAAGGATCTCTATCCACGGCAGTGCTGCCAACTGGGCCTTGGAGTTAGATTTCATCAGGAAACAACTTGCTGTGCTATAGTTCACCTAAGACAGAATGACTGACTTACACACTACATTTTAAAAACAATATATGTGCCAAACTTTATAATATAATGTATAATCATTATATTTAAAAAAAACCCAAATTGTATTAACTTTAAATAATGTAAAATTCTGAATTTAAATAACCCTGATTTTAATTCATATACACTTTTTACTTTTTGCATTATTTGCTCATTATAATAGTCTATTATTTGTCACATTTTCAAGCCAATGGGCAATTTTCACATCAGCTAATACAAGAGGTCACAGTAGGAAACCCACAGGTGTAAATGTCTGTAAAGGCTTTAAAATATAGTTGTAAATGATCAAATTAATAATGACTGCGTTCCATTTAGCTTTAGGGGGTTTCTGGTTGCAGCTTTGCTCATTGTCCGTCTGTCCTAACTTAAATGAACTGAACTGGGCCACCGTTACTGTATTGTCAACGTCAAAATGGCTATTGTGTTAAAACAAGACTGTGAACTGTTGCCAGGTTTTCTTTGAACGCAGACTCCGTGGACGTGGACTATATCCCTACATAGATGTGAGGCGTGTACTTTAAGGTAAAGAAATAAAAATTAAATTAATTTTCAAGTGTTTCACGCTAATGAAACTAGTTAATATCATGAAGTTCAGTCGCTAGAGTTTGCTACATCATAAACATTGTGCCTTTAATTGGACGAGCATGGGCAATAAGTGATTTGGACGAGAAATGAGTAGTAATGAAAAGGTTAATTAAGTTTAGTCACTTTAAAAATCTTAATTGCTTGAAGCAGTTTCGGTGAGAAAAAAACATTAACATACTCTAAACATCAATTTTTCTATTCATTGTGACTTTTTATGAGGTGCTCCTCATAAAACCAGAACTTGCCTCAAAATCATTACGTTTTCACGTTTCCTCTAGTCTGTAAGTAATTCCGTAGAACCCATCGTCTAATCAAGTGGTACAAAGCAAAGAGGAGCAACTATTGTCAAATTCGGCGCATGTAATTTGCAAAAATGTAAAGAAATTTGGATTACATTTATTAACTACTTCTGGCAGCGTGACATGGCGAACAGGGAAAAGACGAAAGCAGCTGATGTTAATCGGCATCACCTTTGAATGTAAATATTGACTTGACAGCAAAAGCTAAGTCAGCAAGACAGGTTTCCGTCCACGCATTTTGTCATTCAATGACCTGAAATCTTGAGTTACTCTTGTACGGTCAGCTAACAGTAGCTAAGCAAGCTCATGATTTAAGTTGCAGCGTTACCTAATAATACTGGACTGCTGGTCATTGCGTCGCTGTAAATGGGTGACTACACTGTTAGACAGTAGTAACTTCGTCTCAACAACACGCTAATATGTTCCGGTTTGTTTGTTGCCAACCAAACATTCAAAGACACAGCATTCTTCATGTTTTGAAAATGATTTAATGCTGACTAGCATTTATCAGAGCGCGAGCGCCCTCAAGTGCATTGGAGTGGTTTGACTGCTTATTATTTTAGCTCAAGGCTGAAAGTAATTTTGATCTGTGATTAAGAACTTGCATTTTAGATCAAGATTTTAAAGTTACAATCGTATATTCAGCTTTTTAGAAATGTATCCATGGGTGGACTGATGGATGGAGGTACTTTATTGTTCCCAAAACTAGGAAATTCTTGATCTGTTTAACACCGCACTATTCTTGGTTTCTCCTATTGAGTCATAAGAAAAGTGTACTTTCCATCATGGCACCGAGAACCATTTAGGACCAAGAATGTGTTATAAAAAGATTGTTGAAATTTGTGTTTCAAATATGGAAAAACAAAGACACATGAGGAATGTAATTGGTAAGAATTTCATGTACACAAAATGATTTCCCTTGACATTTTAATCACTCCTCTGGAGGATTGTCACATTATTTGTTTTTAAATGGTTACTTGGTTTATTGTGGACAATTGACTCTATGCATGCATCCTGAATGACACAGGTTCATAGCTCAACAAAAGATCAGAGAATCTGGACAACAAAAGGGCACTGGGTTATGACAATGATGAGTTGACATTAAGACAGCAATAGCCACAGAAACATAGCATAAATATGTCCTTCATACATGACTCACTCTTCCTCATTGACAAAATCTACACTCCACTTTTGAACGTAACACATAAACACTGTTTTTGTTAATCTGTCTGTAAGATCAAAGCCCTTTTCTTTGCCTTACAACCAAATATAGAGCAAGAACATGACCACATTTCATAACACTTTCACTCATTCACATTGAGAGATTCATCAGTGTAACAGTTGACTTTATGCTCTTTTTTGTGGGTGTGTGCGCGCAGAGAGTGTAATCACAATATGGGATTTTTTTTCACAGCTCTTCTGTCTCTGCATCAAAGGGCACGGCATCATTCTCCATGTGAATGCTGCTGGGCTCACTGCTGCCCACCCAGCCAATAGGAGTGCGATTGAAGGAAGGCCGGCAGCCGATGTCTTGTTGGTACACCACTGCAGGTTCAGGCTCCTGTTTGGCCGTCTCTGTTTCTGGCAGCTGGAATTTCATTAACTGGTTGGCCTTTTCGAATCCTCCGTAGGGCATTGCACACCTGATAAAGCAAGGTGAGAGGATTATTGAAGTCCTTCTTTGATATGAAGCACCTATAGAGTCAGATGTGGGTGGAAGTACCTGTTGAAGCATTTGTACTTGGGCAGATCCTTTCGAATGATGGGACCAGGCATTGATGTTTTCAGAGTGGCTAACAGGCTCTCATCACCCTTCATGGCCTTCTCCCATGGTGACAAGTATGTCTTCACAAGAGTCTGCCTCTTGGATGCATCATCTTTTCCACCTCCTGTGGAAGAAAAATCCTTATATGATTTATATCATTTAAGTAAAATGAAACATAATGTGTGTGTTAATATGTTTTGTTATTTTGCAATAACAAAACATATTAACACACAGCAGTCAAAACTTTTAGAGTGGTATGTGCTTTAGTGCAGACCATCCCATTAAACTTTGTCATTCATTAATCAAATAAAGTGACATATTATAGACATCCTTTTCTTCACCAACAAACACCATAGGTGATTAAATATAGTATTGTGCTTATTTGAGTTTTTTTCAATGCGAGCACTGTTTTAGGTTTTGTGTGCTTGCTTATTTGGTCATTTTAATTATTCATTACAGATGATAGCATTAGACTCCTTTTTGAATGTATATTTAACTAAGAGGCACTTGGACATAAAAGAAAAATGTAACCAACCTGTTGACCTCTCGCTAGCGCCTTCTCCTTTACCACCTTTCCCATGTTCACCACTGCTCAGTCCTCCAGCACCTCCAGCTCCTCCTGCTCCACCTGCTCCACCTGGTCCTCCTGCTCCTGCTGCTCCTGCACCTTTGCTTCCAGGCTTTGGAGGAGGCACAGGGGCACCTCCTCCAAAGTGCATCCCTGTATAATGCAGGTGTCCAGACTGTTTGCTAACAAGATGCCCACCAAGGTTTATTATTTCACCTCCCATCTGACCACCCACAAACTTCTGGAAGTTGTCCTGAAAGATATGTGAACAAAATGACCAACCATATGCCACAAAATACATTTGTATCTGATGAGTAACCTTGTTTCAGCAGCTCCCTTTTATACCTGACAGGCATGACTAGTGCTTTACTTCTTTTCAGAAAATTAAAAGAATATCACGTTTTTTGTATGAAAATTTACACCAATCAGCAACAATAATAAAAACACCATCATAGTAGGTCCTGTTCAAGCCAGCAGAACAACATTGACTCATCGAGGTGTGGATTCAGCTTAACTGCTGGAAGTGGTGTCTTCCAGTGGTGTCATGCATGATGCATTTAAGCATGATCACCCAGTGGTGTCATGCACGATGTTGACATCAGTACCTTTGAATTGCCTCTATGGGGGCCTCTGTGAAGCAGACACCAGCCGATGTCTAATGCCTGAATTTGTCACCTTAAAAACCTTTCATGTTCCTCAGACCATTCCTACATAATTCTTGCAGTCCTCATTGTGCATCAGTGCTGTTAGATGCTATGTGGTAAAGTAACATCCACATAAATGCCTGGACCCTTGGTTTCTCAATAGAACTTTGAAGAAAACAATTCCATCCGCTTGCCTTCTTTCCCATAGTACATCCAGGTGCCATTAACATGATTCTTCTTTAAAGGTCACCATCTTCATTTCTCGTGCTCATATGCACATCACAGATGCTTTCTAAAGTCACCAAGTCAACATGGAGCCCCATCCATCACTTTCTAGTTTGTGTCTCCATTAATTATTCTTCCTTGGAGCAATTTTCTTTGGCAAGAGCTGACCACTACGTCCTGGGAGCAATAGAAAGATCTGCAGTTTTGGAAATACTCTGTCACGGTATTCTAGTCATCAGTTTGGGTCTTGCGAAAGTTTTTCACACCTCACCTTCAAGAATTGACCATTCACTCACTCACTAATACTGTATAATACACTCTATAATACTGTATAATACGCTCTTTGATTTGAGAATCAATGTGCTAATACTCAGTACAGTATTTTTAACGTTGTGGCTGATAGGTGTAGATTGTAAAATGATTTATCTCCATTAGAGTGTTACAGTGTTTCTTTGTGGAGCTTGTGGGCGTGTTCACATTTTATTAGTTATTTTCTAGAATTTGCATAAAAGTGTTTGGATATTCTTCCCTCCTTGAACTAACCATTGAGTCACTTCTGAAGACGTCAGGGTTGTTCTCATAGATAAACTTCTCCACTCTCTGCTTCCTCATCTTGAACATCTTGGAGCCTTTGTTCTTCAACAGTGAGAGTTCCTCCAGCATGATGTCTTTGGGAGTCCTAATTTTTTTCCCCAGGTCAAACTCGGATGCCTCTGGCTCGGACTCATATTCTAGGCAAGGGACATCCAATTTTAATAATTAGATTTTTGCAATCATGAAGCGATGAAGGTTAAGCACTTAGTAAGCATTATATTACACTCCTGACATTTAGTTACAGTTCATGGGCAAATGTGTTAACGTAGAGTTACTTAATATAAGTTAGATGTTAGGTTCCTTTCTATTGTTTAATGTTTAATGCTTCTTTTGATTTGAACTGCAGAAGTCTAACCTGTTTATCCTGTAAGATTACTGCCCCAGTCACAGTAATCATCACCAATCATCCATCAAAATATGACTGCATACTGTGAAAGAGCAGCACTGTCATTTAATATCAGGCTTACCATCCTGAGTGATGTGTGATAAGTCAGTTATGATCTTGGAGAGCTTTTTCCTCTTGTTTACGGGGGCAGGTGTTCCCAGAGGCATGGCTGCAAGTCCGGGACAAAATATTGTGTTAAGAGTAACACATCGGCTTTCAAACATACAAGAGAAACAACAGAGAGAAACAAGCAGAGAAATTAAAAACAAATAGTTTTGAATGAAATTTTCTTCCTATATAGCAATATACCTCCTCAAAGGAATAACAGCCATACAATATGAACAAGGATTCAAATGCACTGACGGCCATGCTTTTGCTTTGAATTTCATCCAACTTTTCAAGATTACTCTTCACCGTCAACACCTACAGCCATCAACAACCACTGAAAGTGAATCCATGGGACCTAAATGTGACAGACAAACAGACAGGATGGGCCCTGCTCATTTTTCAAGTTCAAGGGTGATGTCAGGGCCCTGAGATTCCCCACATTCCCTGGTGAAGCAGATGTCTACCTCAGAGGAAACTTAAAGCTTAATGCATGTTCAGTTTTGTTTAGGGTTACGTGATCTGCAGAACAGCCAGAGTAAACAAACAGAAATGTGCTGTGGTTTAGGTAGGTAATCAGTGTACAGAGCTCTGGTGCTGCAGTTAAAGGTCTGAAGATCATAAAATAGCATTGAGCATCATTTATATCATCTTATCATATTTCCAATCTGCAGCCTGCATGAGAACCTGTTGGCGGGGAAAGTGGAGGGTAATACTTTCCTCTGTGTCATCTGTCACAATATGAATCACTGAGGGCACATGTTAGCATTAGCAACCAAATTTCTTGCAACCTCCCTAGACTGAGATAAGCAGCTTGACATCATCTTATGCGACTATGTTGCATTTTCTTTTTCTTTTTAAGCATTCTACATGCATATTAACTTCCAACTCTGCTTCTTAGATCACAGTCAACTCACAAAACATCACATCTACTGGCTGTAACTCAACCCACTGCAGCTATTTATAAAAGACATTTCCAGCCAAGACATTTTAGCTACATGTAATGGCGTCATTCAACTATCAAATGGACATAACGCAACTCATAAGGACACAATGAACATATCTTCAGTCTGCATATATTGAAACCTCTCACCAAACATGCATGGAATCTGGAGTAGCTGCAGATTTTAACAAGGAAGGTTTCGGATGGCATGTTATTTCCTTGAATAATTATAAGCTTATGGATGCATCGCACCCAAATTTACCACCCCCACCCTCTTGTCACCATATAAAATCTGTGCAACGCCCACAGAGAGGGATGGTCAGCACATTCACTCATTCCTATGGTCATTTTAAGACATAAGAAAATCTAAAAGCAGCAAAGTGACTCACTGAGAACTTTGTTGGTACAAACGGAAGAGTTCTCATTAAAAGCAAAGACATAATCTGTTCTGCTATTTCACCTGTAAAACCTGCAAAAATCTCACTGGTAAATATGTTGCATGTCTTTATTTCCTCTTCCCATTTTGCAGCAACCAGATTTAAAATCTAAGCTGCTGGTTGTTTAGGAGAACAAAGCACATCGATGGGATGCAGATTCACTCACCGGTATTTAGTTGTAATCCTGGTAAGGACAGATGACCTATAAATACCAAATAAACAATACGAGACCCAGGGCTCAAATCTGGTGATCTCTGTCACAAGTTTACAAATCCCACAGTGCCTCTGACCCCACGTATGGCCGGACCCAGGTCCCGAGAAGTGCAAAACCCACCCTTCACTCAGATGGCAGATCTTCCAGGGGCTTGGGGGTGTGGGTGGAAGTGGTGTTGGTGTCAAGATGGGAGGAGGCGGTGGATGAGTTTTGGAGTATGAATAGGGATGGGGGTAGGGGTCTCTGTTGGCTAGCTGAAAGTGCTGATGGTGATATTAAGGGAACAAAATCATTCTCACAGATGGCTCTGAAGCCTATATTTAGTAGCAAAGACCGGGGGAACAGAACTTGGCTTTTAAGATAACCTTAAAGACTCGGGTGTGTCGGGTACACAGAGAGACTGAGAGTTCACAATGCAAGTTTAAGCTTGGTGTATGTGTGTATGTCAGTGCCATGTCAGTTTGTGTTTTTGAAGTGAGGGTCAGTCTCATTCCCACCCATGTCTCTGTAACCTGACACTGCTTTGTCATATTTTCAGTTTCATATGTCCAGCCATGATAAACATGTGAAGACAGAACTATCAGACAGGCCAACAATCTATGCATGGCCTGTACAAACATAACGTGAAGCGCCAATTAAAGGGTGCATGCTTATACAGTATATTACCTCTGTATAGTTCTTTTTGTTTTGAGCACATTTAAGTTTGTATGCATGAAGATGAGCACATTTTTAAAATAAAATATCACTCTTAATTTCAATAAAAACACTGAATCATTAGCTCCTTGAGCACCCTCACTCCCTTTGAGACAGTTCACTCAAAATCACAAATGTGCACTTCATAGTGTCACCAAGACAAAAGGATTCATCTTCTTAGAACTAGGAACGTGGTAAAGACAGAGAGTTATCCTGGCTGATCCAAGCCACGCATTACATTCCGAGTTCATGTTGCTTCCCTCAGGGCACAGATGCGATTTACCACTATGCAGAACAGACTACCTCAAATTGTCATTTGTCCCAGCTGCTATTGGCCTGGTAAATTAGTCTCTGAACCTGTCAATTGTGATTTGTTGTGTATTTATTTGTTTGTCACTGCTGGCTGTGAGTCAAATCCCCGCCCCCTAGGATAATAATGATAACTTGAACTCAGGATCAGGCTTATGTGCAAAGGTTGAAATTAACCTCCTCCAGTCATTATAAAACTGTACCAAGTATTTGAGTAGTGGAGAAGTTATGGATTTCTTGTACAGTACATCTGTAGATCTGTGTGGTTCATTATCATTTTTATATGAAAGTGGAATTTTTGCCTAGGAGTTACTGAACATTGTTTTGTTGATCATAGACTAAGTTGCATTTGGCTTTGCTCCACCTTATTTTTAACATGTATTTTTCACACTACTTCTTAAGGTGAGTATTGCCCCCTAAATAGTTAGTAATTTTAGGTTCTCTGTCTAATTCTACAGATTTCTTTCATCCTCTGTATGATCAGTTTAATGCACTTTTCTCATTTGGGTAAATAAAAGATGGGGTCTCATGAGGAAAAAAGCAAATCCACATTTTTGCTGGATCCTTGTCGGCTTTGAAGCAACATTCCAGATCTCTGTTTCTTACTTCAGTGTACTTTCAACTCACTCTACCTTCACATTTTTAAATCCATTTATTTATTCTTTTTACCTCCAATTTTCAATTAAATTTTCTCTTTCTACTCTTTTAATTATCAAGGATTCAGGAACTTCAAATTACAGTATTTTTGTAATTTGAAGTATTTTTTTCTTGGTCATGTAGAAAGTGCGATTTGTTCACTTTTACAGTGATTAGAAAGATGGTACCTCTGATAAGTTACTTGGTTATCTAACTGTATTCATATTTTTGTAGAAAGCAGCTGTACATGGTGTTTTCAATCCATCTCAAAATAGAAGTTTCCAGAAGCTGAGAAGCCACTTGTATTTTCTTATTTGATATTTTTAAAGCAGTTAAATTAAGAACAAATTCTTAATTACAGTAGCAACTTGGCAATGTGTCATTTTCACTATAATTAGTCTTCTGTTTGGATATAAACAGCCCTATATATAGGTACTGTGTGAGTGTGGAGGTTGGAAACAGAATCAGCATCCTCCAGCAGGGAACAAGCATATGCTCTCTGTGTATGATTCATGTATTTCTGACTCTTATGTGGCTTAAAAACATCTAACTAACTCAATATGTGATGACATCCTAAATATGCTCACTTCAGGAGATCTGATAGAAAGTAATAATTTCTTTTCTCTCAGCAAAATAAAAGGAATTTAAACACACCTTAAAACAGGTAAAGTCTGACTTTCATGTCATTGTGTGTGTTTCACTAATACTGATACAATGCTATGCCAATGTAATTTCCTAAATTAGTTACTGAAAAAGTTACACATTTCTATGAAGCCAGCTTAAAAAAGAATATTCAACACCTATGTGATTTTCTAAGTGAAAAAAATCTCATCTTCTCTCTAATGTTATTCTCTCTTGCTCCTTAAAAATATCCCTTCTCACCTAACACCATCTAGTGGCAGTGCATAGGACTTCTTATATGCATGCTTTTGTTTTCTTATATATTTCATATTCATATATTCCCCTCTGCTGTTTGCTCATATTGCTTGTAAAGGCTACATGCACTTGTTTGCTCTCCATCTAATCACAGCCTAATAATTCTAATCAAATAATTCCGGTCAAAGTTTGAATGTTTTGATATTCTCTGTACATTATAAATTACAACAACTTATTGATAAATTAAACTTTTTTCAGTTGAGTAACTTCCATAGTCTTGAAAGTAGTTTCTCAGAATGGGACACTTTCTTGAATTTCTTTGTTATACTATTAGAGATCTGTAATGTGGCATGTATGTTACAATAGGTATTTATTCTTTAGTCTCCAGGGCATGAATGTAAATCAATGCAATGTTCAATGCAAAAGTTATGGAAACCCATGTGTGTTTCCCATTAACAGTCTGTAAACCATTTGAACATTAAAAAAACAACAACATTATACAGTTGCATTACTGCACTGCTCATTTATTACAATTCTCATTTGATACATGCATGTACTGTACATTTTGAAAAACCTGCAGTATCACACAATAGACAACAGGAGGCAGTGTAAAGTCAGACAAGTGTACAGCTTTCAAATCTAATTTTATTCTTCTAAAAATGTCATCTCCTATGCGGTATAAATGTCTACTCAGCATTAATATCAAACATGTTCACACTTTTTATTCAATCCATCTACAGTCAGAAATATGCATCATATTTTACACCTCAACATAGCTCTATCTACAAACTAAATTTTCATGGCCATAATATGAAAACAAGCTGTAAGACACATTATTTTTCAAAACTGGTAAAAAAAAAAAAAATTCCACAACTAAAAACATATTCTTTTCTTTTTTCTTACTTGTTTCCATTAACATATACCCAGTATGACAGGGTATGTACTGTATAACTGTCCATCACTAATGGAAAGACATTAGATAAACTTCAGTTTCATTCTTTCATATAGCTTTTCCATTAAACCTCAGGTGCCATCCTTTCTTGGCCATCATTCTTTAACTGCTGCTGGCTGTGGGATATCATATCTCTGCATCATCAATCATACGTTTCAGATTTACATCTGATAATGATTATTTCTAAGATCCCATTTATCCATCTGTCTATCATGCCTATAACTCGATTCCACAGCCACTCTGATTCCATGAACCATTTCACAATTGCTGATACCACTCAGTTCATCAACTTTCCCCCACACCCCTTCACATTTAATAACAATTAAGCAAAACAAAATACACTGTTCTTCATCTGTGTCATTTGTTTAATAATAAAAGTGAAAGAATTTACATATCTGCAAAGATCACACTGATATTAAAGAAACCCTTGTGTGCCCAAACATTTGAAAGGTTTGATATCCAGTGACAAGTGTTCATTCAGGGACGGCATTGGAACTTGGTGAATGTGACCCATGCTAAAAAGATAGCATTTCTCTCTCGTTATAGTGAGCAGCGGTATTTGGCACAACCTCTCTAACATTTTGCAAAGAGTAAAGCTTGTCCACAGTTCCACAGAGAACTGATACATTTTACAACATCTTTAAAATGTCTTCTATAATGATTTACACCCCAGAGATGACATTGTCCCGGGCCTCTTCTTGATAATAGTAGAGTTAGTGGATAGAAAACACATATTGTGCATGTCATTTAGTAGGACAATACTGAGTAAGATATACATGAGAATGATACATGTTGAGAGAAAAAAAAACCCTTATCCACTCCCACATGTCCACATATGACCACATACATCTCCAGTGCTATAATTAAAATTCAGATACTTCAAGTTTAAAAGAAAATTCAGTACAGGCTCTATTTGGATGGTGCTTCTGCTTAAATAGTAGAAAGATCTCCAGTAGCCTTACACAAACCTCCCAGGACAGGCATAGCGTGAACTAGACAGCACAGTGTGTAGCAAAATAAATGTGATAAGCAGTATTTTTAATATTTATGAATTATTACAATGATTATTACAATGACGGTCAAGCACGTTCAAGATCCTGTCCAATTTAATAATGCCTTTGCCTTTTGTTCAAAGCAAAATTTATAAGAATACAATTTGAACAGTAATTTAGTAATTTGTCATTTCATCATTAGAGAATCTCCCCAAACGTAAGATGATGTCCTCAATTTTCTTTCTTGCCTTTTTTTTTTTTTACAACTAACCACCCCAACCTTAACGTATTTATTTACAATTTATCTAGTTTTAGAAAATGGGACCAATGGATATTTGCTAGTGTTTTTTGACTCACAGGGTGGCAGAAAAGTCTGATCAGTTAACCAATTACGTTGGTTTTGTATCAGTTATAAATTACTAAGGAATTATGATGTCCATGTCCAAGGGTGGTAGTGACTGACTGCTGCTCTTCACATTGCACCTGGCCTCCAGACACAGGGCTGGACACCTCCCTTGGTGGCAACAAAATGTGGTTTGGGTGCCTGGATTGGGTTGGACTTGAGTGAGGGCAAAGAGGCAAAGATACTGAGCTCAGGAGCACTCTGAAACTGCTTGGCTCCCTGGAGCCCAGTCTGGTAGGATACTGGAGTGTATGGATTGGGGACTGGCACAGGGTTAGGACAAGGGGTGGCAGAGAATTTTGGGAGGCTGGGAAGTGCAGCTGGTTTCAAGGGAGGTGCGGCTGGGGTTGAGGCATTGAATGGACCTGGTGTTAAGAAAGGAGCTGGGTTTTGAGCAAGATGAGCAAGAGGTGGGGAGGTCATGCCAGAGTGAGCCAAACGTTCTCCAAGGGTTGTAGCTGAGCGAGGTGCAATGACTTTAGGAGCCAGCTTGGGAGCAGACATAGGTGTGGGTGTAGAAAATCGCTTGATCTCATAGACACGGGCTGTTTTGATAGGGACTTGTTTTGGTGAGATTAATGAACTTCCAACCATTGTTGTTGAGTAATCACCTTGCTGCTGCCTCTGGGCCTGATAAGAGGGCATGGCTGATAGATTTGCAACACTGCCCCCATAATTGAACATGGCAGAGTTGAGCTGGTAGGGCTGCCTTCTCATGAAATCCAGAGCTTTGATTCCTTCTCTCTGTGTACCTCCTCTACCTCTGTGTGGTTTACTTTTATCCTTCTGAGGCCCTTTAGGGAGAGAAGGGCCAAAGAGTGGGTTGTACCCAATGGGAGGTGGGGCACGGACATTCGGAGAGTATTTAAAGTTAGGGGGATGGGCAGGACTTAGGGAAGAGTCCAATGAGTGAGGTGCATTGTGCAAGGTCACCTCCTGCTGGTAAGATGCCTCAGGTGGGGCATCTACTATATACATACCCATACGATTCTGTCTACGGGCAAAAAGCTCTGCCCCTTTACCCCCTGCTTGAAGAAACTGTGGAGCTTCTTGCATGACCCGAGGTTTGGGGGCCACTGGAGGAGGAACCTTGCCCATTCCAGCCTCACCACTCCTGCTTTCCTCTGTGGCATCATAATTGGCTTCAGTGGGTGGTTGGCCATATTTGTATCGGGTGAACCTTTCATCCAGGTTCTGCACCATAGACAATAGCTCTGGATTTGGGGAGTTCTTTTTTACTTCTGGCACGGTAAACAAAGGTTTGATTTTACCACTACGCCGTCGAGCATCGAGTAATATTCCCGTGCGACCTGATGGACCAGGCACAGGGGCTGGAGCTATAGCTTCTGGTAGAGTGACCCCTGATACTTCAGTCACAGGTGCCATGGCAAACTGAGGTGGAGGTGGCTGAGCAACTGGCACTTGTTGTGGATTCATTGCAGCAGTTGGTTCAGCTGAACTTGGAATTTGAGATACAGGAGGAACAGGGGCTGAAGCCAATCCTGCTTGTGGTTCTTGTGGTATGGCAGGCATAGACATTGGAGGCATAGTTGCAAATGGAGCCTGATGAACAGTAGTTATAGATGGTGCTGGCTGCATTATTTCTACAGATGTAGAGATGACTGGAGGATGAAGAGTGACATGAGCTTCTGGTGCCTGAGCCAAAGGCACTTGAGGTACAGAGGATGGTGGGAGGATCATTGATGAAGGACTTGGGGGTAATTGTGATGTCATAGATGTAGAATTAATGGCCATTTCAGAGGCAGTGGAGAACGGTGGAGACACAACAGCCGCTGAGGTTGGACGCTGGCTCGTCTTTGTGACTGGTGGTCGGAACGTTACAGGGGCAGTTGCAGCTCGGATGCTGATGAACCCTGGAGTGAAAGGACGTGCTGTTCTGTTGAGAACATTACTGGCAGGTAATTCTGGTAGTGGTGTTTCAGCTGGTGGTGAAGGAGTGGTCAAAATCATTACTGAGGCAGGTTTGGGTGCCACAGGTGGAGGTGACATCACCATGCTAGTTGTAACTGTAGAGTAGGCTAGGTCCCCATTAGAGGCCCCAAGGGCACCAACAGAAACTTGACCAGGAGACTGGAAGAATTCTTGCTGTTTGGTTGCAGACCCAGTTGGCATCACCTTCTGAGGCTGGAGGTGTGATTGCATCTGTGGTTGCATCTCTGTATGCAACATCTGAGCCTGTTCTTGAACTTGTAGAGGAGCCTGAGGCTGTGCAGCCTTCATCTTCTTTGCATGCTCAGCTGCTCTCCTTCTCTGCTGCTCAAACAATTGAGCACCCTTGCCTGTTGTGTCACTCAACCCTGGACTCGGCGCATCCTCTGCCCCATCTCCACGACCTTCAGTGCCTGCAGTTGCCCTTTTCTCCAACATATCCAAGTAATCACTATCCCAAGTTGGGTCAGGAACTGATGAGAAGCCATCTTCATCAAACTCTGATTCACTGCCAGGTAATAACCCATCTTCCTCTTGTGAGTCCCTACACCTGTCTTCATCTACACTACCAAAGCTGGTGAGGGTGTACTTCTTGGAACGCTGACGCCTCTTCTTGAACATCAACACACCCTTGGAGTGAGGGTTAGGAGCATCAGTCAGCAGGGATGCAATTGTTCGACACTTGCTTTTGGCTTCCTTTACATGTTTATCTTGCAGTGTGTCTCCTCGGTTCAGTTCTGCAGGTTATAAAAGTCATAGATTAAGTTACATAGTAGCATTACATATAGTCAGAGGAGTCTAAATCTGCAGATTTTACCTTCAACCCAAGAACTGAGCCATGTATGACCATGTTAGTATGTCCTGACTACCATTATTTCAACTGGCATTTATATCTTACACTTCTGGGAAAATTCCAGGCAAACCTTCAGCTTCTCATATTATCACAGGTGAGGGATATATTTGCACATTATTAGGCAAATTAAAATATTGGCAAGCTAGTGGAAATTTGCATGTTGTAGGTTATTGGAAGGAAAACTTAAAATGGTAGCTATAGCATACTGTATAATTGAACATGCATTGGTATTAAGCAGATTATCATACACAACCTAATTCTGTTACACAAAAATGTACTGCCATGTGAAAAGAGTTGTCAATCTGTTGACAACAGGGCTTCTAAGTAAGACATAAGAATATTCAAACCTATGTGAAGTAATGGCAAGAGGGATTTATGAAAGAAATTTAAGTTCTAAAAGCAGCCTGACTTCAAATAACCCAACTTGTTATGTGATACTGTGATACTTGTGATACTGTTGTTATATCACTACATCAATCACAAATTTTGATCTCTTTTCAAATAAGACATTATTGATTTTTCTGTGGTTAACATTTGAGAAACATCACACATTTGATTTGATTATGATGATAGACAAGTCATGTTTTATTGAATGCTGGAAAACAAATCATGCATTTCTTCTACATACGTGTTTGATAAAATGAATAGCAAAACAAAAAAAAACGAGCAACAGAACAGTTGGAGGGAGTAGAGAGAGAGAGAGAGAGAGAGAGAGAGAGAGAGAGAGAGAGAGAGAGAGAGAAGGTCAGAGAAAATGAGAGTATCCGTGCTTTGCTATTTGATACCTTAAAACAGCTGTAGATGTTTTTCAATGCTCCCAGTTTGATGGCTTGGGATTTTAAACATGTAACAAGGTAAATATAGTAAAATACACTGACCACGCTCTGTTTAACAGTCTTAGCTCAAGCTGACATCACCTCACACTGGACTACCTAAGAAAATGTATACATGTTTGATAGTTTACGTTAGTCTGGAGAAACAAGTTGCTTCTTAAAATGTATTTTTAAAAAAGATGTCTACGTATTTAAAGTATTTTAGAGTATTTTATTTGTATGCAATCTGTTGGAACAGTGGCAAATATTTGTGACTCAAACTAGTGTGACATTTTTGAGAAAGTATATGTACACGTGAACATCCAATGACCTTGAGATGATTCTTCCACAAGTGAACTTGAACTTACTGGCTTGCTTGGCCTTTTCCATGTAGGTTGTTGTAAGCTCCTCGTCAATGGGTTTGTTTACGGGACCCACCATGGGCACAAGCTGGTTGCGGGAGCCCAGCATCAGTGCCTCCTTTGCCCTCTCAGGGGAAACCAGAGGCACGTTGGCTGGTTCCAGAAAGCCACTGTCCTCCTCTTGCCCTCCATCCCGTGGTCCCTGGTCATCTGCTGAGGAGATGACGGAGGAGGTCTCAGTGGATGTCTGGGAAGACCACATTCCTGGACCAGGGGGCTGATAAATCACCTCCTTCCTTGCCACCCCTGGTAGCCCTCCTCCTTCATTTCCATCTTCCCCTCGTCCATCCAACAAAGGAGGGTAGACGTGTGCATCTGGAGCGCTGTCATAGCCGCTCATCTCCGATGTCTCCCCACCCTCAGGAGAGGCTCGTCCTGTCGGTTTACCAGGGGTGGAGTTACTGGGGCTGCGACGTTTCTGCCGGCGCTGTCTCTCATAACCTGCCACATCTGCATCACTGTCAGTCTCACCGTAGTAGGCTTCACTGCCAGGTGGAGATGTCAAACCACTGGTCAGGGAGGAGCGGCTACAGTGGACCTCACGTACAGGTGCATGATGTGGTTGGTTGGGTGACATGGCACGCAAAGCAGCACGGTACTCTTTGTCTATACGGGGTGATGGGGCGCGGGTCACAAGCACCACAGACTGAAAACCTGCAGGTGCTCTGCAAACAAATAAATAGAGGTTTATCATAAGGATGGGGCTAAATAGGGATATTAATACAAATTATTTTTTAGGGCCTGTGATGAAATTAGTTTTTCCTGGATGGATCAGCCATAATGAGTAGGTATAATTCTTTTGTTACCTTTTGACCCGAATGTGTAATATTCCAGTTAAGCTATCAATGAGGTTCATCGCCTGGGCGTGGGACAGCGTTTCACATGGCTGTTCATTGATGGACACCAGCTCATCACCCTCCTGCAGCCCAGCTCTGCACGCCTTACTGCGTTTACGCACCTGAATAAAGCAAAGAACGCAACATTTCTCACCGCAACACAGCATTTCACACACAATAAAAAAAAACACTGAATACATTTAATTTGATGGGCTACATAAGTAAGCAAAGATATCGATGTTATTGATCTGTTGTTCTGTGTTTTGGATGAATACAAATCTCAAGTTCTTGAAGTCTTCTCTAAGTTTCATCTGATTCAAGACTTTAAAGAGTTAACACATCTTTCTTATTGTTGATTGTTTAAAAATGGTTTTTCATACATGAGGCCCAGTGTCACTGTATTTGTATGCTAATTTGCAGAGATTTTATTATTTCACATTTTAAGAGTTGGAATTTATTACTTGTAAGGCTTGCCAGTCAGATCTAATTGGATAAGTCTGTTATGTCGGGTTTCAGGAAGTTTAAGTCTGAAGTCTACTGGTCTGGTAATGCTCTGATATGCTTGAGAACTGTATGTTTGGCTGTTGTTACAACTGCTGGGATTAAAAAAAACAGCTGAGCTTTGTGATAGTGACTGACTGAGCATATTCTGTCCTGACAGCTTGATCTTGCTGCAGACGTATGCCACATATTGCAGCTCAAGTGGGGCACTCATGCACACTTTAGCAGGAGAATGTCAGCCAGCAGCCATCTTCATTTAGTGCTTTGCTATTTTCTGCCAGAGTTCTGTCAGGATCACGGTGTTATGTCTGCATTTTCCTAAGGTCTTTGTTAGCCATGTCAAAATGTCCTGTAAAAAAAAATGTTGATTGCTCTCTAAAATGGGATTTGGCCATGGATTGACTGAATATTGTAAGTTAGATTTCAGTGATAAGGAATTGTTGCTTAGCATTGGCCTGATTACATTTATTCCCAGCTGTTCTGACAGGCCCTTAATCAAGTCCTATTCCCTCCATTTAGCTAAACCTTTCAAAGTGGCCTTTGTATCCATATCAGCTCTTCATTCAGTCAGTCACCTTGTGGTTACAAGCCATACCTGTAATAATACCCTTGCATGCTTGCATATATGCACAAATACACCTAAACCTTTGTAAATAAACACACAGGGACTGACACATTGTTTCTTTCTGTGAAGCTCCACCTGTTAGGGACGATAGAGTATGAGACCTGACAAGATTATGCCTTTCTGCTATGAGGGGTGAAGGAGCATGCTGTTTTGGATTGTCAGACAAAAACAGCTGTGCACCACCGTCAATGTGATTTGGTGTCCTGTGGCTCACTTGTGTACATACCACTCCATTCCAAGTTCACTAAATGTAGTATTAACATTTTCAACACAACAAAGTATTGTTATGGTGACTGTCTCACAAGATGATCCATAGCACATGAATAAAAGAAAATTAGCAAATAAAGTTTTTTTTATTATTATTATTATTTAGATTTTTTATGGGACTAAATAACCAAAATAGTTTACAGACTTAACAAAATTCAGAGAATGATAAATAAGATATATCTTGTGAAGGAAAACTTTCAGCACTGGATAAATTTACTAAATCTAGCACTTTTCTCCCATGTCATTTATTAGATGAAGTATATGTGCTTCTCTTAGCATCAATACACTGATTATAGTGTGAGGACAAAAATAGTGAATGAGGTTAATTTTTTAATGGGGGAACTGAAATAAACACCTCTGCTGACTCTGGGACCTGCAGCTTCTCAACCAAATATAGCTACCTTGAAAAGTTATGCCCGGTCAACAATTACTGCAAGTGTGTGGGTATGCATATATACATGTGTGCACAATATGTGTCCCACTGTGCTCGTATCTGAACATCATATCCAGGAATAAGATCTCTCTGTATAAACTTTCATTAGCTGAGTCATTTTAAACAGGAAAAAACAAGGTTGACAAAGAGCAGGGAGTATAAATTAATGATTTTTACAGCTCGTGTCACTGTTGGTGCTGCCTGAACTGACTTGAAGCTATTTTTTGGCATTTTTTCTTTCATATGTGCCACTGTTCCCGTTCTTTTAAGCTTATTTAATAATTCTTCTGTAAGTATTCAAGTATTTTTGCATTATTCCCTTTCAAATGTGATCAAGCTTTAAAGCTGGACAATACCAGTGGTGCCATGTGTTAGCACTAAATTCTTGTCCAAGAAGTTGAATTAGTTGTAGGGGAGTAAAATGAGCTCCATATGAATGTTGTCAAGTTGAATTTTATATATTTTCTTACAGTGAAATTAAGAAAATATCACTTTAAAACCTGTAATCCTGACAAACTTGAAAAACAGTGAAAAACAGTAAAGAAATGTAGACTTTGCTCACCTATGTAGTTTTTACTGTTGTAAGTGTGTTTCCAAATAAATCTCAGGTAATCTGTCACCTTAAACATGACTTGAGCATGACTGGAGCATGATAGTGATTTGAGATTCTTACAGAGGTGATGATGCAGTGAAAACATTCTAGTTCAGTAGCACAAATCAGATCACTGGCATAGGGTGAATGGTGTAAAATGTCCACTTAAGCCTGTTGCAGTATAGACACCTACAATGTACACATTGTACTAATGAAAGCATAACTAAAGAAAAATTAAGTATTAGGTATTGCAAAGTCATTTGACAAGCTGTATTTCCTGTTACTCTACTACTTATAAGTTTTATCTTTATCCACTTTAATTGGATAAGCAGCAATAATTAGCAGAAATGCAGCAGGGTTGCTCCGCATTACCAGCTCAAGCCTAAAGTTTAAAGTTCACCCAATCAATCATCAACATGCTTCTGCATGAAGACTGTTCTGAAACAAGATGATGACTCATATTTAGGCCCGGGACCAACCAGCGCGGCAGCCAATATTCCATTTCAACTGTTTTCACAGCTCCTTCAATCTCTACCTAATATATCTCAGCTGATGTTTCACTTCTCTTCAGCAGGCTGAATCTTCCACTTTCCAGATTTTTTACCATGATTTCATAGCTCCTGAGTGAACTGTCTTACCTTAGCTACCTGGAGCGGTTTCTGATGTTCCACTCCTCCCTGGAGTCGAAACCCCCATGGTGCTCCACCAGATAATGAAATTATCACTTCTTCTGCAACCATTGTCCTTCGGTCTTTTGTTTGTTTGTTTTTTTGGCTTTTCTTCTCCTTCTTGCTTATGTTCCGTTCTTGTTTTATGATTATCTATGGGGGCCCTTTAGTGCTTTGGCCCCATGGTTAGCGGTCAGGGCCCCCTCACTGAGCTCTGACCTGCTCTTTGCCTGCCACACTGTCCGGGTGCTGACTTCTCTCTCCGAGTCCAGCTCCAAGGCCGACGCTCACACCTGAACACACCCACATGCGCATACACACACACACATGTCTGTGCACCCACCCATGCCAAGAGTGGGCCCACTATCACAGCCAAGGGGAGAGAGGGGGAGAAGGAGGGAGAAATATGATGGCACAGGGTCTGTGTCTGCTTACACTGAAGAATGTCTGCCTCAAATGAGCGAGGGGAGGGTCCAACCCAACACTTGTCCTGTCACTCAGACCTATGCCACTAGGCTGCTGATAGCTCCTCCAAAAATAGGACACCACCATGGCTGCTGCTGCTTTGCCTGCTCTTCTGCAGACCAAGGGAAATTAACATTCAGATCATCCAAATATCATTGTTCATATGTGGTTTCACACTGACTTTACACTGGGCTCATTAGTGACCTTTAGTAGGGTCCCAACCACACCCTCAAGGCCAGGACTGCAGTCTAGATCAAATATCTTCTGATGTACTTGTTGTAGACAATGACTTGACAGTTTTCTGTGCTGGTGAGTCTTCAACTGTTGAGGCTTCTCAATGTCATGCCAGCTCTTATGGAGTTGTAGATATTCTTGGCTGTCTTCATAGAGCTTTAAGAATGAATGCTTAAGCATGCTCTGGATGGACACTTACAGTTTCATGGCAACCTCAGGGACCCATGCTTAATTATGTAAAACTGTATCCACCTCATAATTAATTCCATTCCTTAATATGAATTTTCACTTGCAAACTTAATAGGAACTTGACAAGTATTATTTTTTTAGTAATCCAGTAAATAGGGCAACAACCAGCACTGAAAAACTAGAAACTGCTCCAAGACCACATACCTTGATATCAGTACAAAAATCTATATAATCATTTGTATCCGCGCCAAATTTGACCTGTTTGCATATATCATGGTTATGAGATAGATAGTTTTTCCATAAGGATTTTCAAATTTTTCTTGAAGAATTCACTGAAAAGCACCCAGTTGCACAATGTTACAGGAAGTGGGGGAAAAAGAACTTCCTGTATCAACTTTCTCAGTTGGATCTGCTCCTAAATCTAATGGCTTCTTTCTTGAGCCATGCTGCACCTTTTCACCAAGAAAGAGTAGTTTCAGTAGTCTTTGGCATAATCCTGCTGACAAACAGACCATCCAATTTAGCAGAAGGAATCAAATATCATTTAAGTGTTTGTAGTTTTTTTGTGCTTTAGACTACATGATATCCTCTCTTTATAGGCTGATATACTGTACATTCAACCAACTCTACATTTACCTTTACGGGAGCTCCCACAGTGAGACTGGACATATGCTGACATTCAGACAAATTCCTATAATGAGGCAGATATTCACCATCTTTTCTTAGCATGTTGCAAGATTAGTAGTGGTTCATTAGTTATTAATTTTGCACAGGTTTGTCCAACCCTAATGATTGCTCTAGACAAGGGGTGCCCAAAATCTTCCCTATAATGGGACAAAAATGAATTCTGTGGATGGGTCTCGGGCCAGAAACAAAAGTTTTTGTTTTTGTAACATTCATGTTATGCCACTTTACATTTTATTGAAATGTATCATATTTTTTTATGTAAGATAATTATTAAACTCAAATGTAAATGCTTAAAGCAATTAAACACTTGAGTTGGATGTGCTCAATGCATGTAACAAGTAGGAACGTACTTAAGATTAAATATAAAATTTAATTAACTATAAAATTAACTAAAAATGTGTATTGAGCAAGAACACATGCCCTTGTAACACATGCCTTTTAAGCAATTTGAAAGAGTAATGAGTAGGGAGTTGGACAATGTGAACTGAGGTAAATGTTTGGTTTCATAATGACAACGATTATTGCGTTCTTTTAAAACTGCCACTCTCTGTCTACAGATAAGGCACACTGCTGTGGAATCGATTTAAGTGAAAAATATAATCATTTTTGCAAACTGTTTTTGAATGTTCTTTTATCCGTGTGCCACTGCCTGACACTATCGTAACCTCTGCTTCTCACTCATGTCATTAACCTGCTGAAAGACAGAGCCAGGAACTCAACAGCGCCTCTCTTTTCCCCCAATTTAAAACTGCGGTCAGAAAGTGAACTGCAGCTAACCCTTGGGAGCTGTTGGGGAAAAAATTCCCAGCGGCTGGCACAGATGGGAAAAATCAGGTGGGTCCCAAACTGGGCATCCCATTCTAGATGAAAGGATAGATAGTTTAGTCATTAAAAGCCACCCTCTCTCAGTTGTGGATGTCCAAATTTAATCCCAAGAGCCATGCTGCTGTTATGGATTCAAATTGTATACAGTGAACATTCAGACTGGACAGTTATTGCCAGTTTAAACTACTGTGAAACCTTTAAAAAACCTTTGGGCGCATTTAAACTGCAAAGGGTTAAGTTTACCTTCGCTCTTCTGACTTACCACTGACCAAGTGTTCTCATGATGTAAGACATAAGTCGGAGAGCTCAAAGGTGGCTCTTTAAAATCACTGAAAAATAAATGAAGCCTAAAACTATCTGACAGCTACACAGTCTCAGTGCACTTTGGCTCAATTTGCAGTACTTTCCTTTGGGCCACTGATGGGCCTTTAAATGTGTTGATAGAGGCTGTATGATCCCCTTGCTGCTATTATCAATGCTGCAGAAGGTTACCAATGATAGCCGCTCACTTTGGCAGCTTTGCTCTGCAGCTGTCTCCACATCTCAGGATTGTAACCAAGACAAGTCTTGGGTCAGACACTGAGAAAAAAAACGTCTCCCTCTCTTCCTGGAGATGGTGTTAGATCTAATGGAACAAAATAGTTAAGTAAATGCTCAACCACACACATGGCATTGATCCATCTTGTGTCCAGTTTGCAGTTACACAAGAAGAGTAAGTTAATGGCTTCATGTCATTAAACATGTAGTTGTAGTTCAATTGTGCCACCGACTCCCTCTAGTGGTGAAAAGTATGCAAGTTGTTTGTCCTGTGGAATTGTTTCTTGAGAATATGCAGCTCAGTGGTTGTATTGTTTGTATTTATGATTTCTGTCCTATTTGTGCTCATAGTTAATGAGGAATATAACACATTTTGTGTTGAATGGTCCACACAATAATTTTACAAACCTTTGTTTAATGTTGTCCTGCCACTTGTTTTGTGTTTTTTTTTTAATTCATAACCTCATTTTACCCGTATGATCAGTAATGTTAAAATGGTAACATATATGTGTTAAATGTTTGACCAAAGATATTAGTTGAAACATTAGCGTAGATGTTTTTTTATTCTTACTTCGATCCAGGTGCCCACTGTAACATCAGGCCAGATGGGCACTAAACTTGAAAAATAATTTCAGGCAACATTGTTGGAAAAGTCAAAACATCTTTAGCACAGCTAATGCATGGCAAAATATATATATTTGTATATATACATTATATATACTCAGACCTTCATTAAAATGACAAACATTAACTGAGGTGCAAACAGGATGTGCATAGACCAAAGACAGGAAGTTGCATCATCCTAAATATAGAATATTATCAGCACCTTGATTTAACCCTGGATGCACCATGGCTTTCAATTCAGGGTTAAATAAAAACCTTTCTTGTGGCTTGATTAGTTTTGGTTTGGGGGTGTTTAGCATGAATTCATAGAAATAAATTTTAACTAACTAGTAGTTTAAAATCAAATTAAACTCTATCTGTGTCTGTGTGTCTTTTCTCTAGGTACTCCTAGGTACTACTTCTTACTCCCACAGCCAAAAGACTAGATTAGGCTAAATGGAGACTGAATTGTCTGTAGGTGTGAATGCGATTGTGGACAGTGGTTCATCAGTGTGTCAGCTCTGTGATACGATTGTGACCTGTTCAGGGCGAAACCTGCCTCTCAACCTAAACTGGGATTGGCTCCAAAATCTAGTATTCAGACGTGAAAATACCCTGAGAATTAGTATGACAAACTCTTCACTCTGTAAAACAGTGAGAACTGACTTGTTCAGATAAAAATCACAATCTGCCCTTTGTTGTCACAGACTGTTTCCCTGTCAAACTGTGCTGCAGAGAGCTGTGTCCTCTGTAGGACTGTGTGGAGTCAGGATGAGGTCTGCTAAGTCATTTTGTCCAGGACAGTATCGGCTGTCATTCAAGAAAAACAAAAAGGTCAAAATCCATATGCAGAAGCATAGCAGGAGCTCCATATGTTTTGTGTTGTTCCATGGCAACAAATTTGCTTACAAATTCTTGCTCTTTCTCTAGAAACTGGGAAAGCAACATGCAACAGTTTTCTCTCTTTTATGTTTATCTGCATATTTCTCCTTTCCGTGCACTCTCTTTCACATCTTTAATGTTCTCTTTTCTACGTGAAACACTTTACTCTGTTCTGTTCTTTTTCTCTTTAATGACTTTTCTGTTGGCCGGTTCGCCTTCCCAGGAAGACTTTGACAGATAGGACTGTAGAGAAGCAGCAGGCACAGAACAAGTGCCCTTTAACTGAGGCATCTGTGCCAACATTGCCAAACAGCCACTGCCAGCTCTGCCTCTGCTGCTCAAATGAGGTGAAAATGAGACTGTCATACTAAGAAACATGATATAAACCGAGCTTTTAGAAAATGCTATGTACAAATGCAACACATGTAATATACATTTTGTGAAATTCAATAAAGAAAATGTAGATAATTTGCAGTGAGAGAACATTTTCTACTCAACATTCTACTGAACCACTTTGGGAAAATTAGTGTGACTCTTGAGCATCTCACATTTTTAAAATGTCAAGCTAAAAATGTAGGGTTTTTTTTCCCCATTCATCAGCAATGGTGTCTTTGCCTTTACTCTATATGAAATGTGTGCATTTGCTTTTCCGTCCTGACAGAATTGTGTTCTCTGCCACCAGCTTGCGTCCCGTCGTCCAGTGAACGTCTGACCCCAGTTTGTGACAGACTGTACTGCATGTCTCCCAGGACTCCTTCTGTCCCGGTAGACAAGTCCTGTGTCATCTTCCTTGTGACAGAGAGGTGACATTGTGCCAGGTGGCCCCTCATAACCTCTGTGTGCTGTCACCGGTGAGTCACACACCAAAACAAACAATGGTGCAGACCATCTGGCTAAAAATACACCACAAGTAAAGATAAATAGTAGATGCAATCATGTTTTCTTTGCTGGCTTTTTTTTTACTATATTAGTTTAATGTGTCTGCATGTTAAAATAACTAATGCACTGGGAGAACTTCCACTGAGGGTGCTCAATTTCCTGCAGTGTCGAAATACTCCCTTTTCTAAGTATCACCACCAGAATCTAACTCTTTTCTTGGCCAATAAAATGCAAATTACTCAGCAAAATCTGTTCTTAACTTTTAAAGATTCTCTTCAAAAACACATACACTAATACGTACCAACTACAAAAAGTAGCTGAGGGTGAAGGAGGATGATTAGTTTTATAGTAAGTTGAAGGATTGTGTAGATTTATATTGATTGGTAATTTGAATTAATCCAATTTGGAACTAAATGTCAAGGCAGAACAAACAGTATTTGTGAAGACTCGTCATTGAAAATTTTAAATGAAAAAAAGAACAGAACAGAAAAAGTATGGGAATCAATAGTCATAAAAATTCATCCTTGGGGAGCATAAAATGAAGGCCTGCCTACAGAAGAGCAGCTCTCTGCAATCAATTCTGAGATATTTCAGTTTGGACCAAAGTAGTGGGGCAACCGCAGTCTGATATTCACATGCTGAATCGATATATACTGAAATGTAAGAAAAGGAGATTGCTCCTCAAACTACCAAACTCTTAATGAGACAGCAATTTATCAATTATCATCAGCATTATCAGTAAAGAAAAGTAAACTACACCACAGACACAAATTATAGCTTCAGCTACATTTATTATAGATCAGACAAACCTGTTTCCCGTGGGTCACATGCAGCCCTCCAATCAATTAATGAATTTCATGTTATACTGAAAACATTAGTTTCTGTTGGACATTGACATTGTGCATCTTCTTCATCTGTACAACTGAGAGCATGATGTTTCTTTCTTCTTCTTTCTGTCAGTTTAAAGTTGCAGTATTTGACAGTTTGCTCTTAAACCGTGGGTTCGATCTCCAGCTCCTCTAGTCTACATGCCGATGTGTTCCTGGGTAACACAGGGTGTGATAGATGTGTGAAGAGTGCTGCATATGGCACTTTGAGTGGTCATCACCTCTAGAAAAATGCCATACAGAAAATTTAAACTTTGATTTTTTAAATTTACTTCAAATTTATCTAAAAACTTAGCCAACACACACACACACACACACATCCTTTTTATTCATCCTACATCAGCTTTGCTATTGATTTGCATGCATTTTTTTCTTTAATCCTCACGGTGGCACTCTTCACTGGCTGTAAACCCCCTCCCCCAAGCTCAGAGAGAAACTGAGCTTGTGTTATCTTGCTGATTTCTGGTGAGTCAAAGGCAGCACGCACTCTTCTCTTCTTTTCTGGGGAAATATCTGTTAGGAGAGAACGCTCCAGCCAGTGAGGTGCTGTATAAGGTAGAGGAGGAGGATGCAGAGGAAAAGTTTATCCAAAGTTGGCTTTGACATAAAGCCTCATGTGGTGTCACTGAGTGAGTGATCCCCTAACCCCTCCCAGCCCCCAGCCTCGTCTTGTCTGTCCATCAGTGAGTCAGGTCAGGAAAAACATGGGGTGGATTGAGTGTCTGCACGTTGATCCATTGATTATTTCAGGAGGAGCAGCATAGCCAGTGTCTCTTTGGGGATAGTGGAAGGGAAGACATGTCAGAGTCCATGTACTGAAGAGAGAAAAAAAATGGATTATTAATTTGATTTATTTTTTTATTTATTTTTCTTCCTTTTATTCTTTTAAAATTAAGCTCTGATAATTGTGAGTCTAAATGATACACAGGCCACACGGTTTGTGTAGTGGTTAGCACGCTTGCCTTTGCAGCAAGAAGACCCGGGTTTGTAACCCGGTCGGAATAAGGGCCTTTCTGCATGGAGTTTGCATGTTTTCCCCGTGTGTGCGTGGGTTTTCTCTATGTTCTCTAATTTCCTCCCACAGTCCAAAAATATGCAGTTTTGGAGATTAGGCCAATTGGACACTCTAAATTGCCCGTAGGTGTGAATTTGAGAGTGAATGGTTGTTAGTCTCTATGTAGCCCTGTGATGGACTGGTGACCTGTCCAGGATGTACCCTGCCTCTCGTCCTATGTCAGCTGGGGGGGCCAGCACCCCCAGCGACCCTCATGTGGAGGATAAAGCAATAGAAGATGAGTGAGAATGATACACATGTGCAAACAAAGACAACACAATGCAGTCTGTCAGTTTTTCAACCTGTGTGTATGTGCATGTCTGTTTACAAAAAATTGTGATGCTAGATTGTATTTCTGTACAGATAGTTTTTATCTTCAGTTTGGTTAGACCAGTGGTTCTCAGACTTCTATACCAAGTACCACCTGGAAAAATATTGAGCTAAAATACTATATAAAATACAGTGGTGTAAATAGACTGAGCAAAGTCAGCTACAGACTTTTTACAGGAGGCAGATTTATTCCCAATAAGATAATCTGCTCTCCCATCATCCTCCTCTTCCTCACATATACTTCATACATTGGTATAGTGAAATTAGATTATAAGATGGCGCAAGATGTACTCCAGTCAAAATTCCTCAGCTCCACTCTGATCGCATACCCTGATATATACACTAGAACTGTATTTCTGGTTTTCCTCCAACTACTACCAGAGGAAGCTCATGTGCCACTGTTTGAGAACCATGGGGTTACAATAATTGCATGACTTGCAAAAAATTACAGATGTGATGAAGCATTTTACTATAAATATAAGGCTGGTAAAGGTTTACTGGCTCAGAGATAAGATATTTCAGCCACACTTTTACTCAAACACACACACACACACATTCTTGTATTTCCCGTTTGAGACTAAACTCAACTTTTCAAAACCGCTTGCTTGAGCTCGGATGAACAGAGAAGCCCTTCTTTCTCAGAAGTGGCTGAAATGTTTATTGTGATACTTTAGTGATGTTTAGATACAGGAAGGACACGCCAAAAAAAAAAATCAGAAATTATATTTTCCAGTGAATATCCTCTTTAACCTAACCACAATTCAAATGTCAGTCCTAAACTCAATCACTTCTTCAAAAAATTATGTTCTGCCATATTAGGATTAGGTTTTGGTCTCCATTAGGATTACTGGTCCTGACAAGGTCAGTGTTTATGCCAGAAAATGTCCTAAATGCACACACACTTTACCTCTATAGCTCAACAAAGTGGATTCGGGGAGGGAGTCACTTATTTTTCATCATGAATAAATCACACCCTCTCTTCTACTCTGCACCACTGGCTTTTCACACAAACAAATAGAATCACATAATTTATTGCATAGATACTGTACATACTGGGCTGTAAGTTGCATTCTTTTCACAGATCAGTTTTCACTCGGTTTTCAAAGTAGAGTTTGCAGAAAATTTTCAATTTCAATTTTCAATTGATTTGATTTGTACTTTGGTACAAAACTATTAACCTTGCATGGGCTTTGACAGTAAGTCTACAGTAGATTACTGCAATCTGTTACCTGGGATTGGCCTGATCCACAGTGGTCATCACTCAGAAAAGACAGACAAGTGAGGAAGAAGATGTAAATCCATATTTTTTTGGTATTTAATTCTGTATAAAATATGACCTCTTAAGGATGTCAATGGAGGGTAAAAAAAAACAAAGGAACGCAGAGTTTTTGACAAGAGAAGACCATAATTCCTTACCCTCTCTAGTTTTCAAGAAGTCATTTGTCACTTTCCATGTTTACAGCCTCCCCTTCTCCCTCCCACTCAGCAGTAAAATGGAGTTCATGTCGTCCTGCGTTTCCCAGGGGCACGCTGATGGCTACACCTAGAGACCCAGACACACATAAACAGCAAGACAAAGTGACTGCTTCTTTTATGCCACTTTGTTTATGTTGTACTTTCTCTTAGACGGGGACACTTTACTATTCCCATGTGCATGTTATTACTCGCTTTCTCACTGTTAGCCCTTGTTTTCCCTTCTGCACATTTACCTATCCTTTACATTTTATATACATTTTCATGTGTCCCACATTTGCCACCAATTATATCACCCCTCCCATCATTTTTAGCCTCATTCTTACCTCACTGTCACTTCCAACCATAGATCTCAATGTCCCCAGCATATGCTTCACTTTAACTTTTGGCAAAAAGCCTGTGAAATTTCCCACAGGGTGAGGCAACATGACTTTCCTTCTACGATGTAAGAAATGGACTTGTATCTGAAGCATTGATTTTTCTCTCAGCATTATGGGAAGAAAATGGCAGCGAGGTGAGGCATAAGAGCCTTGTGGTCGATACACTCTCATCACAACACCGGATGCTGCTCCATACTCAGATTGGTTTCACTGCCTTGGCACGGGCAGTAATTGCTATTGGGTGGCTCTATCAATTGATCATTATCAAGCTACAAAAGATAGATTGCAGGGATTATTTGATTTTCATTAGGGATTTACAGTATAGTCCGAATTATGCAGTATGGGAGATCAAAGTATGATAAAGCTGTACTGGTCATAAAAGTACTTCAGTAGAAGTGACACCCAGAAAGAATAGCAGTAATACACCTGCAATATAGTGCACACAGTATAACACAGACAATAGTCCTCTTTTTTGTTCTTTAATAAGTAGTTTTAATAGTCTTTTACCAGATGTGAGATCTTGTACTTACCTGACACCTTTTAACAATTGCTCTGTTCAGTTGTAGCCTTCTTAATTTTGTTGATCTAACTGCAATGACAATTAAGCGCTTTTTATTCTATGCTAATTATACTATAAATTAAATATAAAAACATAAAGTTCACTACACTGGTCTCTAGTTATTTTATTTCTCTGTGGTTTTACTGATTTTCTCTGCTGATAGAATATGTTGTACTTAGAATAATCACT
The DNA here is from genome assembly GCA_016785285.1 of Brachirus orientalis. Taxonomy (NCBI): domain Eukaryota; kingdom Metazoa; phylum Chordata; class Actinopteri; order Pleuronectiformes; family Soleidae; genus Brachirus; species Brachirus orientalis. Next base: position 436,366 of record JAFBJR010000265.1, read on the forward strand.
TCTTTTTTCACTCATTTCTTGTCATGTCAAATTTCAAATTTCCCTCAAGAAAAAAAAAGTTATTATTTCCAGTGCAAATGAAGAGTGAAAGGAAATCTTAGGTTAACTATTTTACTCATAAAACAAAAAAGAAGCATCTCTTATATTGATGGGGAAGTTTAAGAGCTTTTAACCTTTTTGTATCTTTTCTCATCCCTGTCAATTCTATTTGAATTGCCAACTGTTTAATTAATCTAATATGTATATAAAAATAACAAGGAAAGATAAACACTGTTTTATGTTGTTTTATTCAATATTTGGTTGAGGCAACTATTGGAAGGCTTAGAAAACCACTCTCTCTTTTATTTGTGTGTATTGGTGTTTCTTTTATGCATCAAATTCCCCAAAGTCTTTGAATTTTTTTCATTTCCTCCCTTTTTTTTTGCTCTTCTTCCAATTGCCAATTAATGTTAAGTCCTGAACAGATGTCACTTGTTGAGGTCAGGGATAAGGGTTTGGTAAAGCTCTCCAAATTAATGTTAATGTGGAGTCCTTACAAGAATAGCTGTACGAACCTGTGTGTGTATGTGAAGCTCCCCTCTTACAGTACCTTGCAACATTCCTCTGTACTTTGAGGGGCCTCATGCAATGGCTGGGAAGACCAGGGCAAATGAAATATCCAAACACACCTACACACACACACCAACTTTGTTTCCATCTTAGTTTTTCCTCCACCCACGACAGCAGCTGACACCATCTCAGCCTCATCTCACAAAACCAATAATAAGCCCCAGAAAAAAGATGACAACTCAAACCTATTGGACAGATAAAACTTTTCAGTGAGCTTCTTGGTCACAAAGATCTACACTTTTTTTTTGTTGAAGTGATCTGGCTTCAGATTTATTGACCGAACCGGACATAAAGTACAGTCCAGACAGTCAGGCTAAAGTAGCTATTTCAGTTTCAGAGCGATGACAGAGATGAGGGGAGGAATGTGCTCAGTGCTTTTCCAGGTCGCCTGGGTGACCTTGCTCTGCTGCCTGGGTGAAGCATCAAATGAAAGAGAAGATGTGAAAGGGCCTGGACCTCCTCACCTAATCTTTATCATGGTGGATGACCAGGGTTATGGAGACATTGGCTACCATGGCTCAGATATCCACACTCCTGTGATGGACCAACTCGCAGCAGAGGGAGTGAAACTTGAAAATTATTATGTCCAGCCAATCTGTTCACCTTCTCGCAGTCAACTCATGACAGGGCGGTGAGTACTTTCCTGCTTCATTTCTTATTTGATTTAATTATGCTTTTTAAATGGTAGACAGGCTTTTTTGAGTTAGTCGTAAAAACACACATAAGAAATAATTTTCCTTCTAAACCTTGTTTTACTGAGATAAGATTTTAGGACAAAAGCAGAAACTATATGGATTTCTCTTTTCATTGGGGACATGCTGACTGTCTCACATCATTATAGCAACAACAATATCAAAGCTTATAAAAAAGAATCTATTTTATAGTGTACATCCACAGAGATATTTTGTTTGATGTTCTAATTTTTGTCTGTGAATAACCATCCAACTGAAGCTGCCCTGAGTTTACAGTCACAAAATGGATGTAGAAAAAAATTAAAATTAAACGTCCTTATCGCAACAGCTTTTTTTTTTTTTTTTTAAATCTGTGAACATTTTGTGCTCGATTAGTGATGTATGAGATTATCTGTGTGCGCTGTTTCTTAAACCATGTGTGGAATTTCTCATTTTCATGTTATTGTGTAGATCTCACCAAGACACTTCTTTCACATCTTTTTTTCACTCTCTCTCTCCCTATTGAGGCAGCTACCAAATTCACACTGGACTTCAGCATTCAATCATCCGACCACGTCAGCCCCTCTGCCTGCCCCCGCACATTGACACCCTGCCAGAACGTCTGCTTGAGGCTGGATACGCCACACACATGGTGGGTAAATGGCACCTGGGCTTCTGCAGGCCAAGCTGCCTTCCCACAGGACGTGGCTTTCAGAGTTTCCTGGGCACGCTCACTGGCAGCGGAGACCACTTCTCCTATCGGAGCTGCGATGGAGCAGAAGCCTGTGGATTTGACTTGCATGAGGGAGAAAGGCCTGCCTGGGAGATGACTGGCAACTACTCCACTCTGCTTTACATAGAGAGGTGAGGCATCGAGGCATACATTAAAGCTGAAGTGCATAAACTTCGGTGGTTTTTGTAGTTACTGACACCATTAGCCTGCCTCTGTTTAGTGCACAGAAACGAGGCTCTGTCAAGAAATACTATCAGACCTGACTAAAGGAGTGCTTGAGTGTTAACAGCAGCAGCATGGTGTGGGGATAAGAAACACTTGTGCAAAAAATTTTGTGCACAATTCTTTGTACTGTCAGTCAAACTCTCACCTGATTGCATTTATCTCACACAATATCTAAACTAATGCTATACTGAGAAACAAAGAGACTTGTAAGACGCATATGGTTTGAATTTAGCAGTCATTTGCTAACGAAAATTTATGGACCACAGTTTAGAATCAGAACAGACACATTTATTGACAGAGACAAACTTTTACCTTAAATATTAAATGTGTTTCCTCTGTCCCACCAGAGTGAAGCAGATACTGAGGAGCCATGACCCCAGTAAGCCCCTCTTCCTCTACCTGTCCCTTCAGGCTGCTCATACACCTTTACAAGTACCTGATCATTTTCTGCACCATTATGGTTCCCAGGGAAATCGGCTCAGGCGCCACTATGCAGCCATGCTGAGTTGCTTGGATGATGGTGTTAGAGAAGTAGTCCAGCAACTGAAGACCAGTGGCTTTTATGAAAACTCAGTAGTGATTTACTCATCAGATAATGGTGGGCAACCGCTCTCTGGAGGCAGTAATTGGCCTCTGAGAGGTGGAAAAGGGACCTACTGGGAAGGAGGCATCCGTGCTGTGGGCTTTGTCCATAGTCCCCTCCTAAAGAAGAAGGGTGTAATCAGCCGGGCACTAATCCATGTTTCTGACTGGTATCCCACATTACTGGGGCTGGCTGGGGCCCTGTGGTCCCACCATGGCCTTGACGGTCACAATATGTGGGATACCATCAGTGAGGGTCATCCCTGTCCTCGCACTGAAATCCTTTTCAACATTGACCCAGTCTCCAGGAAGCCTGGAGAGCCATATGAGAAAGCACTGTTAGTCAATGGATTTGGGATCTGGGACACAGCCGTGAGGGCCGCAATAAGGGCTGGGGACTGGAAGCTATTGACAGGAAATGTAGGTGATGGGGACTGGATACCACCACAGGCTCTTCCTGTTGGTCCAGAACGGTGGAAGAAACTTGAGAAGAGGCGCAGTGAGCTGGGGAAGTCAGTTTGGCTGTTCAACATCACCTCTGACCCATACGAGAGGTCAGACCTGGCGGAAGCTCGTCCTCTGATAGTGAAACATCTGCTGACCAGATTGGCAGAGTATAACCAGACAGCTGTGATTGCCAGGAATCCACCAGATGATCCTATGGCTGACCCTGAGCTCCATGGAGGAGTGTGGAGCCCATGGCTTGGCCTGGAGGGAGAGCAGGAGAATCGTGAAGAGGAGAATGACAGGAAAGAAAGGATGATGAAGGTTAAGCACTGCAAACTATGCAAATTAAAAGCCCTCTTCAAAAAGGTGGGATCACGTCTAGAGAGGAAAACCCTGTTTGCCTAAGGTTTCAATCTAACAACATTAATTAGAAAAGTTTTAGTGATCTGTATATAACTAAAAATGGCTATTATGAATCAACATCCAGAGATGAGGCAAATATATCTTTTCATGGAGAGGAGAGTAATAGAGCCACTTGTACACAAGGGGATGTGTTTCCCTTTGTTTTGCACATGAAAAGTGTTTTTTGTGAAATGAAATATTAAAGAAGACATTTGTACACATCTACATAGTTAAATTTGCAGTGTTAAAGTAGCACTAGACAAATAAATTTTACCCCATTACTGTTTGGGAATATGTGATGTGGGTGGTTTAATTATCAGTCGGTCGACCATATATACTTTATTGTCCCCACAGGTACACTTTTCAGGGGTAAAAGTGCTACAACAGCTGCAGAATAACACACATCACAACAGAGACAACAAACAGCTTACAAAGGACACATAATATAGAGAATAGAAAAAAGAGAATAAGAAAAAAAATAATGTTCCCTTCCCTACAAAAATATGTATTGCACTTTGAAACACACAAAAAGTAAAGAATTCATTGAAATATAGGCAGGACTTGACTTTTAAACCTAAAACAAAAAAATACTGTAAAAACAATGCATGCAAAATGTACAAGAGTAAAGTGAAAGTGCTAAATGATAATGATATAAATCATTAGTATTAATGACTTTTAGTATTACTTCAACACTGCAGTTTGTATACTTCATACATACACATACAGCTCTGGATATTCAGTCATACTGTATGTGAAGGTGCCATGCTTGTAATATTACCCATATACATTTGTGTTTGTAGACCTCAGACACTGGTTATAATCTAACAAGAGTAGACACCTTAACCGGGAGTAAAAGAAAAAGAAGAGGAGATGAAACAAAATAACAGCCATGATCATATACTGAAGGTCGGCAGATAAATAATCAGCCTGACAGGAAGAGCAGAGGGGGTTGTGCAGTTGACTGACCAAGCTGATTCACTCACAGTCCTGTGGCCAAACCGCAGCATGATGACTGAGCTGTCATTGGCCTGCATCGGGAGTAACGTGTGTGTCATGTACTGTCTGTACTGTTTGATTAATACAAATACAAATGGAGGTCGAGTGCATGCATGGGGAAACAAGGCAAGAAGACATGGTGACCTCACCATCTTTCCTGCCCTGATCATCAGTGATGACCCTTTAAGGATGACATCAAGGACCCAGGGCCAAACTTCACCTTGCTCTTCTGGTCTTAGGTTGTGCAGACTAACTTTTGTTTATACTTCCTTTAAGAGACATCTGACCAACACATAATGTCCAGTCCCTGCTGCTATCATCCTTCATCTTTTAGCATTTTAAATTATATTTAACTCCCAGACTGTGTTATAAAACACTCTGATTTTGATGAAAGTGATCCAGATAAATTCAGAAATGCAAAAACATGACTTATGATAATATCTTCACTTAGTAAGAACTAGAACTTTGTATGTGACAGTGTTGAAGAGATTTGAACTATGTTTCAATGTTATATGAGCTACTGAAAAAATGTCTTCACTGACATCTCAGAGTATGTCATCAGGAACCATGGCTGCCAGCAGGGGCACAAGGAAAAACTGGTTTTAGCAACAACAAAAAGATCCACTTGATAAAATCTATGCCTGCTTAAGTCTATGATAACATAAAAATAGGTTTGTCTCATTTTCAGGCTCTCTCTTTCTCCCATAGAGAAAATTGTCATCTTTAGCTTGCAGGATCAATGGAGCTGCTGGTCTACTGCTGCCTTGTTTTTCCATTTTGTGTTATTTGGTTAAAGCCAAAGAAAGGATTTTTAACCCAGAAGTGAACCCCTCAGACTTTGGTGTGGGGAATGATGACAAATAGCCCTTTCATATCGGCAGGGCTCTGTGTCACTTCCTGGGCCTAATTTTGAACAGGCTTGTGCGTACAAACTGAAAAATAATTGGTTCAGAACCTGAAAAGTTGGTTCTCAGTTGGAGCCAAAAATTACATCACCATTGGTCGTGTCATATTCTGGGTTGTGAAGATGGGTGGGAAGTAGAGGAAGTCTGGAGAAAAAAAATTGTCGTCTGCCTCCCACTTTTTGAACACAGGCTGATTTGCCAGAAAGCACCAAGGTTCTGAGACTCCAGGATGGGGACGCTGCCAGAGCCAGAACCACAACAGAACCGTGTCTGTCTGATAACACAAAAAGAGACACAAGCAAAAAAAAAAAAAAAAAAGTTGCTATATTTTTAAGGTATCACAGACTTACAGTAGGGAAGCCTAGATTTCTTTAGGTTAGTCTTTAAATAAATGGCCCCACTGGCAGCCATGTTTTCAGTGAGAGCAGGAGTCTTAAAGTACTCTGGATCCTGCACTGAAACATTGGCAAAGAACCTAAATCATAAGCTGCAAAACCATCTAATAGGATGTAATTCTTTGGGGTACTGGGCTGGCGACGCCTCATGCTGTCTGATTAAGTGTGATGCATCTGCCTGCTGGTGAAGCCACTGCCGTGCTGCTGCTGAAGCCTGACAGGAATGAGTCAGAGCTGGTTCTGCTCAGTCTCACCCAGCTTGTTCCACAGTAAACACCTTCAGCGCTGTACAGTGTAGATGTAAATGTCCTTTTGGATGAGAGTGTCAGCAGCAATACCACACACAGCAGCAACACAACCGTACTTTTGTCCCCAGTGGCCTCATAATGAATATTCAGCTATATCTCTTCACCATCTCTCACCCCTCTGGTCAGCTCTCACATTTGCCTCCTCCTCCTCCTCCTCCTCCCCCCAATGTCACTCTACCTCCATTTATCCCTCAGCTCTTTCTTCATTCCCTCTACAAACCAACCCCTCCTTCGTCTTTCTCATTTTATTCTTCATCCTACTCGCGTGTTTGTCCTTATTTGAAAGATCGAGTTAGAAATACTGTCCGTGTTTTGCTCAGAGCTCTGCGGCATACAGATAAAATAAAAAGAGTGGAGGAGGGAAGAGAGAGTTTCCCAGGGGATGTGGAGATACATGCCTGAGATGTAATAACTAACAAATTGTTCTATTAAAAAAACGAAACTTTTTTTATATATATATAATCAATCTAGAGTGAATGGTTGTTGGTCTCTGTGATGGACTGGTCACCTGTCCCGGGTGTACCCTTTCTATTTGCCCTGCGCCAGCTGGGATTGGCTCCATGACCCTCATGTGGAAGATAAAGTGGTAGACAATGAATGCATGACACAGTCAATCTAGTGTTTCTTCATCACACACATTTTTTGACATCCCTAGTGGCTCTCAGGCAACTCTACTACTGTTTCTAATGAAGATGAAAAATCAAATAAAATAGCAAGGCGCCAGTGTAGTTTTCAGATAAGTTACTTGTATGTGAGGAATTCATGCTTTTTTAAGGACTATTTTAGTGATTATTTTTGTTTAGTAAAATAGTAATTAAAAAAAAAAGAGTGCTGTCTTGATGAAAATAAAATGTGTAAATCAACACATCAAAAACCATTTAATCAAACATAAGTCTGTATGAACAGTTATTTATGAAAAACATTTAATTTTAATGGTCTCCCTAAAATAAAAAGCTTTGTTTGTTGTAGTAATTCTAATTATCATTTAATGACTCTAGGGCTGTACACTTTATCTTAAATTGTAAGCAGCTGTAAGGTTGGTAGTACCCATCACTGTGGTCCAGAATAAAATACAACTTTTGGATTGATCACATTTATCATAGACATTCTGAGAGGATGAACCCTAACGAACCTTTTTGGTTAATGCTGCTCTAAAAAAAAAAAAAATTCACTCTTTCAGGTGCTGTGGTTTATATCCCATTTTATTGTTAAATTACATAATTGAAGACTCCTTTCTCAAAATATAACAGAGCCTTCATTATTTCATATCAAAATACAGTAAAATACAGTAAAAGGTCTATTGTTCATCTTATTTTCACATCCTATACCCCTTATAACTGCCAACGTTTAAACTTCATCTGACTGAAGCAAACATGAAGCTTCAGCTGTCCAAATTAGTTAGACCATTGACATTCATCAAAATTATTAAGAAGAAAATGTTCTTTTTGTTTCTTGAACAGGCTTGAAGGAACTCAAACGTGTTCTGTGGCTGTCATGTTTATGGAAAACACTGGAAATAACATAACTGGAGGCTTTCTGTTGTCAATGAATATCCATCTGCACAGAGTTCATGGTATCACTCCAAGGAGCATTGACGCCTAAGGACCTTGATTTACTTCTTGTGTATGTGTGTGTGTGTGCGCACACACACACACAGAAAACCAGTCTGCAGTGATAAGATGTGATGAGACTGCTTTGCCTTCATAGTAGAAACGTTGCTTAGAGACCTTCACAGTCCTGTACATGTGAGAAACTAGTGAAGACAATGGTTAGCTGCCCACACATCTGATTCCCAGTACACTGTCATGGCCTGCAGAAATAAGGCAGCGTCAGATTATATAAATCATGGAGGAGGTGTCACACAAACACACACCGTGCTACTCATTGTGTGGGTGGGAGCTACTGTTGGAGAACCAGTTGAAGGTGAGGCCAACTTCACATCTTCAGACCTTTTTGGTGAAGTTGTGACATTAAACACAAGAATTAAAAGTAGTGTGTAACTGTTAAATACAGAAAAAAAACTATCAAATAAGTTCACATAATGCTGATTCGGGCTATCTGCTCCACACAACACTCCTTAGATCCCGTGTCACCCAGTGACATTCCCTCACTGTACACATGAGGTGGTGCATTTTATGTCATGACAGACAGTGGAGTTTCAGATGTGAATTATCCTGCTCTGTAATCTCAGTTTAGCAGTTAGCAGATGGAATAAATGCTTATTGACCCCCACACAGCCCTGCACTGCCACTGGATACACACCAACTCTCCATGAATCAGGTCTGATAGTTTTGCATGACAGAGCCTGTTTTCAGATGGACACAACATACAAATAATGTTATTGTTTCTGTTCATCTAAACCCTTGTTTCTCATACCACTAATGGTAAGCGAGCTTTCTCTGGTGGTACTTGTAGGAAAATCAGAAATACTGTTGTACTGTATATACCAGGGTATGTGATCAGAGTGGAGCTCAGCAATTGTGAGTATTGTGAGAATAAATCTGCTTCCTTTGAAAAGACAGCAGCTGACTTTGCTGGCCTATTTACACCACTGTTTTTTAACGTTGGAGATAATGGTGTTACTTCAAGAGCTATATTACATAGCAATATTTTCTCAGGTGGTACTTGGTATAAAAAGTTTGACATCCACTGATACAGACCAAATAGAGGCAAAAATTATATCAACAACAAAAATCAGCAGCAGACAAATAATAGACATAGTCAACAAGTGTACAAAGTGACGCTAAGGCGTAAGAAGAACCTGAAACCTGCATTATTTTAAGCGGCCGTCAGTGATGACTCAACTGGTTGCAAAATAGTCTGTTTGCATGTAATGTGAATTCATGGTCCCACTTGCTGGTTTCAGCACTTGCTGGTTTATACTCTCTATGAGGTCCACTGCTATTCTTACAAATCTGGTTTCAAAAAAAGCTGAATGGCACTGGCCAAAATACTAAACTCATGATTTCAAAACGCTATTTCTCAAGTTAATGAGTTCCGTCACAGGAGGACATGGTTAACCGTTCCTCAGTGCAGCCATTTCTCAACACTCACTCAGTAAGACAGAGTGATATCAATGACTCGTCTGGGACGCATGCACTCAAGTCTATTGCATCATAAATTGCAGCCCATTAAGCAGCGAAATAGCCCTGATGTTCTATCAAATGCTTACCTGGGGCAATGTGTTGATTCAGTAATTGACAAAAAAAGACAGAAGATCCACTTTAATGGACTGGACATGACAGGCTGTTCTCAAGGAAACTGTAAAGGTTAAGATTTACAGAATGACAAACCTCAATGAGCAGTGTCAGTGCAGCTCAGCAGCAGATAGGTTATGCTGAGGAATGACCCAGGTGGTCTCTCCTTGAGATAAAACACACACGCACACATGTCAAAATCCATTAAATGTCTTGTGATGTCATAGTTCAGCGTGAAGAAGGAGAGGCTCTACAAAGATATGCAGAGCAGCCATGAGTCAAAACATTCTTGTTGAGTGAGTCACCAACGTTTGGCTGCTGCTGTTGCTGTTTCATCACTATGAGGAGGTTCAGCTTTCACAGCACAATGAAAGACTGTTTTAAATACCTGTTCAGAGTTATTAACAAAGTGCTCTCCACAAAAGTAAAAGTAATGAACTCATGCAAAATAGCTTCTTTCAGTGTTCAAAGCTACAATATGGAACTTGTATCTCCCCTGGTGGACTTCTGACTAATTACCAAAACCTTACCATAATATATAGTTAATGCCCTTTTCCTTCCCCTGCTCGCCCCATTCTCACACACACAGAAGGAGGGAGAGAGAGAGAGGGGTGCTATCTGCAGCACAGGAGATATGATTTCTCTTTCTACAATACCTCTCTAAGTTATGTGTTGTATATCTGTTTTCTATTGTAGAATTACTTGTCCAGACTTCATCCAGGAAACTTGGAGCTGCACGGTGCATGAGCAGGCGAACTGGCGCATGCATGCATGTACTCTGCGAGTTGTTTAGGGGAGCGATGCTGGCAGAACATGCATTTTCAATGTTAGACAACCAATTGCATATGTACCACGGTAAATTCAGGTTTTAGCAAAAACTTTTCATATGTGCTTCTTAGTGTTTTTTTTAGCCGTTATCCAGCTATGTGCAGCTGTTTCGCTTTACGCTATATAGCTGTTGTATCTCGCCCCTATAGCCTGGGTAAACCCAGCCAAGTCTGCCAGTGATTTGATTTCACTCTGCACACTCATCTGGCAAGGATGTAGTTTTGGCCAACTACAGAAGCTCCTAAAGAATGGAAACCAATCACAAACCCCTGTCATGCTGGAGGCAGACTTGACATAGTGACAAAAGAGAAGTAATATTTAGAAGCTTTTGTATACTTCCAGGCTGCATGGTAGGCGTAGTGGTTAGCGCTCTTGCCTTTACAGCAAGAACTTTACACCCGGGTTCCGATTCAGCCAGAACAAGGGCCTTTCTGCTTTGAGTTTTCATGTTCTCCTCGTGTGTGCATGGGTTTTCTCCAGGTTCTCCATTTTCCTCCCACAGTCCAAAATGCAAATTTGGGGATTAATCAAAATGAACCCTCTAAATGGCTGTGGTGTGAATGTGACAGTGGATGTTTGTTTGGTGACCTGTCCATGGTGTACCCTGCCTTTCGCCCATTGTCAGCTGGGATTAGGCACCAGCACTCCCCTGCGACCCTTATGTGGAGGATAAAATGGTATAAGATGAGTGAGTGAGAGTATACTTCCAACATGGCAGCCACCAAAGAGCAGTTTTCGATTCGACTGTTGCTTCCACTTTAAGCGACGGAGCTCCCCCCTGGGCAAAAGTCATTGATTGCCAGTGCTAGATAGTCGTCGCTCCTAGAAAAACTTAAACAAGCATGTTTGTTGACACGTTTTCCGACACTCTTCATACGTCATCTGGATCATTGGTCTGATTGGTTGTAGGTCTGGCAATGGGTGTTTTCATCTACATCTGTTGGTCATGCCTCTTGAAAGTGTAAAGTGACTGCACCCTTTCCAAACTCATACAGTGCCACCAGTGCAGTGTGGCGTGATCCAGGCTATTGCTTCTATCAGTCGTGACATGAAAAGCACCACTTCCTGTGCATAGCATGGGGATGTTGCATCACATGGAGCTGATAGGCTTTATGGGCATTGTGTGACCTCATTTGACTGCAACAGACAATTGTTTATTTAAAAGTTATGCACCACAGCAAGTCCCTGACCTCGTCCCTTCAGTTCCTGTGCTGTGTATGTATCACTACTTGAACCTGCTGGTCTACCACAACTGTGGTTACACTGTGTCTTTGAGGTAATGAGATGACGAACAATAGGAAAATATTTTGTTCACTTTTTTTTAAAACAGCTGTCACTGTAGCAGCAGCAAACATGCAACAATGAAAGCAGATTTTTAATAACTTCTAAAGCCTGATTACACTCCCTCAACACTTGATAATAGTAGCTCAGCACAAGAGAATGAGTCACCCAAAGTTATCGCATCAGTCTCTGTATAACCACATACCTCCAGCTGGCTGCTTCATTAGCCATTTTACATTTCCTTTTGCTGATGGTCATTCAAAGGAATATGGTTTCAGACGTTTTCACTATAGCTTCACTTTCCAATTTGAGACTATGTTTTTTGGGTTGTGGTAAACATTTGCAGGCAGATATTGCCTTATGGCTCATGAGCCTGAAAGGTTGGAAAGTGCTACTCTGTCCTCCACTGTCACCGCCCACCCTTCAGATCTGCCTTTGTTCAGCCTGTCCAAGACTCATCTGACAGGCACATCACAGAAAAACACAGCAATTCAGCAATTAATACGACGGTACCTCTTCACCCTTACTAATTAGGCTTTCATATCAGAGCGGCTCACTGTAATTATGGCAGAAACTGGTTGCACTGCTCCTGTGCTCACTGCAAACACTCGTTAATTTGCAGGAAAGGTCTCCAAACACTGCTCCAGATATTCACTTACAGATCAGAGGTGAGGCAGAGAGGACAGGAGGCGAAAGGAGGAGAATGTACATGCTTAGAATTATACATGGTGAACATACTGAGCTTATTAAAAATAAAACACTTTCCACTGCAGTGATTTAGTCGGTGATGGCATAAAATGTTCTGTGACATGTTTTCCAGCCGTTCAAAGACATATATTGATTGAAGATTCTAAACAGTTGTGAATATGAGTGTGATTATTGTTTCTATATATTGGCTGGTGACCACAGTGACCCCTGCCTCTCATCAAATGTTTGCTTCGACTGGCTCCAGATCCTCACAGATCCAGCAGAAAATAAGCAGCATAGATGATGGATGGATGATGAATGGATCAAAATGGAAGGAAATAGGACACAAACAAAGACAGAGGCAGAGACGGGAATATTTTAAAAGCAGAATGTTTGGCAAGCTTACAAACTGTGACTGAGCCAACAAATGGCAGGTAGACAATAGCTTCAGAGCAAAATCAAATATCTGGCAAACTAGTTTTCTATTTATAGTAGGAAGCTAATGAATGGACTGCAAACAGCTGTGGAGGAAGGTGAATCTTCAGGTGACTGGCAATTGTGGGAAAATGTGATGGGGCAACCAGTGATGAGACACAGAGATGAAGATCACCCACAGCAGCAGCAGTCCACTGGTTTGGTGTATTTATGAAGTCTGTTTCAGATCAATATATAAATAAATAAACGTTGACATCTTTAATTGTGGTATGTGCCGAAGTTTCTTAAGTCATATGCCTATGCAGATTTCAGAAACCAAGGTCATATTTTCATATTTTTTGTTATGTTTGTTTCTTTTTAATTAAATGTATTGTTTATAGTGTGGAAATAGTATTCAAATCAAGGCAGCTTTTGTATAAAATAATACATAACTAATGAAAGAAATTACTTGATTGAACAGGTTTGTAAAACATTTGACAATGACGGAAGAATTATGTTAAAAATAAGTGTCATTTTTTATTTAGATTTTAATGCTATTTATTTATTGTTGATTTTAGAACATGGCGTAAAGTGTGGAGATGGAAAAACTGTTGTAATTCAACCATGGGAATGAATCATTATTGTTTCCTGATTTCAGATATTAAGCATGTTTATGAAGTGAAAATCACGATATCATGGCTCATTTCTTTGTGCCAATATTAAAAGATTGCGGCATCTCTTGGTCCACAGAGGAGGATGCTCCTATCTGCTGTTCTGGAGTCAGCTTCATCTTGTAGTGTACACATGCTGAAGGGGGGAAAGAGTGATGGTGGAACTGAGTCTGGATCTGTAGCTTGTGGCACAGCAGAAAAAATCTCGCGTGGCTTGCCTCTCTCCTCTACCTTCACTGTCAGAGACAAGAAAACAGAAAGAGGTCTCACTCTGACATTATTTCTGGTCTAGGGGGAAAAACAAATTGCAGCAACCAACTTACAACATGATTGAATTAAATTTCGTTATGAGTAAAACTTTGGTTTTATAACGTGTTGTTACATTATTACATAATGGAAATCGTGGGCCATTACTGACACATGATCTGTGCTCTGCTGATTTGATGAGATGCATGATGGAGTTAATACATGATGGTTAGAAAGTGTGTGTCACTTGACATGAATGGATGCATCTGGATGGCACAGTTGTTCTGTACTGTACTAGCAACTGACACCACCCGGATGGCCAATTGTTTCGAGGTCATTGGCCGAGGTCAAGACATGTTACTGTACTCTACAGCCATGCTCAGATATGAACTCCAGATTATTTATGAAGGCCTGGGTAAAGACATTGTCCACAAAGTCCAGCAAGTGTCTTTACTTAAGCATCTGTGTCACAACAGCTTCTTAGTGTCATTAATACTGTAAGTCCAGTCCATCCTGAACGTGTTCTCAGATCCAATCACATAAGGAGATTGTTTGGAGATGCACATTGCCACATTCCCGAGGATACATGAACACAATCCATTGTCAGGATGAATTAGAGACCACCTCCTTAACTGACATCTGAGCAGCGGTTGTTTCACAGTTTTTTTAAACACTAATCAGCCCTCATACAATAATTTATTTGTAATTATTTTTCTGATGATTAAAACTTAATCTAGAAAAGAATAGGAAAAAACATGAGGGAGTGCCTTACTGGCTGCCATTCATATGTGGCCTCTAAAGCAAAGTTTTGTAACAAAATGATTGTTTCTAAAGGGGTGTCTTTTTTAGTGGATAAAAAGTGATGTAGTCCCCTAAAAGATGCCCTTGCAACTTTGTTTCCTATGGCTGCCCTTCCAATCAAAAAGGGAGCTGTTATGAAGTTCCCTACTGTTCCTACATGGCAGTGTCTCAAAGGGTGTTCTTACCGGAAATGATATTCAGCGCTGTATGGAAAATTCCCCAAAAAAATGTCACTAATCACCACTGTATACACACAGTTTGTTTATTATAAAATGGTGTCCAAATTAAATGTACTTGTTTCTCTTTAGGTGATTAGTGACATTTTTTTTTATTCCTTAAAGATTCATTTTTGATGCATCATTAAAAACAATAGGCCAGTAAAGGACTGGTTAAAGGTCAAAGGTCTCTCACTCTCTCTTTCTGTCACTCGTAGACTCCATGGATGGGAGGATTACAGGACACATTTGAATTTGCCAGGTGGGAACAGTCATACTTCCCTCTGTCTGCAGTGTGAATCACTCACTGAACGGGTCCTATTTTCCAAGCGCGGTGTGACGCATCTTGTGAGTGGTGGATCTCTGTTACTACAGACCGCTCTCTCTCTCTCTCTCTCTCTCTCTCTCTCTCTCTCTCTCTCTCTCTCTCTCTCTCTCTCTCTCTCTCTCTCTCTCTCTCTCTCTCTCTCTCTCTCTCTCTCTCTCTCTCTCTCTCTCTCTCTCTCTCTCTCTCTCTCTCTCTCTCTCTCTCTCTCTCTCTCTCTCTCTCTCTCTCTCTCTCTCTCTCTCTCTCTCTCTCTCTCTCTCTCTCTCTCTCTCTCTCTCTCTCTCTCTCTCTCTCTCTCTCTCTCTCTCTCTCTCTCTCTCTCTCTCTCTCTCTCTCTCTCTCTCTCTCTCTCTCTCTCCTCTCTCTCTCTCTCTCCTCTCTCTCTCTCTCTCTCTCTCTCCCCACTCTTCTTACCAACACTCCTCCCGAAAACCTGCACGAGGCGGCCGCTGCAGCGTCCTCCGTCCCCGTCACTTCAGTCAACATGGCCACAGTGGTGACCTCGACCAGATTCACAGACGAATATCAGCTGTACGAGGAACTGGGAAAGTAAGCGACCGTCCACACTAACACCACACACACACACACACACACACACACACACACACACACACAGACAGACAGACAGACATAAACACCATCGCTGCTGCTGTTGCATTTCACTCCGTGTGTGTTTGTGTGTGTGCACGTTTTCCCCTGCTGCTGCTGCTGCTGCCATTGTGCGCGTTCACCTCCGTGTTTCCACAGCAGCAGAGGGCGTGGGGGTCTGTCAGACTGTTTAATCCCACGTTCTGTTTTGTTTTGAGGGGAATGTGTGAGGCAGACGCTCACCGGACTAACTTGTACGTCCGTGGCTCTGCAGGCTGCGCGCGTTGACAACTCGTTCGCACGTCGCCGTTAAGGCATCTCCAGGCGTGTGTCCAGTCATTCAGCTCTTCTGTGCATCTCTGCACGACACTGCAGCGGCTACGGCGTCTGCCACAAGCCGCATCTTTACAAAACAAAAACAAAAAACAAAACACACACGCACACAGACAGACAGACAGAGAGACAGGCAGAGGCAGAGATGAAGAAAAGGGCTTTTGCTGCAGTCGGTGAGGCGGCTGCTCATTTGGGTTTTCCGCACTACTCTGTTCAGGCTTGCTTGAGGACACATTACAGTGTGTGGCAGCAAAGCTGCTCTGCTACGTCTAATATCTGCATGTGCATGCTTAATCGAAGTTGATAATACGTTTACAGCTGGATTGAAAAGGAGGTAACTGCAAAAATGGTGACGCCAGGCTGAGAAGACACAGTTAGATGTCAGTTCTTCCCAAGGATGTGCAACAACTCAAC
The DNA here is from genome assembly GCA_016785285.1 of Brachirus orientalis. Classification (NCBI taxonomy): domain Eukaryota; kingdom Metazoa; phylum Chordata; class Actinopteri; order Pleuronectiformes; family Soleidae; genus Brachirus; species Brachirus orientalis. The sequence continues at coordinate 452,642 of JAFBJR010000265.1, forward strand.
AGCAATTACCACACTGCTTTCACTGAAATATAAGGAAAAGCTGTACATATAATATTAATAACTCTGTCTATAGTGTGCTTTTAACAGTTCTCAAAGACCCATCACCATGGGTCAGAAACACAGAAATGTGCTTTATTTCGAACATGTGAACGAAATACGCTTAGAAAAAGAAAACCAAACACACAATCCAACAAACACAAAAAAGGAAATGAAGAAAGAAATAAAAAATAAAAAAGTGAAACATGTCCAAAAAAGAGTAGAGAATAAACAAAAACAGTAGAAGGAAGAAGCCTAAGCTTATTTAATAACTAACATTTACAAGTTGGCTTACAATTTACATCTTTGTACATATGCATAAACAATATAAAATAATATATGATCCAAAAAAATAAAAATAAACAATCTGTGAGACCAATCGGAGCCCTTTTTCCTCTCTGAACCTGCATGATGAAAAACACAAATGTCATAAATAAGCAAATGTAAAACTCACATCATTATAATCCTACTTTAAAAGCAGTAATTTAAAACTAAATTATTATTGAAATGAATTTCATAAGCAACTTAAACATAGCTAATTGTTTTCGGTGCTTTACCTCAGAGTTGTGAAATGTTTCACTGTTGAACAAGCATTTTCTGAACATAAAGAAGTTTCAAACCTTAAATAACCACTTTAGATTTCACTTTACCAAGATAATTATAAATATTGATTGATATTAACCAACATTTTCATTGGCTCTATCAGCCAACCCCTGAATCTACCTTTCCAGTCAGTGTGGTGACACAAACTGTGGACTGTCTCAGGAGAATTGGGTCCAGACATTCTCCAGGGTTTGCTGTTTACACATGACCAATTTGGATTGTTTGAGATGGTTTGGGTCAGATGTGTTCACGAGAGAAAGAGAGTCTTTGGAGCATCCAGGCGAGGTGGTGGTGCCAGGGCTGTGAGTGCAAGAAGGCAGAACACTCATCCATTTGCTCTCTGTGAATTATCAAAAGCGTCTGCTGCTGCGTCCTCACATGAGCTCACTCCGACATTATCCCGAGATTCGATTAGAGGCCTGGCAGGAGAACTTTTTAGAGATTCTGCGGAGTGACTTTTGTGGAAATTTGCAATCTGGTGTATCGTCCCTCCGGACAATCTCCGGAAAATCTCCAGACTTCAGTGCATGTTTGAAAGAAGCTTCAGATGTTTAATGTGTGTTTTTCCCCTGTGAACTAATGACTGGGTCCCCTCACACTGAAACAAGCCCTCTCCTCCCCTGTCAAGCACCAGTAACAACGACCGCTTCTCACATTTCATGCACAGAGTATCAGACTGCTTTAATTATGTATTCGACTTCCATGCATTTGTCTCTTTAGGTGTGTGATTCATGTCCTCACAGTGTGGTTATGTACTCTCTCCCCGCGATGCACTAGTGTGATACCCTGATTGGGCTGGGCTGTTATTCATTAACAATATGATATAACTTTCTTCATTCATAACATTACAAAGGTTCAGTTGTATCAATTTACATACATAGGAATGTGCCGATTTCTATCTCAAGTATCCTATTGGAGCCAATTTGGGAATTTTTTTAACTAATCAGAGATGGGCAATCACTCTGACCAGCTGTCAGCTACTTCTTCATGTTGCTCAGCTAGAGACTGTAGCAGGACTGTTTTTGGGGCAGCCTTGCAGTGGTATTTATTTCATGCTGCCTGTGTTTGCTACAATAATAATGAATATTAACAACAATAATAATTTAATACAGTGCCTTCTTCTGATTCACTCTGGTTTGCTGGGTCGCACTGCTCTGCACACACACACTGTATTAACTGTATTGACTGGAGCAGTTGCATGTTGCAATGTCAAGAGTTTAGCACTGCAACTAATGATTATTTTCATAATTGATTCATCTGTTGATTATTTTCCTCGATTCATTGTTTGGTCCATGAAATGGTGAAAAATGTTGATCACTATTTCCCAAACCTAGAAATGATGGATGTTCTCAAATGTCATATTTTTGTCCACAAACAAAATTATTGAGTTTTAATGATTTTTGTCATATGGACTGTGTGTGTGTGTGTGTGTGTGTGTGGAGCGAAAGAGGGTGCATCAGTTTTGTGTTATGGAGGATGAAACAAAGTAGACTTTGCTTGTTGGAAGAAATAAATGTCCAGACTCCTCCTGATCAAGCTAGTGTCCGAATTTTCTTCACCTGCTTGTAAATATCAAAAGGAAAAGCCAAAACCATATTTCATCAAACAGAGGTGGAGTTCTTTTTCGGGGCCAACTCCTCCGTTTGTTTTCATTTTAGGCCAGGGAATCAAACAGGCCAGGGAATGAGAATCACGGTGCTGCCCATAGTTGGCGCCAATTGGTCGATCGCAATTTCTCTAGGGTGGGCATGAAGCAGACTGGCAAATAGTTTGATTTCACTGAGGAAAAATCTGATGCGTCTAAGGAAGAGCATAGAACAGCGATGGATAGAATGTGCCCTATAGATGATGCTGCGATCTCTCTGATTTGGCAGATCATCAACTCGTTCCAAACCAAGCTATGGAGATTGAGCAATATATCTCAGAACCTGAGACACTTGATGACTCCACTCAACTGCCTACTGGATAGGTGTGAATGACAACATGATTCACAACAGTACCAGTTATGAAGTGATCACTGTGGGTTCTGTTTTGTTCGCTCCCTTAAATGTGTTTTACAGCAGTGATCCGCGTCTGCTGGCTCTTTAGTGATGTCCCTCTAGACTGTCCCTGACTGGCACACAGCAGCTACACACTATGTTCATTTTTTATGAATGCAGCTGGCGAAGAGCCTGACATACAGAATGTCTATGGATGTGTCTTCTGCCGAAATGATGTTGCTGTGGTTGCGTGATATCAGCTACCAGAGCGCCGTGAACAGATTTGAACATGTTTATGGTGATAACCTTTTCGCCGTATTCAGCTGTGTGCAGTCATATGTTGGACGATGTCTCACGCATCCTGTTGTATCTTGTTTTTTTTCTGCTGCAGAGGTGCCTTCTCGGTCGTTCGGCGATGTGTCAAGAAGTCCACCGGCCAGGAGTATGCTGCAAAAATAATCAACACAAAAAAGCTCTCAGCCAGAGGTAAGTGAAGGGGATGTACTGTACTTGTTTTGTGTCAGCAGAAAGCTGACGGCAGTAGGGGGCGACTGTCCACACCGCTGTAGCTGCTCCCTGGCGTTATTTCATCTGCATGTTAGATGATTTCCTTAAGAACAGTGAGTTGGGTGCTCTTTCTCGTTCTTGTCCTAGGAGATTCCTGAAAAGCTGGAGGTCACCTGGCAGAGCTGTGCTCCTGCTGGTGTGATTTAAAATGCATGCTGAGGTTCAGTCAGCCTTGGCAATTGTCTGCAACCATTTTTGGTTTGTTATGATTATTGCCGTTCTCACAAAGGACAGTATGTGCAATTTTTAACTGCAGCTTGTTCTGAATCAGATAAGAGATATTTAGGGCTTAAAATAAATATTGGCTTTGCCAACACAAACTATGGTTTTATGGTTCACAGTCTTTCACAGTTAGACATCTGGGGACACAACTACAGAGCTTAACCTACAATGGTTTAGTCACAGGGGCGTTACCTGATCTGGTCCAATCGAAACCGATTTTCTGGCTAAATTATCCTATAGAGCAAGCGCTGACAAGGTCTTCATGTCAAACAGGGAGATCAGATTCAGTGATAGTAAAAGACAGCGATGGCGTGAATGAGCAGCAAGCTGCCTAATCCAATAAGTCCAATAAGTAATACTCTATATATGCTTGTACACATAAATACCAAAGGCAAAGTTCAACTCAAGTAAATAATTGTAAGAAATGGTAATAGAAATTATTAAATGGTGGAAGTAGGGCTGAAACGATTCCTCTCGAGGCAGATTATCTGTGCCAAGTACTCGTTAAATACAGTATTACAGTATTTCGTACATCCGGGCAGTGTTCTGCCCAGATGGTTATTTCAGTTGCACAATGCGCTCACTTACGCAGAGGTTCTGGCAGGTTGATTATCAACGTGATCACGCATTCAGCGTGAGACACACACATTCTCAATAAGTTCACACGCTCACACGCCAAACATGACATTTCTCACAGTTAAGTGATAAATCTCACTGCACATAAATTAGTAATCTATGAATGGATGATGCGAAGGCAGATTGCTCTGTGTAGTCCATTCATTTAGTTGTTTTGAATTAACAACCTGTCAGCCAATCAGAAAATAGTATTTCTTATTGCTGGATAAAGTCTGAAAATAGGTTTCCGCTACAAGTACAAGCGCACGAATGCTGTGAATGCGTGCACAGGTTTCAGGGGAGATGGAAGTGAAAGAGCACAGTCAGGGAATCACTTCAAATACATCACTTAATTAATTAAGTGTCAGGAAAGAAACAGAAAACTATTCTTTCATTCTGGGCAGAAAATTACCAATGCTGTTTAAGGGGCCAATTTGGGGCCAAATTTTTTGCTCTGAAAGGCAAAAATAAAACAATTTATTTGGTGTAGTGTAGTAGTCCTGCTCATCAACACTCCCTCATCTCACCCCATGCTCCAAGTTCCAAGAGCCCTAGTGATCACTTAAGATGAAGTTAGTTTACACTGTGAACATGACTAAAGTGTGGAAGGATGAGATGAAGGCAACGAGGAGCAAGGAGAAGATACGCAGCATAAGAAACGACAAAATGTGTCAAAATTATGGCACTGCTGCAAACTAAACTGAGAAAAAAAACACAGTGCAGAATGTAGAATGTCCCAGTTTGATTACTCGATTAGTCGTCAGAATAATCCACAGATTACTCGATTACTAAAATAATCGATAGCTGCAGCCCTAGGTGGAAGTCAAACTTAATGTCTGAGATGTAGGTTGAAGCTGAGCTCACATTTATTACTTATATATGCTATATATATCCAAAAAATAACTCTATGATTCCACAGTATTTCCTTTATCAGATATTCTAGCCTATTACAGACATTTCAGGTTCATTCAGTGTGGTTAGTTTTCAATCCTCAGTGAAAGTGGTTAAATTAATCTGGATAAAATGATGTCAGATCAGCAAACTGCTTATGTGTCTAGACTTTTATGCTGGTGAGTCACAGTAATGTGTCCCCAGATCTCAGGTCTTACTGTGGCGAGTGTGAACAAAACTGACAAGACTGCATGTCTGTTGCTGTTGTTTGTCAAAGTAAGTGTCATACAAGGCCAGCTAAAGGTTGAGATGATATGAACTTCAGATCAGGGCCAGGGCTGGTGTCTCTCTCTATCTCTCTCTCTCACACACTCACTAACTAACCAACACATCCACCCTGGTCAACGTCCTTTTTCTGTGTTGTTTTTCCCTGTGTTCCCCTCTTTGAAAGATCTTAAAAACCCTTCTCACCAGGCGAAGTGATATTGTGTGCGTGTAGTGTTGGCATTTGTCCGGACCTAGTAACCCGGCAACAGCAGGGGTGAAACTCTTCATCCCAGAGACTGTCTGGCAGCGGGTCTGCTTTCTGTAAGTGTGTCTGCTCTGCATTTTTATCACTGTATGTGGCTGTTCTTTTCTTACTTAAAACATACCCCCATATACACACACACACACACACACACACACACTATGGTGTCCATGACTTCAGAGGACATTTCATTGACTTACATTCCCTAGAGACTTACTCTAACTTTCACCATAATTACTAGTGCCCTAACCCTAAACTTTACCTAACCCTAACATCAGCCTAACATGTTTTAACACGTCCACCTTAAAATGTTGGAATTTATGATAAGGGATTTTTGTCCCCATAAGGAAGACAAGTCCCTATAATATGACTGTATAAACAGGTTTAGGTCCCCACAACATAAGGAATACCAGGTTAAACATATTTTGTTTCACTGCCTAATGGTCATCACACAAAGCATGACTGCATCACACTCACACACTCACACCCACGATCAGTTGCATAGATGTAGAGCATTTACTAGGAATGTAACAATATGTTACAATCTCACTAACAGGGAAAGTGCATTAACAACTCCACAGTGTGATACTGTGATAGTAATTTGGCTCTGAGTAGTTAGTGAAGTCCCCACATCTATGCTGAGTGAGGTGGACTCTGATTGCTTGAGGCTGTGTGTAATTTCTTGCCTCTTCGTAGAGAGCTGGTTATAGTGTTTAACTATAGTATGTCTGTGACAGGATTTTAAACTGTCACCTTTCTTGTTTCTTGACAAGGGGAAACCGGAATGCTTCGGCATGTTAGATTTAAATGAAGTGTCCACAGTTTAAAAATCCTAAATCTCTGTCTCTCTCTCTCTCTCTCCCACATTTGTGCTTTTTTCTCTGTCGCCACAAACACCAATGCCTTCCATTGTCGCTTTACTAGATCTGTAGAGACAGCAAGCACAGTGCAGAGGGTGATAGGGACATGTAGGATAATGGCCAAATTCACAGTACCATTACATTCCGTATATACACAAGCTTTAGGTGTTTGGTTTGGTTTTGTGTATGTGTGTGCGCATGTGTCCATTCATTCATTTGTGTATGAATGGAGAGCAGGGGATTCAGCCTTGTTTTCAGTTAAGACAGATGCATGTTCACACATGGTCTGTTGTTTTGCATATAAACACCACAAGAAACAAAGATAATAGTAACAACCCATATTCTGTATTCCAGTGGATCACTTGAAGTGATAAGAAAACAAATTCAGAATAAGGTTGTAGTCAGAATATTGATGTCCTTGAAAGCATACTTAAGTCATGTGTATTGCTACTGTTGTCTGCTCATCATACATGGTGAACATGAGGATTAACTTTCGACACAAAGTTGCAAGTGCTGTATTTCACAAGAGAAGCGGTGATGACGGTGGCATCCGTTTACAGAAGTAGATAATGATAATTACTGTTAGCCTGAGGCAGCAGGGACTATCTGATAAAAATCGTGGGAAGCAGAAGTTCAGAGGGGAAGCAAGTGTGTCTGTCAGCTCATGTTTCTTTTACTTCAGTGGTGAAGGGCTCCCATGTGCTCCTGTGCACCCTGATGAGAGGAGATCATCGACTGGTCTCCTCTGTGTGGTTTTTGTCATTGGTCGTGAACTCTGCGAAGCTCACTTGTATGTCAGTGAAAGAACTTTAAAAAAATGCAACAAGAGAAGGATTAGAAGAAGATTCATATCTCTTCAGTTTCACTAAAGTGGCCCACCTCACTTACCTCACTTCTTGCATTCCCTCAGTCAGATTTATGAGGTCGGCACCTGGAATAGTTTTCCATTGATAGGATATTTTGTGTCATTTCTTGCCGCCTTCATTTGTAAGAGTAAAGAGAGCAAATAAAGAAAAACGACAGTCCATCATTACTTAAAGACATAAAATTTTCAAGAACTTTAAATGTATCTGCAATTAAGATACAAAAAGTAAGACCAAGAATTACTGCAGAGGGTAGAGTTACAACCCTCAGAAACAGATTTGAGATTTTGGGTTTCATCTACTGTAGTGCATAATGGAATGATAATTTATCTCCCGAATATGTATTTGACTAAAAGAGAACGTGATGGAGTTCTGGTCAGTTGACCTGGCCTCCACAATCACCTGACCTACGTCCAATTGAGATGGTTTGGAGAGTGAAGACCCTTTAAATGAACATCAGGAGGCAACTAAACTAGTCCATTAGTCTGTGGAGTTACCCCCCATGATGAACTTAAAGTCCTGGGCATCTACATTGGTTTCACTCTCCAAACCTGTATTTTATTTTGATCTATTCTGATGCATTGGGATCTGAACTGTTTTCCACTAGGATCTGACCAGGTGTCTTTTTAGATATTTTAAATTTTAATTCATGTATAAATGAAGAATCAGATATCCATATACAAATATACTGTTCATGTCTAATTGACAGGAAACCTCTGGGTAGATGTAGAACATACTGGAGACACTTTGTACAGTGCATCAGCAAAGTATTCACGGCGCTTCACCTTTTCCAGTTTTGGTTATGTTACATGGCTTCCAGCTTAGGGCTGATCAATTAATCGAAATTTTAATGAAATCACAATACGGTCTACTGCAATTTTCAAATCGCAGGAGGCGCAATATTTCCTAAAGCCAAAAATTGTGTCAGATTACCATTTTATATTAAATCTATGCACAACATTCTACAGACTGAAGAAAACATCTTTGTTTCTCACAGATCTACACAAATATCACACAATAATCATTTTAAATATGTTTCTCAAATGAAAATGAGAATAATTATGTAAAAATTACCATTTCCCCTCATATCTCAATCACATTATCACTCAGAATAATCGCAATTAGATATTTATTCCAAACCGTTCAGCTCTAATGTCAAGTCCTATTCCAGGTCTTCTTATCATCCATGAACATTGAATTAATCAATTATTTAAGCTGTCAGAGCATAAAATTGGTCCAGCAAATGTACCAGCCTGAATTTCACCATGTTTTTGTTGCTGTTGTCTTATTCTTCACTTCTGTTAGTTTTTTCTCTAATGTCATGGGAGCATTCTGAGCGAGTCGTTTCCATCAGACGCGTGAGATGGACATAGGAGAACACTCAAAGATGCAGCTTGATTTGTGTATTGTCATTTTTAGCTCCAAGTATGTGTCACATTCAGTGTCAACTGTAAAGTGGGTATATTTTTACACTGTTATTAAGTAAGGCCTTGTGATGTCAGAGGAAGGGAGGAGGAGGAGGAGGAGAAGGGGGAGGAGAAGGAGGAGAGAGGGGGAGAGGCTGGCAGCACTTGTCTTGTCCCACTGATAAATTATTGAGGTGCAAGGCTGCTCTGCTCTCACTGAGCATGGGCAAGAGTGAACTGGACCCTCACTCTCCTTTACTGTGCTTTCCTCCCTTTCTTAGTTTTCATGTGTCTCATTTTCCGCTCAGCCGCTGCTGTTTGGCTTCTTTTCTCCCTTTTTTTTTCCCCCTTCCTGTCTAGTCTTTTCCTCTTCTGTGTGAAAGGCTGCGGCATCGCAGGACATGCAGGCAGACGACGTGTGTGCATGCGCTTTCAGATTTTTGGTGGGCTTCTTGTGCACTGGCTGGAGGCTGATTGGCGAAGGGCAGATAAACGTAGTAGCACGGCGCGGTGAATGTTTAATGGGCACAGCTGTGAATATTTAATGAGAGGGAGAGAGGGAGAGTCATATATGGAAAGGGAAAGCTGTAGATATGAAAAGGGAGTGTGAGACTCTCAGGGTTATATTCGCCAAAGCATTAATAGGGCACTATAACACATGTGTGTCTTTGTGTTCACACAACATGCAAACCTTATCTTCTTATCAAGGCTTCTATGGTGTGTGTGTGTGTGTGATCCAGGTATTACTTATGTTGTGGGGACCTAAATCTCTATACATTATGTCATCAGTCACATTATGGGGACAAAAAGAAAGTCCCAAACATACATTATTAGATTTTAAGGTGCAGATATGTTTTATGTTTAGGATGAGGTTACAGTTGAGGTTAAGGTAAGCTTTTGGTTGTGTTGCCAAGGTAAATAAAGACAATTACCAAAACCTGGTCCTAATGAGGCAGAACCTCATTTCTTACCCCTGGATTCCACTGAATGCGTATGCGGCACATTACGGCATCAGAAGTGAGTTACACCGACTTCAGTCACTGTCTCAGCTTCCACTGACTATTTTTCCGTTGTGTACCAGCTATGTTGTTGCTCCGGCTGTCCGTTACTTACACAGAGAATAGACAAGAGTTCTATTTTTGCCCGAACGACGGACCACAACGCTATAATTCAGCAAAATTCAGCATGAGCAGGTCTGAAAGTCAAACACCGATTCATTAAAGTGTCTGGTTTATTTTCAGAATAAAAGCACCTGTGTTGACACCATACCATATTTAACTTAACTACCACAACACTCTTGCAAATCCAGCATTCTCTGGTAAGTCAGTGAAACATCTGTTTCTTGTGTTTATAGTACATACAGTATGTAGTTTTGGAATTACTGCGAGAAATCCCTGTCTCTGGCTTTCCTGAGCTGTGAATGCATCCGGTGGACGGATCAAGGGCACGCACCAGCAGTGCGTTACACCGACTTCAGTCCTTGGATTCCAATATGTGGAATCCTGGGTTTATCTGGTTAAGGTTACAAGTAAGGTATTAATTGTGGTTAGGTTAATGTTAGGCACTGAATGGTTTTGCTTACGGTTTTAAGGTGGTCTGCCTGAATGGCAATCACAGCAATGTCCTGATAAGTGTACTGTATCTGCACAAACCCTTGATTTTGTGTGTGTTTGTACTGAAGTTCAGTGTGAACAAGTTTCTTATCACCCCCACCCTCTGTCAGAAGCATATGGCATCATGTAGGAGCCAACTTGAATGAAAGTTTTCCATATAGCCATATAGCACTGAAAATGGGAAGGGGATATTGATGTAGGAAATGGTGAAAAGAAATTCCTCTGCATATCCAGACTTTAATACATTCAGTGTCAACTCCCACAACATCAAAAACAAAGAGTAAATTATCACACTAGAGTTTTGATGATCAGATGGTTATTAAAATAATTGCTAATAAATCTTTTATCAATTTAGCTGTTTAAAAAAGAAAAAAAAAATAATGTTTTTGTAGCTGAGAGTGGTCTTATTGTCAAAACCACTTCTGATGGTCTTTCACATCAAGACTGAACAAGATCACAGCTAGTTTATTTGAATAAAGGATTGGGACTGAGTTTAATTACTCACCCTGGATTTTCTAACTTAATATAAACCAGTTAAGTTTAATTTTATTATCAGTTAACCTCCCTCCTTCTTAAGTTCTACATAAATTGTTTGTAGCCTAAGATCGTGCCATCAGATATGTGGTTTTGTCCACCCTACAGTTCAAAAGACTGTTTAATAAACTAATCATCAGTATCTTGTGTATGTATCTTATTCTATGGAAATCACTTTGTAACATTATTTTGAAAAGTGTTATACATATATAGCTATTATTATTATTGTATTTTATTGGGGTTTTACCTGCAGAGACACAGCACCAGAGTAGGTGGAATGAACACACACATAGGACAACCTAAGCTATAACCAGATAATGCCTAACCTTAACCTGACCACAATTCACATTAGCCGTAAGCTTAACCAGTTCTTCAGAAATGAGGTTCTGCCTCATTAGGACCCGGTTTTGGTCTCCATAAGGACTACCTTTCCCACCAAGACCAGTGTTAAGGCCAGAGTTGGTTGTGAGATGGGTGCAGTGATTACAGTGTGCAGGTAAATATGTTGCCAGCAGTGAAGTAATACTGTTTTCTGAATAGAGAAGTTTTTATTGAGAGTTTTTATTGCAAGCTGCAAGACTGAGAAGGCAATAAAACAAGGTACACACGTGGGAGTGGCATCCACCAATTATATTTGCCACTCTGTGTGAGTGCGTGTGTGACATTTAGATCACATCACGCTGAGAATGCTCACACTGACGCTTGTCTCTCTGGTTTGATTTTCTCTATTCTTGGTTAGCTGTCACACAGCAGTTTTACCATATCATGTTTTACATTATATTGCGTGACCCACATACACAGTAAGTCCCCCCCCCCCCCCCCCCCCCCGTATTATCAACGCAATATCGGTATCAGCAGATATTGTATTTAAAATCTATTATTTTAAATACAATAATAATGATATAACTAATGACTACAACAGTAGACTGAATAGGATGCTGCCTCCTTGACTTCTGTGCTAATGCCGTCTACAGCTATTATGTTTTATTATTATTTTATACCTACACCTGCTGAAAAAGGAGCATGAAAAAGATTCTGTTAATTTTATTACAGATGACTTCTGCAGTTGGGCAAAAGGAAAGACATATACAGTATATTGGTACTACTGATATATAGGCAGACAAAGGCAAAAAGTCCAATATTGTGCATCTCTAAGAAATACCGAAAAGTATTTTTGGTCCAACTACAGTTAAATTAGAGTCAAGCTAATACTAAAAAGTCTAGTATGTAAAATATAGGGGATATTATTTTTGTTTGCCAGAAAATGAAGGGGAAAATAATTATCCGTCACTTTTGTATAATTTGATTATATGAATTGTAGTTTTTCATTCCCCCCCAGAATGAAACTTTTCTATTTATTTCTTTCAGCTCTGTGGAGGCCGCCGTTTATGTTTTAAAAGCTCACAATAGACAAACTAAGCACCTTTTGAGTTTTAATGCTAACTGAAGGCTACAAAGGTTCTCTAACACATTTGAAAGGCAAGAGTGAGATGAGAGATACTGTACATAGCTGAAACCTGCAACTTCACCAATAAACTTGAATTAAACTTTGTGATACCCAGAAATAAAAATCATACCAACGATCCCTTTGACTTCCATTGTTTTTCATTTTTGCTGCCGTATGTTGCAGGTAACACAAACAAACAAAAATTAAAATCGAAAGTTGTTGGATTAATGGATGGATTAATTGATTGACTGATCAAAAAGTCTTTGTTTATTCGAATATTGGATGAAGGCCAGGGAATGATCTTTCTTCTTGTCACGCACTTGACTCATGATGTCAAATAAGCACCTTGTTTCCATGGTAACAGTCACCTTTCCAACAGCCCTGATTGCATTAATATGGTCACCATAATCAGTGGGTGTCTTGCGTGGCGAATATTAACACAGTGCATTCAGATTTACCTTTGAAGACGTTGTGCCTGAGGAAACTCCTTCAGAACTATAAATCGGTTAAATTTTAAAAACATGTCTGAAAAAGTAACTTTTATTAGGCAAAGCCACAAGAAGGATCTTTTTAGATTATGTTGAGGAAGTATGGATATAATTTGAAATTGTTAACAGTTTTTGTTGTTACAGTTCTATATGAAATCATGATCTTTCTTCTCAAAGTGTCAGTCAATGGTGAGATAAGAAAAAAAAAGACAGCCCCTGAGCTAATTCAGAGGGAGTTATCTGATTAGTTGAGTGATTGTTTCAATTATTGATGGCTAGTCAACCATCAAAATAGTCATTAGTTGACTAATTTGTTTATTTATTTCAACCTTGAAGTCATCAGAGCCAGAGTCATTTGTTGACTTGTTTTGGATTTCACAAAAATGCATTTATTTTTTTGTTTTCTGAATACAGTGTTACTCTTCAAGGCCTGTTAATAGTCTCAGTAGTTAACCCCTTTTCTGCCCAAGGACTCTTATGTCAGAAACATTTTCCTTTGGAAGTTATATGTGCTGGTGTGGTTAGTCTGGTCAGTCTGACAGTCGGCCAGCCTGGTCTTATCTGAATTACTGTAACATTAGCTGAGATATAGTTTATATAGTTGTCACTTTGCATATCATTATTTTATTGGTATATGCCTTTGACTTTCAGAAAATGCAAAGCAGGTGTGAGCTTACCCAAACCAAGAGACCAAGCTCACAACCAAATATGGCTTTTAAAGCAAAGAAACACACAAGCACATGCACACAGATATAATGCATTTTCTAGCCCCTTACCCTAACCGTAACATGAATTAAATTCTAACCGTAAACCTAAAACCAAGTCTTAACTCTCAAAGAAACATTTTACGTACGGGTTAACAGAACAGGAGGACTAGTCAAAATGTCCTCACTTTCCCAAAATGTCCTCACTCAAAATATACACACACAAATTGGTGTCCATATTTGTTCTCAATGTATTTTTATTATCCCAGTTTACTACATTTAGTTTTGTTTTGTTTTTTACTCTTTTACCTAAGAGAAGGATGTTTTGTTCAGTCAGAAACCATCACATCCAGTTGTTCTCCCTTCTGTGTAATGCCTTTTCAGTTATGACATGGCAATACAATAGACACCTGCCTGCAGGCTAATGACAAAGTCAAAATTACTAGCTTCTCCCTCCCTGAAAGCTGCTCTGCAGCTCCAACAACAGTTTGTTGTATAATAAAAAATTCAGGTTTACGTTATTTGTTTGCAGTCTGTGCTCATGGTGACTTAACCACCACCTGCACAGTTTGCGTGTGCATAGCATGTGTGTTTGCTTGATGGTTACAAACACAACAGCCTTGTTATTATTGAAGCCTGCCTAAATAAAAGGATGTTATGCCTTGATACATTTTTGTGAGGGGTGGGCAATGATGCAGGTTTTGTGAAGGCCTCATGTGAAATGCTGCGCAACCTTCACTTAATCACCAATAGATAATCAGAACAAACTGAGCTGCCATGTTGTCAGATGAGTTGTTGTCAGTTTTGTAATATTTTCTTCTGTAAAGGTACAGTATTCAGGTTTTGTTTCTTGTAATAAGCTATAATTATTGAATAACCCTTCAGCATAATGTAAATCAAGTGATCTAAGAAAGCAAACGACACGTCTGCACCTCCTCTGGGTTATTTCCTAGCCTTTGCAAATTTCTACCCTGTCTCAGGAGATTTTGATCAATCGAGGGCCATTCAGAGAGGAAAGGGAACTCTCCTGTTGGCTGGTTTGCTACAAATACTCTGCATACAGGTGGAATGATTGCTACTCCAGCACTGGCATCAACTGCCACTGACACCTAAAAGAGCCTTAAATAAAGGCAGACAATAAATGCAATGTGTGTCTGCGTTGCTGCTGTTTTTCCAGTTCAGTGAATTGTGAAAGCTGGAGTGCTGTTCCAGTCATGTGATTTCTACACGTCACCCTTTGTATGTTGAATAATAATCTTCCACCTCAGTCTAGGGTAAAAAGAAAAATTGTACTGCACATAAAAAGAGGTTGATGGACCTGTTGCCCAAACTTCAATATAAATACCCCATTACTCACCCCATTAATGTGAGCAATAATCCACCTCAGGCTTTGATGCGTCTTTGCTCTCATAGTGGAAAAACCCCTCTTGAATCTACAGTATATGACTGCATGAGACTATACTATACTTTACTGTCTGCATGAAATGTTTGTATTAGTGTGAATCTCTCTTCATGTCATACTACTGTATAAGGACCGGCAGCCTGAACACACAGTTGAGGTCATCATCCAGGTGTGTGTGTGTATACCTGGTATTCCTTATGTTGTGGGGACCTAAATCTGTTTACAAAGTCGCATTATGAGGACTTGTCTTCCTTATGGGGACAAAAATCAAGTCTCCATTAAGTAAATTACTATGAGGTGCTGTTTGTAAAGTAGCTCAAGCTGAAATTAACGTCCATATTTTGCCACATTTAGCTTCAAACTACATTTAAAAAAGTCTTGTGAATTTTTTTAACTGTTTCCACATTTACACCAATATTTTCTAACTTATAAATATATCAGTTAGTTATATATATAAATATTAAATGTTACACCTATATGTTAAATATTAAATCTAAATATTACATTTAAATCTAAATGTTAATATAAATGTTTTGGGTGAAACTAGATGTGTAGCTAATATGCAAATTCGCACGGTCGTAAATCTGTTGTTTGTACTACTTTAGATAAGGTGATGTTTATCCTCACACACATTTTTCAAACATTCCCCTTGTGAGTAGTTCCTCTCAATTGCTAAATTAACATCCAGTGTAAACAAGGCTGTCATACCTCTGTTGTGATAATACAAAGAAATGATTGTTAAGAAAAGCCAAATAAAACAAATTTAGATGAGGGAGAAATGTTTATACTCGACCCGTTCGCGTGGTATATTAAGCATAATACACACAGGACTATAAAGACAAGGCCATTGATTGACATTGTCAAAAAAAAGCTAAACCAGAAGAGTCAGTTTCCCCCGCCATGTTTTTGTCTTTGTAAAAACGTGCTTCCTAAATTACCCACAATGCAACAATTTGCAGCCTTTTCTTTCGCAGGTATTTTTCGTAGTGATGCCGAGGCTTTAGAGATTATTTTCTACTTTTTTTGTCTTTTAATTTAATCTCATGGGCACAACATTCATATGGTTGAGTTGTTATTCCCTCATGCCTTCCTTTTTGCACTTTTTCTTTCATAATTTACTTTTTTCCTTGATTTGCTTTTAAAAATGGGTTAACACAATTAGTCCCTCAAAAGGTATAGTCATTGATTCAGTCAAAGGTTTACTGAATGACATGGTAAGGGTGACCTGGCAGAGTACTTGTGATACATCTAATTTACCTTTAATCTCATTTTGTATTTGCTTGGTCACAGCGCACACTATAGCCAAGATAATTGGAGGACAATACCCCCCCCCCCAAAAAAAAATTAACATTGTAATAAACTAATGAAATAAAATGTGTAGTTGCTGTTTATATTTAAGTGTGTTATTAGATTGTGGGGGATGCGCTGCTGTGTTTAACTTTCCAGCAAGCAGCGTCAAACTTTCACATGCTTGACAGATTTACACTCTGATCCGCTATTGTAAAAAAGAACAGTAATACTAAGAACATTAGTTTAGGGTCAGTGGACAAAAATGATGAGATGATGATGATGATGATGATGCAGAACTAATATTTTAGATTTTCTCCGTTCAAATTCGATGGAAAATTAAAGCAAGCAGTGGAGACCAACATTCCGACTAGAGATGGGTGACAAGATGGGTAGGAGGTGACAGCACCAGTAAGCACATATTTATTTAGTGGACCACATGTGTCTGTAAAAGTGCTGAAATTTACAAGGTTTCTTGAATGCATCTTCTTAGCTGTTCCTCTAAGCACATCATGCTGGAGTTTGTTGTGGTTTGTTTTATCTCGGTGAAGACATAATTTCTCGAAATTATGTCTGATGTAGGACCATAATTGAAAGTCTGCTTATATTTTAGCACCGATAAATAATGCTGTCAAATATTAAACAGGCGTTTTTACTAGAAATGCTCATCCCAGTCTCTTGTTCCAACAGTTTGTTCCCACATGGGGTGAATTGCTTTTTAAACAGCTGCAAAATGTTTATGATACTGTTTATCCTGCCTTTATCTATTTCTGTTTCACATCTCGAGTTATGTCTCCTTACCTCAATCTAACTTTCAATTTTACTTAAGTGATATTTTCAGACATAGAATTATTAAAACAGTTGATTACTAATCTCCTTTTTTATAGATGAATTCATTAATCAGCTTTATAAAACACTGTAATGTTGGCAGAACATACTGTATGTGAGACAGTACGAACAAATTCTTGTACCTTCAAACGAGTCAATGGGAAACTGAATCCTCTGAACTGAGGAGCTTGAGCTTACTAATCAATTTTTTCCCTGTAAACGGGTTTATTGTGGAGTTTTTCCCCCACTCGATGTGAGGGTCTAAGGGTAGAGAGGGTGTCACTTGCTGTACAGACTGTTAAGGCAAATTGTGTTTGTGATGCTGGGCTACATAAATAAAATGAACTTGACTTGTCTTAATGTTTGGTATTTTGGATGGTCTGCAATCCATTTCATGTTCTCTCTCTATTTTCTTCTATGGTGCCAGAATTCTTTCACGCAAAGGTCAGGACCCAACAATAACTTCATGCCACATCAATCACCTTCCTTTTTCCTCTCACAGTAGAAACACCCCCATCTTATTGAATTATAAACCCACTTCTGCCTTTTCCCCCACAGGCAGAAGTTTCAGTGAAGTAAAGCTGTAGTGGTATTTGTTATCTCATTGGTCGGAGTGAACTTTTCTAACTAAACGCTGTCATAGGTCCTGGCAGGGAGACACAGAATATATTCACAAGGCATTGCAGCAACATGTTGTTAATGGTCTCTCCCTGCAGGTCAGCTAAGGTCCTTTTAATGGATCAACTTAACTCGCCTATTGCGCCATTGCGCAAGACTGTGTTTCTTTAGAGAGGCAGAACAAAGAGGAGCTTGAGCTTACTAATCAATTTTTTCCCTGTAAATGGGTTTATTGTGGAGTTTTTCCCCCACTCGATGTGAGAGTCTAAGGGTAGAGAGTGAAGTAAAGCTGTAGTGGTATTTGTTATCTCATTGGTCGGAGTGAACTTTTCTAACTAAACGCTGTCATAGGTCCTGGCAGGGAGACACAGAATATATTCACAAGGCATTGCAGCAACATGTTGTTAATGGTCTCTCCCTGCAGGTCAGCTAAGGTCCTTTTAATGGATCAACTTAACTCGCCTATTGCGCCATTGCGCAAGACTGTGTTTCTTTAGAGAGGCAGAACAAAGAACATTATTCTGAAAAGCAAAGTGAAAGGGAAGGAGGAGACACAGTGTGTCACTGCATGCTCCAGTTGATTCACTCCAATATCTCTCACCCAAATGCACACACATACCAGACCATTGGGCTCTCATTTGAAAACCCAAATTGAAGAACTATGACTCAGCAAGTTCTCTTACCATAATCACAAGTTTGACTTGCAGAACTCAGAGCAAATTCTGGGGGCAGCCACAGGGTCACAGTGAATTCAACTTGTATGACAGTGTTCTGCAGAGGAGGTGGAAATAAAAGCCTTTTTTTTTTTTTTGCAGCCATGAAAACTGTCAACTCATACAATGCTTAACTTAGCCTCATTATGACTAATGGAAACTGTTTGGTTTTTGCATCACAGTCTGCTCTCAACAATTTTACAGTGATGTGTCATGTCTTTATTTTTTGTTAAAATGGATTTGATAAAATTGGCATTGAAAGAACATGTTAATGTATATTGGTCAGCTGCGTAGACTGTGATGACTGAACCAAAATGAAACAATCTCGTCTGTAATCTAGTCACCATCTGTCCCACATTAATGCTGTGACCTTGCAACATAGCTGCAGCTAACAACATTTAACATAACAAAATGTAATTTAGATGGACACTCATACTTTTATTTATGGGTGTAGTACTTGCACATTTTGGTCCACATAAATCAATATGTGATATAATTTTCTTCAGTCTTAATGTAAAAATGGTTCAGTATATACCACTGTAATACACTTTGCGTCGCAACACAACTACTGTGACAGTTTTGCCTCAGGTTTTCAAATAGTTTTTTTTTTGTCCACAATTAAAACCACAATTAACTGATTTTTTTTCAACTTTCACTTGGGAGTGAAGCTCAACCTTTACCTATATGACAGTTCATTGCAGCAATTGTCAATATCAACTGATTTGAAACCTTTTCTAGAGATATTTTCGGCCCATTTCACCATATTTTAATGTAGGTTCATATCTAAGAACTGCTGTATACAATTACAGGGGATTAACATTTTTAAATAGATTTAATCTGACTTGTGGCAACCTTTCACCTGTTTATTTATGCAGCTGGATTTATCATATTGCTTTTCAAACAAACTGTGAGGATAAGGCATTTAATTTGAGACTGTTGCCTTTTTTTGCTGTGTAAGACTTGAGCATTCAGCAGGCGACATCAGCCTCAGGTTTGGCCCACTGACACCAGGCTGACCTCGCTCAGTGACGGGGCTTTAGAGTCGAGTCACTCGTCTCCAACAAGAGGGCAATGATGGGAATGGGAAGAAAGATAGATCACGTAAAATCATTGTCAGAAATTTGCCTTGTCATGTCTTTGTATGCCTCTATCTGTCTGCGTGCCTCTGCCTCTCACTTTCTGACTCATTTTGTCTTGGTGTCTGCTTGGTGATGCAGAGCTGGCCGGGTCACTGTGATTCAGAGATGTAAGCTGGAGGAGGATTGGATCTATTTATAGTCTTGTCTGCTTTGGGCCACAATGACCCAAAGTCTCTGTTTTTCTTTCTGCCCGCCTGTCGTTTTCTGACAGACTGTCATTCAGTTTTCTCATATCAGTTGATCTTCCTTTTATCCTGTCTTACCCTGAGACATGGAGACCTTTACCTTCGCAGCTTCCAGTGTTTGAACAAGCTTTACCACACATTTCAGTAAAGTCGTTGAGATCCTCAGACACACATACTCATGTCTTATATTTAGAAAATCTTCATTTTCTTGGAATGTGCGAAAAACTGTTTGCGTCTATTTCCCAATGGCGTCAAACACTGATCCCAAGAATGAAATGAAGTTTTTATGATTTTTGTCTTTATTGTGCAAAACACATCTATAGAATGAGGGAAGACAAAGGCAAAGTACCAAAATGACAAAGAAAAGAAAATTTCAAAAACAAACAAAAACAATTATATAAAACAGGCATAAAAAAAGATTACAGTGTGAGTAGTGGTTGTCAAGTGTGTAATTTAGGTAATGGACATATATATATATATATATATATATATATATATATATACATATACTACCAGTCAAAAGTTTGGACACACTTACTCAATGAATGCAATGACAAAGTGTGTCAGAACATTTCACTGATAGTGTACACACACTGTATATTTTATGCTTATGTGGTAATTATAGTGGGGGGATGTGGTCATGTACGTGGCTTCCATCGGTTGATGAATACTCTGAGGTTTAGATGGGTTATGAATCTACTCCAGGTTTCTTAAAAGACTGATATATCATTTTTTGATAAGAACAGTTATTCATTTTAGTATTCACAAAGTTGAGCAAATGAGTTATATGAGTGGATATTTTTAGAATTCCAGTTCTGAAAGACTACTTTCTTGGTCGTAGTTAGAGAAATGAGAAAATGCAACAGGATAAGAATAAATAACTAAACAAATAAATAAGAATAAAATTTTCTTTAAAATTCTCTCAGACTATGAGCATGGGTAAGTATTTTGATATTTTTCAAATGCCAGGGTGTAACAATATGTTGCTGGGAGGTTAGAGATGATCTTACTGGCACTGGACAACATGCTGGACATAGAGGAAAACAGACAAAGGCCTCAGCTGCTCCAACCACTCAGATACATGGTTGGACCCAATGCAAGACTAATTTCTTGAATACATATTTTCTAATTACCTCCAACGAGGTTATGTTTTTTGCTAGTGTCGGTTTGTCTGTCCGTCTGTTTGTTTGTCTGCATGTTAGCAAAATAACTCAAAAAGTTAGGGATGGAATTTTGATGAAACTTTCAGGAAAGGTGTATAATGGGACAAGGAACAAGGATTTTGGTGGTGATCTGGATTGTCGTCTGGATCCAGAATTTTTTTTTTTCAAAGGAC
The DNA here is from genome assembly GCA_016785285.1 of Brachirus orientalis. Lineage (NCBI taxonomy): Eukaryota > Metazoa > Chordata > Actinopteri > Pleuronectiformes > Soleidae > Brachirus > Brachirus orientalis. Next base: position 473,507 of record JAFBJR010000265.1, read on the forward strand.
TCTAGTAAAGGCTTTGTTTTCATCCAAAGCATGAAAATCAATAGTGCAGTGATGTATTATTGATCACCGTAGTAATTAGGCAGTATATGCTTTGTCTCTGAAATGCCTTTATACCTATTGTTGATGACATTAACCCGAACACTGGGCAGCATGTCATAGAGAAGCTGTTGTGTCCCCTGGTTGTGTCTAATCATGCTAATATGCAGCTCTGCTGGGGGAGCAAACTTCCACATTTGTTCCAATCAGATGAGGGAGAAGAGCACATGGCAACCATGATCTTTGTTGACTCATGTCACTAGAGGCTCTCACTGTCACCAAGGACAGGATACACTAAATATTTGTAATGATGAGCCTTATGAAACAAACTAAAGTTATCAAACTTTAGTTTGTCCTTAGGCAGAAGTTAGTTAATATAGCCGGAGAAGGCAGATTGTTTTTATGCCTCAACCCCCGGAGACAACTGTCTCCACAGTCACTACTTTTCTGGTTTATCTATCGGTGTCTGTATGTCCTATTATTTTGAAAGCAACACTTTGATGGTACTGTATCTCTTCAGATTTGGTGGTGAAAGATCACTATTTGTGGGCTGTCCACATGTCATCTCAGTAACAACTCCAGGTAATCCGTTCAAATGTGGCACATTCACATCCACAAGACTCAAGGATTGCCTGATCAGATTTTGGTGGTTACAGGTCAAGGTCAGAGTGACCTGGCAAAGAATGAAAAAAAGGAAAACCCACTGAAAGTTGAACTATTTTGTTGTTTGATGTTCCTTCTTATTAACATTTGTAACAAACATTTTGAATTAGCATTATTATTGCTCTTTGGCAAAGATTTGTTTATTAGTGTTGTGAACTTTTTACAGTTGAAATAAACAGATTTGATGTACTCTGTGAGAGGTTTCTGGTCATTTTAGACAATGGTAGTAGCTGTGCACTGTATTGCATTGTACAGAGAGATGTTCATGTTGTTTTCTTATGGTTTTATTGAGCTTTGTTTGTTTCACTTTTGCCTTAAACCAGTGTATCTCCTATATGCATTGAGGAGTTTCAATAGTGAGGGAACCCTGAGCTTTGTAATGTACTATTTCTGCCTCTGTATGGAAATCTAATATATGAAATTTGGTGTCAAGGACTACATTTGTGTGTGAGATTGAATGGCTTCCACCATAACATTTTGAAATCACTTTAATTCCATTAAGTGTACGTTTACAAAAGAGAGTGTTTCTACGGAGAGCCTGCAGTTACCTTCCATGTTCGACACTGATCAGCTTTTTCAAATAGTTTTTCTTTTCTTCAAATAGTATTTAATCTTCTCTTTATAATTTATCCCTTTGGAGCATGCACATATTCTCTCATCTTTCTATTAAAATTCCTCACTTGGCTTCTAGTGTTTTAAGAATCTAGCTGCCTGCCAGAGCTGCATGCCATCACAAGCATATTAATGCTGACATCTTGGGCCATGCATTGAAAAATAGTCCCACTTTTGGAGTATAATCCAAATTCTAAGAATAAAAGCAACCAAAATAGCCCTGTTTGACTCTGAGAAGAAAGTTCAGGAATGTCTGTAGTTTGCTTTGTTTTCTTGTCCTGGACAGATTCAAGCGTGCTTGTGAGGTCTGAAGCACGACGTGAAACAACAGAGGCCTGCGTGCTCGTGTTCGTAAATGGACACTTAGAGGATAAAAGCTGCAGCGGATTGGCTTAGCATGTGGGTCAGAGGGTCAGAGGTGTGAGATCAATCTGGGGTTTTATCCCTCTCCATGTTTTTCCTGCAGGAACTTGATGGTGGTGAGGACAGCAGTTTTTATAGGAACTTTATAGCTAGTTGGGTCGCAAGTTTCTTTTTCTTAACTGTTTTTTTTTAGCAATAGTTGGTTAATCATGGACACTTAGTTTCTTAGTTCAGATGTAAACATTTTACATGGCCAGAATGTTTGTATTTGCATTCATTTATTATCACATTTAAAAATAAGTCTGTATAACCTCTATGAAAATATGAAGAATATGATCAAAAACCCTACAGTGGCTTTAAAACTGACATTCTCGTGTAATAAGATTTTTTACAATTCTTTCTGCATTGTTAGATACTGCACATTTGAAAAGAAATGGTCTACATGCAGTAGCGACATGGCTGTCCTCTGCACAAGCTTCGGCATAATGCTCCAGTGAAGTTCATCTTACCTCACATTCGTTTCCCTCACTTTAGCAACTTCTTCTGCTTGTTAGGTTAGTGTTTTGATTGATATGCGCCGTGATTATACAGCATGTGATGATTATATTATGATTATATAGCATGTGATGTCCAGATAATGACTCGTGAATGGAAGGCAACAGGCATAATGCATTTATTATTACATGTTAAATTGAATTCTAAATTCTTAATTACCATGAAGTGATTAAAAACAACTTTGTGGTCACAGCAAGGAGCGCATTCTTGTCATTGTCATGTTGCAAATACTTTGCTTGCACAGAAGACCACAAATGACATTATCAACTTGATGTCATTTGCTCAGTGTTTGTTGTGGAGGAAGGAAATGCTCCTCTGTGTTTTTCCAGTCAGGCTCTGGATTTGAACAAACTGCAAATTTCTCTCATCTCAGGTTTACTCTGTAGGTGGATTCTTACTTTTTTTTTTTTTTTTTACATACAACTTGAATGATTTCCTCTTTGAAAGTGTCCTAGTGTGGGATTTCTGATGTTGTCCATAACTAACCAACCCAGCTGTTGCATAGCACTTAGTGTACAGTGAGGGCCTGATGCTGACTCATCACGGCTCAACTTGCTTACCATACATATTTTCATCTCTTCTGATTTAAAAAGTTTAAATGGGATCTCTTCTCTTCTCTTCTCTTCTCTTCTCTTCTCTTCTCTTCTCTTCTCTTCTCTTCTCTTCTCTTCTCTTCTCTTCTCTTCTCTTCTCTTCTCTTCAGCAATAATTACTCCAGCACTAATTACGCTGATTTGAACATTTGTGCTGTTTTGAACATTTGAATTTTCAGCCTGGTATGATCTATTTACTACTTTCTATTTTGTTTGTTGCTGTATCTGTTCAGTTAAGGACATATGACAGAAGAAAATATCATCATATCATCAGGTAGAACCAGCATCTTGAAAAATTTACATAATTGATGATCAAGTCACTTTTTAACAAATGAATCAGCTGATTAGCTTAGATTGTTACAGCTCTGTGTGTTTTGTTTTTGTATTTGGACATTTCTGGAAGAAACCAATGCGAATGCAAAATTCTTAAAATGACAGCGCTAGTGTTTTTGATTATCTTGATACCATGACACTGCCATGAAGCGCACACATGAAACCACACAACACCACACACAGACCATCAGCTGGTGTGTAGCAGCAGAGTCCAGCATAAAGTTCATCCGTATCATTCCTGGAGCTGTCTGTATCAGCCCTACTGTCAATTTGTCAGTCCTAAATGTACAGCTACACACACACACACACACACACACACACACACACACTCTTGCCATTAGAATCATTAACTGGACACTGATTATATTAAGGCCGGACCCACAAGACTAATTTCACTAAGTGCAATAAAGCTTGTGCTTTGTGTGTGTGTGTGTGTGTGTGTGTGTGTGTGTGTGTGTGTAGTATATACCTGTCTATTTGTGAAGCCTCCCAGCTCGGCTCATGGTTTGCTTTGTTGTACCTTTATTCATTTTATCTTCATGTTGAGAATATTTTTGTGTGCCCTTAAGTTTAAGTCCGTTTGATTTTAGTTATAATATGGCTGTTGGCATTGACAGTACAATATATAGTGAAATGCATTTGCGTCTGTCTGAAAACACTTAATTACCTAAAATTATTCAATTTGATAGACAACGTAATTTATAGTAAAAAGCCATGGCACAAATAACAGAAACTAATAAAATGGTTGCCAAATAGACTATTGTGTGATGGTGGGTTAGGGTTAGGATTTAAGTAGGGCTGAGTGATTACTTGATTAAATGCATTCATTTGAATTAATGGTTTTGGACAATTTGTTTTTAATGAAAATCTATTCTATGTGTGTTTGTGCCTTTTGTAGCCTTTACATTAATACAATGTAAAAAAAAAAATTCAAAGATTAATTTTTGTATTAGAGGTAGATTTAAATCTAATGTGAAATTTCTGTTTATAGAAGTGGTTTATCAAAAAGAAGTTTTTCTCAAGAGATGGCCCCTTTTAACATAGTTTGAAGTGAGTGTGAAGTTGCGCTGTGCAACAGTCAGAGAGAAGTGAACATCTCTCATTTCCTGAGAGATATATATGTTCAAAATAGGGAAGTAACGTCTCCGGGATATTGTTTTGAAGCTAACAGAACATTTAAAAGTTAAATTTTAACTCTTGTTTACAATGGGAGGACCTGACATTTGCTCACAAGCATATTCTGGGTTTGTTTTTGGTTGCACTTCAACCCCAGGGGGAAATTCATGTTAAGTTTCATAGTTAGAATAAATACAAAGTTGTTTTTAATTTTAATTACTTCCTCGTATGAATAATGCGAAAGAAAAAGTTGACTAAAATCAGTTTACAAAATGTTTTATTAAAAAGGTGATACTGAACATCAAGTCAGGTTTTTTTTTTGCGTTCTTTGTTACACGTGTACGTAAATGTAAAAGGTCTGTGGGTAAATAAATAAGTTGCTCCTGGGGGTTTTGTCACTGTAGCTGCTGACCAAATAACAAAATAACATAATGGCTTGTTTTAGTGGTGCTAATGCTTTCTCCTTCTTGACATCTGCTCTGTTCTGTCCTCAGATCACCAGAAGTTGGAGCGGGAGGCGAGAATCTGCCGTCTGCTCAAACACCCAAATATAGGTGAGACAACAAACTAATGGATCAGTGGAACAACTGTGTTGAAACCCAACTCTGGGAGAGGATTTATAGAAATAATAGATTGGTCAAACTTGTCTCACAGACACTAACACTGCTGCATTTATAAAAATAGCAAAAAAAAATATTAAAAAAAACAATACACTCGTCAGTTCAACACTGTCTTTAAAGCTTAAGTGTGTAACTTCTGCCACCACCTTAGCCCAGGCTTCAGTTAAGCCTGCAGAGCTCAAACCTTAACCTAAACTTCTATTTCACAATTTGTTTCACTTCACTCCAATTTCAGAGAATTAGTGGTAATTCCTTAACATAAAGTTGCTGCTGCTTTCTTGTATGGGACTTAATCAGCACTGTGTGAACTTGACAATATTGGAATATCATTCCAAAAAGACACTCATCTTTATTTCAAACTTACACACCACAGCTTTGACGATAATATGTGGGAATATTTTTAACAAACTCCTGAACATGATACCCAGTCGTCAAATCTCCTAAAGAGAAGGACCATGCTGTAAACGTGGGGCTGGCTCGAGCATGCAGGAGACAGGACATTTGCCCATTCGCTCACTCACATGAGCTCACTTGTACATTATCTGGGTGTTAAACTTAGACTGGGAGCTGGCAGGAGAACATTTGCATTCCCACATACAGTTTTCGGGCTTCAGTGCATGACTGAAAAGCAGTTTGGTTTCAGATCAGGTGACTGACTTAGTCATAGTTGCTCACTTCTTTGTCCTTATGTTTTAGGTTCATTGTCCTGGTATGTACTTCTCAAATAGGATTAATTAGCAATAATTACAGCATTTCCCTGAAAAAGGAAACTTCACAGTCATAGTTTCATAGTAGGGCTACAATTATTGATCAGCTGCTATATTAATCTACAACTATTTTCATCTGTTTGATTTCCTAATTTCATCCTCTTAAATGTGAATATTTTCTCTTTTCTTTGCTCCTGATAGTTCACTGGATAAATTTGGTTTGTGGGCAAAACAAAACATTTGAGGATGTCATCATTTTGAGGATTGGGAAACACCCATCATCATTTTCCACCATTTTTCTGCATTCTGTTGAGGGAAGAACCTGTCGATTAATCCAGAAAATAATCAACAGATTAATCTATCATTAAAATAAAAAAAAATGTTCATTGTAGCCCTAATATCTGGTTTGAATTTCAAGTTTCGTCTCATTGTTCATTCCTGCCCGTAGGAAAATCAGACAGTTACGTGGTCATGACATGGAGTCAGACGTTTGCATAATGTTGTTGGCCTGAAACCAAAGAGGTGAAGCAAGTCTGAACACATGCACAGTCAGCTGGTCACTCCAAGACTGTAACCTCTCCTACACTAAAATAAGTGGGCATACCAGGGATTTTTAAACCTGAGTGAAGCCACAAAAAAAGGCCCATTGGTGTTTTTTTTTTCCACTCGTGTTACCTGTGTGTGTGTGTGTGTGTGTGTATGTGTATTATGACTGACACGCTGGGAACAAAAGAAATGGGTAGAAAAAACAACGACTCCATAAACCTCAGTGATAATTTCTCACTCACTCATTTTCTACCGCTTTATCCACTAAGGGTCGTGGGGGGCGCTGGTGCCTATCTCCAGCTGACATAAGGTGAGAGGCAGGGTACACCCTGGACAGGTCGCCAGTCCATCACAGGGCCACATAGAGACAGACAACCATTCACTCTCACATTCATACCTATGGGCAATTTCGAGTGTCCAATTTACCTAGTCCCCAAATCTGCATGTTTTTGGACTGTGATAATTTCTGATTGATGAAATAATTGATAGTAATGCTGTCCTAAGTTTTTAATAGTAAAGATCACTACAAACATTAATGTTAACTGCTATGTTTACTATGGGTGTAGGAAAAAAAATATATACAGTGAAATATTGCAATATTTTGTCTGTGTAGATTCTCATTCATCCAGGTCATGGTAGTCAAAGGAGCTAAGTTGTAAGCAACTGGACTTCATTTTGGAGCTTGAAGACGTTTCACCTTTCATCTAAAAGGCTTCTTCAGTTCTGGCCTGATGATGGGAAACCAGGAGCTATACCTCTGGATTACTGGAGGTGGAGCTGTAGACCACACCCCTCAAGTTCACTACGTCAAGTCCACCAAGGATTGTGAGGTCCTTGCCGGAGAGGATGGAGGTCATGTCACAGAGGTCTGCAGGAAACCAGCACACACTGACCAATACCTACTCTTTGACTCTCATCACCCATTGGAACACAAACTGGGCTTCATCAGAACCCTACAACACCGGGCGGACAGCATCCCTTCCAAAGCAGAAGGAAAAGAGAAGGAACATGCGCACATCAAACAGGCTCTAAGAACTTGTGGTTACCCCAACTGGGCATTCATCAAGACTGACAGAAGACAGGGAAAAGAAACCAAAACACCGACTGACACCAAGAAAAACAACAGAAGGAACCACATGGTAGTGCCCCATGTATCTGGTCTATCTGAAAAACTAAGAAGAATCTTCAGCAAGCACAACATCCCACTATACTTCAAGCCTGGCAACACCCTCAGACAGAGACTGGTCCACCCCAAGGACAAGACCCCAAGACAAAACCTCAATAATGTGGTTTATGCAGTACAATGCAGTGAAGAGTGCCCAGATCTGTATATTGGAGAAACAAAGCAACCACTTCACAAACACATAGCTCAACACAGGAGGGCAACCGCATCAGGACAGGATTCAGCAGCACATCTGCATCTAAAGGAGAAGAGACACTCCTTTAAAGACATGGACGTGCATCTTGGACAAGGAGGACAGGTGGTTTGAGAGAAGAGTGAAGGAGGCCATCTATGTCCATTTGGAACAACCAACCTTGAACAGAGGAGGGGGTTTACGTCATCATCTATCTGCTACATACCATTCTGCCTTGAGATCTCTTCCCAGGAAGTTTAGGAAGTTTAGTTTAGGAAGTCTCGTTCTCTGGATCAGGTGTCCACGACTCTCACTCCAATTCACACCTTGACGGGTGACTTATGTGACCCTTTGTGATGAGGGGTGTGGTCTACAGCTCCACCTCCAGTAATCCAGAGATATAGCTCCCGGGTTCCCATCATCAGGCCAGAACTGAAGAAGCCTTTTAGATGAAAGGTGAAACGTCTTCAAGCTCTAAAAAGAAGTCCAGTTGCTTACAACTTAGCTCCTTTGACTATTGCAATATTTTGTGATATTTTGCATGGCAATGTTATATATCGTTTTTTTTAGCTTACAATTTTAACAATTTTAACTGATGTTACAAGTAAACTTTTTGTGAATTAGCATAAAAAATATCAATTGATGTTTCAGTCCACTAGATGGTGCCAAGTGCTCACTCTCACTAGAGTTGTTCACAATATATGATGTCACAAAAACTTAGCAGTTTGGAATATTGTAATAATATAAACGTGCATTGCAGAGTCATTTGACCTGGGAAAGTGAACGCCAGTTAAACTTGTTTGGAACTAAACAGGCTCTTGGACGTGTAGGAATGGGTATACGTTTATCTTAAGTGCTCTGTGTTACCTTTATGTTGAAATGTGAGTATTCTGCAACCCCTGAAATAAAGAAGCAGAGTGAAGCAGAGTGAAGCACCAACAGTGTTTGAGTTTGACACTCGAGACTGGGGTAAATGTCCCTTTTCTAACGATCAGCATTAATCTTTATTTATTTTCCTTCCCTTCCTTGTCCTTTCTGTAAGAATAACATGTAAACACATTTATTAAGCTGTTTTCATATAGGAAACAAAATTGGGTGAGGACATTTTCTGTAAAACAGTAGGGACATTCTGGTGAAAGGTGGTCAAGTCTGCAGGAGGCAGGACACTCGCCCATTTGTCTGCTGGGAATTTTCCAGAGATCTTCCTGCTGTATTCTTACATGGGCTCTTTTGGTAATTTTCTGTAAACACTGTATGTATGTAGGGCTGTCAAGAAAAGTTTTAGAAAATGTCTGCTGTCGGACAATTTCAGGAAAATGTCCAGACTTCACTTTATGTTTGTTTTCCCTTTCTTCCTGTGACATGTGCATTTCTATGCAGTGTTGCATATTTTAATGTTTATTATTTCCCTATAGGTCAACACACAGAGAAAATGTGCATATTTTTAAAATTCCATATTATGTACTTTGCAAGGAGATGATTATTCTCAACTATTGTGAATAATAAGACATCTATTTTTTTTAAAGAAATTGTCCTCACTTTTAATGTTGTGACATGTTCAAATTAAACCTAACCACAAAGTAAGGCGTAACAGCCCGACACTGGTGATAAAACTCAAGCAATTTGAAAGCTCACTGCCTTCCACGCATTTGTATACACACAGAGAAACATCTCTGTTTCTTTGTGGCTGATAATTAATGTTATTAAAATTGTCAATACTCTCTCTGTTTTTGTCTTTCTCTCTAGTACGACTTCATGACAGCATCTCAGAGGAAGGTTTCCATTACCTTGTCTTTGACCTGTGAGTAAATCTCACTTACACACACACACACACACATTTATTATAATAAAGAGTGAAATGAAATAGAACACAATAAATAAAAAGAGTCAGGATATAAATATTGTACAACAAAACATTAAATATGTTTTATCAAAATATGACAAAACCTGTTGTCCAGTCACATTTTCTCCACTCTTGCTTTGCACCATATTCTGTATATTCTAATTAGGGCTGGGGCTGCAAAGATTAGTCGATTAAGTTAATTAATTGATAATTGATTAATCCATATAACAGCGAAATCATTAAAACTGAATCATTTGGTTTGTGCACAAAACAAAACATTCAAAAACATCATAATTTCCAGGTCTGGGGAACACTGATCACAATATTTTGACATTTTCTGGGGAGGAAAAAAATGGTAGAAGATGAATGGATGAATGAATACTATTATCAAGTTAAAAATGTAATTGGTTAAAAATGTACATAATCCATGTATAAAATGCAGCACTATATAAACGTTTTATTCGTTTGAAATATACAAAATATAGCATTAATTATACAAGTGCATTCAAAAGTGTCAGAATATTAGAGGTAATGTTTACCTCATCATTTCTAAGTTCGACATTGTAATGAAAACTGCAGCGGGTCAAACATTCATGTGAGTGAGTTCTGCAGAGGCTTGTATTATTAGCGACCAGCCATGTGGCCTCTTTAATGATTGTTTAGAGCAAAGGAGACACCTACACATGTTGGACCACTAATATCAACATTAATCAATATCCCTCCCACACATCACATCAGAGTCACTGAGAGCTGCTGTCATGATATTCTTTGTGTGTGTGTTTTTTCCCTTTGGATGAAGAGAAAAATAACATTGTCTGTCTGCAGTGTCACTGGAGGAGAGCTGTTTGAAGACATTGTTGCCAGAGAGTATTACAGCGAGGCAGATGCCAGGTACAATATGTCTTTATGTTCATGTGTGCGTGTGTTATAAATTGCTTTTTTTTTTCTTTTTTTTTGAATATAATCTGATATGAACTGTTTGGTAGCAAAGCAGAAGTAGTTATGAAAGCACAAAACGTTTTGCTATTTTAATGTATGTTGATGTACTTTGTGCTGTGGGAACAGAAGAAATGCCTGAGCTTAGTACATGGTGTTCACTTTCTCTTTGACCATGTGACTTGAAGGTTTTAAGTTTAATCTCATAAATAAAGAATGTCAAAGCTGTCCTAAGTCCTGAACCCTCACTTTGAGCCTTTTTCTGTCAGAAGTTACAAGTAGTTTTTGCAGTGTAACACATTATCTGGGCAAGTCTCAACACTTTCATAAAAATATGTTACTGCTTCACTGTTGTGAATTGTTAAGGGCCCGTGAGGAGAACCGAGTTTTCCAGGGTTCTGCGAACATGCCATGTCTGTCAGTCAGTTCAGCTTCCCATGTCAGCGCCTGTTTGTTCGACGGACTGACAGAGAGTCAGGAAGTGGGTGTGCTCCCGTGTGTGTGTGTGTGTTTGTGTACATACGAAGGACTGAGAGGAGGAGAGAGACTTGGCGGTGGCTATGGCCTGTGTTAGGGTGTACAAGCAAAGTTGCTGCAAGTAGCTTCCTTACAATGGTTACTAAAAGTGTGATGAAGTAGGACAAGGCTACGGTAATCTGATAGTCCTTGTTTCAGCTGTAGATGAAATAGGGTGAGTAAAATGCTGGCATAACAATGGCTAGAGGAGATAAGCGGAATTAGATGTGCAGTTCAGTTTTAGTCCTAATTTGGACACAATGCCACAGGCTTTTGTGTTGATTCTGTCTGACAGCGATGACACCAGTCTCCCAAAATCAGTCTCTACGCGCCCTCCTGCTGATGACCCCAGCCTCACCTTTACTGTGTCAGCCTCAATTTAATTTAAAAGTAATAATGGTGATTTAAACTGTGCACCAGACCAGCTAGATTACTGATATGCAAGCTCAGGACAGGCTTACGTAAGATTCTCCAAACCTGTGTCAACACATACACAGGCAAACTCAGACACACGCAGCTATTCTTCTTAGGACACTGTACTGACTTCCATTCATTTGGACAGCCTTAGCGTTATCCCTAACCTTCATAAACCACAATTAAAAACTTTTTTAACCAGCCCTAAACTCTGCCTCATTAGGACCAAGTTTTGATCTCCATGAGGTCTGCTGGTCCTGACAAGGTCAGTGTTCATGCCAGAAAAAGGCCTCAAAAAGGTAGCAAAAAACACATCTCCAAAAAAATTCCACTTCAGAAAAGATTCTTTTTTTTTTTAATAGATAGAGAATGATGTTATTCAGAGAAAAACGGAACATAAAGCATTCACAATTTCTGACTTGGATGTCAGAAAAAGAAAACAATTACATTAGATGCAAACCATTAACCATAAATGTCATATTAATGGTTAATCCTCTTTTTAGTACAGGCAAAGGACTGAGTGTTGCACATGTCCATCACACTACAGCAATCATTCAAAGAGGACTTATTTCAAAATAAATATAAAACTATAACGATTTGGCGTTATTGTTTTTGTAAATAAACAATTACATAGTTGAAGCAATATATATTTTTGAAATGGATCTTAATGGCAAGATAGCAAATGCATCAGGAGAAATGCATTATTGACAGCTTTTATTGTTTAAAAGGGAAAAAGAAGACCAATTGTGATCAATATCAGTAGATAATCAACGTTGTGATGTCAGCGTTAGAGAAGGGGGAAAAAAAAACCTTTTGTCATGCAGATACTGTGGACGTGATTGATGTGTCCCTGCTCTGTTTCTCATCCGTCTCTGTCTCCTCCAGCCACTGCATCAATCAGATCCTGGAAAGCGTCAGTCACATCCACCAGCATGACATTGTGCACAGAGACCTCAAGGTGAGTGATCATACACCCAAGCGGTGATCACAGAGTGCCCTACAACATTTTCTGAAATACTAGGGAGATTAAAAACAAGGGCTATTTTTGGCATAGACGATGGCATGATGTTAAAGAAGATGCAAGGCATTGGTGGAAAATCACAATGGGTCTGAAGATGCACAATGACACGCTCGCACAGACGTCATGCAGTGACGTTATTAACAACTTAAGAGATGAGCGTCATCTCTCTCATCACCTGCCTGCTCCTCCTTATCTCTACATCTATAGACCCCCTTTATTTCATCCGTCCCCTCTTTTTTTCTCTCCTTGCCCTCCCCTCCAGTGCCGAGGAATGACGAAAGCAGACCAGCTGCTATTTATAGCGGGTCTGTAGGTGAGATGAGGGTCAGTGACGATTTCCCTCGCAGCAATTTTGTTCACCCTGAGCAGAAACTAACAGCACCCTCAGCTGTGCTCATTCATTTTTATAATATGGCAAAGGAGATTTACATTATTTTACCCTATTATTTTGTCCTGATACCAATTCCACTTTTTGTTCAGTACATATACTGAAATGATTATTTAATGACTTTTATGGGTGAATAAATGGATATAATAATCTGTTGTTATAATGTGAGTGATGCAAATTAAATTGCTGTTTTTATTTTTTCCACCTGCTTAGGGAACCCTGTGTAAAAGATGTTGATGAGGAAAAAAGACAACAATTATTGTAGATGAGCGTGTGTTTAATGTACAGTAAATATGTACTGAGCAGAAAAAAGGTAAATGCAAAATTTTATTTAATTCTTCAAGCTTTATTGACCTGCTAGTGAGAGAATATAATCTGAAATGTACAATTAAAATATTTCAAAAATAAAGACATTTTGCTTAAAATATTTGTGCTGTGGATATAGCCATGTTGTGTCAGTGGCCACAGTTTCAATGTTCAATGTTTTATACTGATTACAAAATGTCTTCAATCACAAAAGCTAATATCCATCTCATTTTAAATCTTAAAGCTTGATTTACAAAATTATATTGTAACTCAAATAACAATTACAATATGTATCACAATTAGATATTTATTTTTAATTGTTCAGTCTTAATATCAAGGTCCTGCAGATAATTAATCAGTTGTGACATGTCAACCTGTTTGTAGAGCATCATTAGCACGTACATGTGTGATAAGAACTTCGTAAAATAATAGAAACAGCCTTTGTGAAGAAAAAAAAAACGGTTCACATATGCTGTGACCTATCTTCCATCCTCTAAAATTGTATATGCCACAAACTCTTAACTTTTTAGGAAAGATGTAGCTGCTCAACACAAGAGGGCTGACAAAGTTCATATCGTGGACGTCATACATGTCAGCCGGCCAGAAACACATCTCGGATTTAAAGAATCCTTCCAGTCTTCAGACAACAAAAACAGGATTTCCTGTTGGCAACTCTGCATGTGACATCATCTGTATTGTAGCCACACACATACTAATAATGCCAACAAGTGTGCCACACACACACACACACGTTTAGTGCGTCTTGGCTGGTGGCAAGCTGGGTCGCCATGGTAACTGTAGGGTGAGGTCACCCGGCTGCTGCAGTACCAGCGGAGGGACTCATTATGCCACCTCCCTTCTTATCTATCTCTATCTGTCTTTCTCTGGTCCTTTGTTGCTTTTTCCCCCAGCACTCTGTCCTCATTCCTTTCCTCCCATTGTCTCTCTCTCTGTCTGTCTCTTCCTGTCTCTTCCTGTTCTTGTTTCACCTCTGTCTGAGTGAAAGAGGAAAAAGAGAGGGATGATGATGATGAACCAGATGAGAAGAGAGAGAGAGAGAGAGAGAGAGACTGACAGATAAGCGCACAGAGACACTTAGAGCAAGCATCATGCTCTGTCTGTGTTAGAGGTCTATGTGGACGGCCATCACTGCAATGGATTTGGCCCTGCAGGCGCACACGACCACACACACACACAAACACAGGGACAATTAATCAGGGGCAATTAATTGATTTACAGAGTTTTACTGAAACCTTAACCAGAAATATAACTTGTACCCTAACCTTAACCATAACGAGTTAATGCCTAACGCCAACCTTAACCTAACCACAATTCAAATCTTAGCCCTAAACCAGAAATTAGGTGCTTAAACCAGGTTTAAGTCTTTATGAGGACTACTGGTCCTGGACAAGGTTAGAGTTTATGCCGCAAAGTTCCCAAAGAGGTAACAAGTACAAGTGCACTTGTGCACACACACAAACACAAACACACAGGTTTGCACAGCTGTTCCCTTCAGGACTTAACCATAACCTGTTAATGTCTGACCCTAATCTTAACCTAACCACAATATACTAAAGGTAACAAATAGAAGTAGACACACAGACAGTGCTAATCACTGAGTGGTTATACTGCATGCAGTAAAAAAACCCACAAAAACTCTTAAACAGCTGTGTGACTATAATCAGTGAGTGACCTCATCAGCTTACACTTGACCTCACATGTTTCTTCAATTTCCTCTCCTCAATTATTATATAAGTGATTATAAGGGATAAAAGGGAGAAAGCAGTCAAGGAAACTGATTCAGAGTTAATATTCTTTTTTTCGTTTGACATCTCATGACTTCTGAATGTTTGTGTGAGCAGTAAAGACACTGTCAGTCTGCTGTGACTTGAAAATAATGGCTTGAAGATAAAATCAACAAGCATCCTGAGGAGCTCATTATCTGTGTTTTGCAGCCAGAGAATCTGCTCCTGGCCAGTAAGATGAAGGGAGCAGCGGTGAAGCTTGCAGACTTTGGTCTCGCCATTGAGGTCCAGGGAGACCAACAGGCTTGGTTTGGTGAGATATTACGCTCTCCTAACTATTTGAAGTTTATCTTAAGTTTTTATATCGTTTTCCTCTGTGTTTACTTTTTGCAGCTGGAGTAGCATTACATTAGTAGCAAGCTAGATACAAACCGTGTCAATATTAACACGTAGAAAAATGGTACCTACAGTTTCTGTACTTACCACTCAGCGTAAAGTGCGGTTTGTCATTGTCATTGTCATTATTTATTTCGCTATATATAGCGAAATAAATAAATACAGTATCTTTAAGATTCAACAAAATGATGCTCATTCCACATTCAAAACACTTACAACTAGTAAATCGCTGAAGGAGACAGAGCCAGAGAAAGATCTGGAGGGCACAGAAATATTGTTTGTCTGTCTTTAAAATCTCTAAAAATGTTAAAAAAAAATGTTTGCATTCCTTTCAGGTTTTGCAGGAACTCCAGGGTATCTGTCCCCAGAGGTGTTGAGAAAGGACCCTTATGGCAAGCCAGTGGACATATGGGCATGTGGTCAGTTAGCCACAGTTTACCCTTTCTGTTACCCTTATGATTGTATGCATGGCTACATATACACTGTTAAACTCACTAATATTCATTTGGAGAATGATGCGTGGGTTAGCACTCTTGCCTTTGCAGCAAGAGGTCCCGGTTTCACGACCTGGTTGGAACAAGGGCCCTTCTGCAAGGAGTCTGCATGTTCTCCCCGTGGTGCGTGGGTTCTCAGCGGGTACTCCAGCTTCCTCCCACAGTCCAAAAACATGCAGATTTGGGGGATTAGTTTAATTGGACACTCTAAATTGCCCGTAGGTGTGAATGTGAGAGTGAATTGTTGTCTGTCTCTATGTGGCCCTGTGATGGACTGGCGACCTGTCCAGGGTGTACCCTGCCTCCCGCCCTATGTTAGCTGGAGTTAGGCACCAGCGCCCCCCGCGACCCTTGGATAAAGCAGTAGAAAATGAGTGAGTGTGTGAGTGAGTATGATGCGTGTTAACTGTTTCATATGGACATTTGTATGTTAAGTGTATTTTTAAACACTGTGTGTTTCAGGTGTGATCCTGTACATCTTGTTGGTGGGCTACCCTCCCTTCTGGGATGAGGACCAACACAAACTATATCAACAAATCAAGGCTGGCGCATATGATGTGAGTTCTACCATTTCTTGTTGTTAGCTTTCCCTTCATTGATCACATGATCGGCAGGTGTGTTGTTCCATGATGTAGAACAGGGGCCTCAAACTCCAATGAACCTTGAGGCCAAAGAGTGTCTTGTCTGGTCACGCGGGGGGCCGTGACAATATACATTCCATCATGATATCGCAATATAGATATTCATAATGACGATTGATGATGATTTTCCAGAATTTCAAGTAAAAGTGATTGTTTTGATATGGAATGATGTTTCCTTCACAATAAGACATATTTATGATGCAAAATGGATCTATAAACAACAAAAACAGACAGAAATAAAATAGAATAAACAAAAATAAGTGAACAATAATGTGGACAAATGTAATGGTTTTTATTGTGTGATAATTAACAAACACAAGGAAGAGGAGGTTGTGGGACATGTTTTCATCATAACAAGATATTAAGTGGCAGGCCACATAAAATCAGTTGTAGGGCCACACATGGGCCACAGGCTGTGAGTTTGAGGCCTCTGATGTAAAATATGCCAGCATTATTATTATTAGCCATTGAAAATTAAGAGAAAAAAAACAATGTCCCCATGTCTCTGATCACTTTTTTTTTCTTTTTTTGACACAATCAGAAGTCACACCTCAAGGAACAACAACAACCACCTACAGTTTTATTTCAGTTGTGCAACATTTTGTCAGGGAGCCGAGGCTGCAGTCGTCAGACTTCATCTCTCAACGTATAGACCCTGTTAGGTTTTATAGCCTCTTCACATCATGTGCGAAACTTAAGTGTGGACATGTTGGCAGACAGGTGCTTATGTGCATCCGGCCCCCACAGGGTACTCCAGCATTGATGTGTGGTCGTGTTTTTTGACCACTTAGCATCACTCTGCTTGTAAGAGTGCTCTACAAACTGCTACGGCTGAATGGCTGTTCATCGCTCCTCTCTGTTCACCAGCCCATATCCAGGGTTTGCTGAAGGTTTTTTCATATATATATATATATATATACTGTAGGTCCCTTGAGAATTTCCTGAGTTATGTGATCTATTATTAATATAAAAATATTGATCAGTGCAGCTTTAATAAATGTGCTGCTTTTATGGAGCTCATATGCGACGCTCATATTCCCTAACTGGTTGACAGAGTCTGTTAGAAAGCTCGACTTGTCATGAAACCCGAAAACTAATACTAATAATTCTCTAGTTCTTAATAACTTTCACAAGAATTGTAAACCTCCACTTGAGATGACACGCTGAATAATTTTGAGCAGATAACCCAGATTTAAATGATACTTTAAAATTGCTTACTTCTTGTTCTCGCATAATTTTAATCTTCAGTGCTGTAGACAATAAAAGTGAAACCCTGTTTATTGGATGTTGTCCGCGTCCTCTGGGAGATAGGAATTTAATACCCGTACTAATTTCCATAATTGGAAGCAACCACATCTAATGAATGTGCATAATATGAACAGTGATATGAACCGACTGTAACAAGCACTTGTAATGTGCATTTCTTGAATATCATCTTTGTCATGATACCTGGAATATTTCTCTTTCCTTTGTTGGTAAATTGACAGCTGACATGCGTTTAAAAGTTCACATCCAT
Organism: Brachirus orientalis; assembly: GCA_016785285.1. Classification (NCBI taxonomy): domain Eukaryota; kingdom Metazoa; phylum Chordata; class Actinopteri; order Pleuronectiformes; family Soleidae; genus Brachirus; species Brachirus orientalis. The sequence goes on from JAFBJR010000265.1 coordinate 491,222, forward strand.
TTGCTTTGAGTTTTGGTGGTAACATGTCTGTTATCTTTTAGCGTTGCTTGAATGAAGGTGACAGGTGTGTGACTGGAGTGAGAGCTGACTGTGAATAATACTAAAGAGCTTCACACATCACCGACTCATCCTCCAGCTTTTCTCCTTCAAAATAAAATCACCAACTACTAAGTAAATATTTTTCCACCATACTATTAACACTTGAATTTGCTCCATTCCACATAGTTCTGTTTCTGTGGTATAAAACTAAAGAAAATAAAGATAGATGCTAGATGATGCGGCCAACAGCTATCCTGGTTCCTGGTATAACTATAAAAGACATATTCTGCTTTATTTGCTTCCTCTTTTATGGGGCGTTGTAGTTCTTTTAGTGGCATCGACTGAAACCAGAAGTTATACAGAGCCAATTCAGGTGATGCGGACCTGCTCAGGCTTTGACAGAGGTGACATCCACCCTGTATTGAGTTGATGTACTATCAAAATAACCTTGGAGACATTATTTGAAGGTTGTGGTTCTTTAAGATTAATTGTTTTGCCTTTTTATTTCTGTCAAAAGGAATTATTATTTTTATATTGGACCTTTAATATTTTCAATATTATGATATAATGTTCTATCGTACTAATATGTGTGAAATTATCCTCTGTGCTCACAAATAAAATGAAAAAGGTTCAGCAATTGTTTCGCAGCTCAGTAAAGGTGGTTTGATTTTGAACACACACACACCATCTGTCTTCTTACACGTGTTTGCAAAACTGTTATTTAACAAAATAAAAAAAAACTCTCTTTTTAATTTTTTTTATTTCATTCAGCAAATCCTTTGTTAACTCCGTTAGTATGTCTTTTTCTACTAGATATTTCATCAATGATCTTTCTCCAGTCAGCACACTAAGGACAATTTGTTGATCAATAAGAACAAAATCTGTAGATTTAGTGCCTTTAGAGCCTTTGTAAGAATCTGTTTGAGCCCATGCGTGTGTGTTAAAATGTCTGATAAAAGACAGTCAAAAGAAATTCAACTTCTTCACATTCCGCCCTCTTCTCTCTCTCTCTCTCTCTCTCTCTCTCTCTTTCAGTTTCCCTCTCCCGAGTGGGACACAGTGACACCCGAGGCCAAGAATCTGATCAATCAGATGTTAACGATTAATCCTGCCAAAAGGATTACTGCCGACCAGGCCCTCAAGCATCCCTGGGTCTGCGTAAGTCGCACTCGTCATTTTCATATGAAAGATAAAAGATATTCCAGCATCTGAAATAACTTTCAGTTGTTTTCATACTGATAATGTCCATTTTTAATATGTGAAAATACTACACAATGACCACAGATCGTTTGTTACGTTTGGCACACAGCTTCTTTTAAAAATTATCTCAAGCAAAACATATAATATCTGCATTATACTGTACATAATAATACATTTGTAACTTTGTAATGAAATGCATTAGATAGCACTTGCCCTTACAATCCCATACCATACCTTATTTTACATCTTAACATATTTACCAAACAAGCTGGTTGGTGGTTGTGGAAATTTTAATTATGATTTATTAAATTCAATTTTACGGTGTTCAAACATTTCATTAAATGTTATAATCAGGTTTACACACAGTTGAATGAGCATCGGCCAGATATATAACATTCCAACAGGTTTATTTAACAAGTTTTGTTTGTTAAAACCTCAATCCGTCTGTTTGGTAAGACAAGGAAGGGAGTGGAAAATCAGAATCTTAGTTGTCAAAAATGTCTGGATTTCTGATACACTGTTATACACTTAAAATACCATAATTAAATTCTCCTCTTAGATTCTTTTCCCCATAACTATTTTTTTTCATCAAAGAACCAATGTGAAAAAGGGATAACATATGGCATTGGTTTTACTATTTTGTGTTAATTATTCAATCACATGTATATTTAATAAATGTGCAAAATGTGTTCAGATCAGGACACACATGCGCGCAACAACAGCCGAGGTGCAAATTCTCCAACAATAAGACTGCTAGGGTTTGATGATTCCTGGCTTTTTTTATTGATCCAATCGACACTGGAATCAATACTCAGATACATTGATAGTTTGGTGATTGATCAACTCAAAGCACATTTATATACTCAGGGCCGGTGTTCATTTAGAATCAGATATATAGGATTGAAAGCAGTGGTTACCATGGTGTAATGCTGTGGTTAGGTTCATCTACGATGTTGTTTCCTCTGCTCACAGCAACGCTCCACTGTGGCCTCCATGATGCACCGTCAAGAGACTGTGGAATGTCTCCGCAAGTTTAACGCCCGGAGGAAACTTAAAGTGAGTGACCTTAAATCCCTGACCTTAACCATAACCAGTTCATGGCTAATTAACATGTCCTTAACCTAACCACCAGTCAGATGCTAGCCTTAAACGTAACCAGTTCTTCAGAAATGAGGTTCTGCCTCAATAAGTCCAGGTTTTAGTCCCTACAACAGGGTCCTAAACAGATAACAAATGCACACACTCTCATTCATAATTGTAATGTGTACAGTAGCATTCTTGTGTCTTTTCAGGGAGCTATCCTCACTACAATGCTGGTGTCCAGGAACTTTTCAGGTGAGCTTTACCTTATGTCACCTTACATAAAGTCCAGATTCTTGTAATTCCAAAAGCAAATAGATTTAGACATGTATTTGAAATTTGTAGACATTTTTTTTTTCAGTTGTGATTTTTCTGAGAAGCGAATTTACTACTACTACTTTACTTTCTGTTTTTTTGTTTTAGTTTTTTCTCTAAAGTCTTGCTTTGTCTGTAGTTTTGATTTCACACTTCAGGGGTTTGGCTTGGATTTCCTCCCTGTAAGCAGAAACACCATGCACTTTTCACCCAACACTCACTTTGAGGGCTGGAAGTTGCTCTAGCAGGCTAATGCATTAAGGCTATTGGTCCTCTGTTTATATGCTTTCATGTAAGTAAAGCAGTATTTTTGGATAATGGCCAAGTTCTTCTCACTGGTCAAGACCAATATACTCTGAAGAGAGTGGACAGGTCGAACCTCTGAATGGCTTTACATATCACTGTAGCCATTCATATCAAGTAATCTCAATGGACATGAGATTAAGAAAAGTGATTTGGTGCGGAAGTCTGCTGTCTGTTGCTTCACTTCTTCCTTTAATAATGAAGGTATTATAAAAGTTAAATGAGCAGCTTATTGGGCGGCACCGGCTCTGCATGGCCTCTAAAGCTAACTTAAAAAAAAGTATTCAGGTTTCAGTGAGGCTTTTGTCCCATGTGTGGTGCCACATTGAATCGCTCTCTGTCCAATAGTGGGACGGCAGCATACCAGCCCTGCTGCTACCACCAGCACAGCCGCAATGGCACAGGAAGGTACGTCTGTTAGAGGGAGCGTTGGAGTCGGACAAGTGGCCTGAGCTGCTTGAACCCCTCCACCTGTTGCCTGCTGCCTGCACACGGATGAACTACCTTTGATGGGTCATCACATAAACACACAAACACGCAAATGCCAAAAAAGAAAACAAAAATAACACGGGTGAGGCGCAGCTCTTGACGCTTCAGTATCACTGCGTGTCCTGATGTTCAAATAAACCAAGCTCCTTTTCCCCAGGAGCCATTTAAATGACACTCACCTGACCTCCATTATACAAACACAGCTGCCACTGAGCAAAGCTGAGTTTATCAACACAACTGGCTGCATAGCTTTTCATCTGCAGCCTAGACATATGAACATTTGTAGATCACAAACACAAATATACACTCCCTCCATTCAACATATGCAGCGGTCCCAGTTTTTACCCACTTTGTGTCAGAGCATGTGAGCGGAGTAGACTGATGGGAATTAATGCTCGTCGCTCACAGCTGTTGCAGACCGTTCTGCTGATTACCGTCCACACTGCGGCAGTTCCCACTCCACTCCGCTCACATGCCCTGGTTTGTATCCACAGCTCGTGGCTGATGCCCAAGTTGATGCCTGCCTGTGTTCCCTCTGCATGGCTCTGGCGCTAAAAGCCAGCCAAGCATGTGAATAAGCATACAGTACTTTAGTATGTCGACCTGCATGGGAAGCTGGACATTGAGTGTCCTTTGTTACTTTCTTTTACTTTTGTGTCCTCTCCCCTGCCTGCTCTGTTCTTTTTGTGTGACCAGACAAAATACCACTGTGCTTCAGATACTGTGCACGTCCTCAGATCGTCAAACAGCACCTGAATGTGGTTAACATGACCTGTTGGTTTGAAACACGCTGAGCCCTCTGTAGGTCTAATGTCAGTCACATGACTGGGTGAGCTGTTTGCTTGAAGGCCACTCAGAGGGGCGTCATGGTTTGATCAGGCGAGTCCTGCGCTGACAAGTTGTCAATAATCTAGTACTCTGTATGCTTGGTTGACTGAGTAGGGTTGAGTATTGTTTAATGCAGTGTTGCAAAGACGACAGGTTACATCCCGCTCAGTTTACCTAACTGTTAGAAACACACTCCTGATAAAGACTGAAGTGGATGCTGCATGCCAGACATGTGGATGAGCCAACACTGCTGCATGATTACCATGAAGTTAAAGCCTGAGAGTTGTTAACATGCAAATACTAAATATGTTTGTGTTTTCTTGCCTTCTTTATCTGCCTCTTTGCTACGTTATAAATGGAAGGTAAATGGGATCATTGAGACTGATCAACTCCAACGTAATTATGTAGATAATACACAGTCAGAGTGTATGGCTTTGATTTTAATCTGCAGTTGTTTCAGAAAGTTTTCAGCTCTAATCACTTTGTTTGGTTAATTACATTTTTAATAGAAAGAAATTAATATTTTTAATAATATTAATATGTCTTCTCTGACGTATTTGACATTTATTAACAGTCACAAACTGATGTTCATTTTTCAATATTAAATATTCCAACGGCTTCAGAATTGTGTAGCTGTGCAGGATCTACCATGATGAATAAGGTAAACTAAACAAATGTGTCAAGATGAATCAAAGCTATAAGGGCCGATAGTAGAGCGAGTTGTCTTTCCACTGGAAGGTTATAGGGTTCAATTCCTCACATCATCAAGACTAAAAAAGCTCTATTTAAGTGTATGTGGGTTATTGAGGCTTCACTGGCAGAAATGTTAGTTTTTACCATTTAAAATGAAACCTACACAAGTGTAAAAAGTGAAGACTTTCTAAAATGACTGTTTTTGTGTGCATGCTTTTTTTTCAATTTTGTAAGTTTGATTTTCTCATCTATATCTTTCTTAAATTTCCTTTGATTTGTTATTTTGTACAGCAGTTCCACTCTTAGATATACATGAATGTTTTCAGAGTAAATCAACCTTTTCTTCTATTCTAATATATCGCTTTTGTTTGTCACGCAGAATGATCTCCACCACTTTATTGTACGGTAACTATCTTTTCTCTGTTTATTCCAGCGTGTAAAACCTTACTGAACAAAAAGTCGGACGGTGTGAAGGTAAGTTCTCTGACCCATGGATGTTTTATTGACTCTCTCTCTTTCTGTCTTCTGTTGTCTCAAGTCTCTCACCCTAACTACTCTGTAATAACATTTATCTTTGTTATAAAAAGACATTAAGTTCTTTATGTTGAATTACCTTTGTGTTCTGGTGCTTAGTTTTTCCTAAAATGTATATAAAGTAATTCTTTTTTTTTTTTTTTTTTTTGCTTTATAGTGAAAAAAGATTGTAGCTTAATCATGTTTTATGTGTTACCAGCCAAAGGTGTGGCACAGGTATGAATATTTCAGAATAATGTAAAAGAAAAGGACACAATGAATAACAATAGGCTGAAATTTGCTGTTTATTAGCTGTCGTTTTACTACCAGTTTTTTATTTAGATGCACAGTGATTGGAACCCTTATTTTCCACAGTCGGTGTCAGTGCATGCAGTGAAGCGCCATGATCAGTAAGAGCCAAAATAACAATTCATTTGCATACATCAACTCAAACAATAACAAATCTCAGGCCTCCAACAGAAACACGATTCAAACTAACAAAAACTTCACAGCCAGTGATTTAAATCTTTCAGCTGTCCTTTAAAACCTAACTATTTAATGTTGTTTTTGGAGTGGATTCTTTTTTTTATTTTTCTCCTAGTTCTCCTAGTATCCCTCCGTCTCATCTTTGTTCCTGTGCTGCTGTTTTGCTTTTTTTTCCCCTCCTCTCTGTTTTTGAGTCAATCTGGCAGCGTCACTTTTTTTTACTACTTTGATTCGTTCCTTGTTTCCCGGTGACCCCTTATTATTTTTTTTCCTCCTCCTCCTCCCCATTGCTGTCTGTCAGAAACGGAAGTCCAGCTCGAGTGTTTGTTTGATGGTGAGATCGGCTCGATCGTTTTTTCATTCATTTTTCATTATTTGTCTCTCCTCTTGAATTCATTCTCCCCCCCCCCCCGTGTTCTCCCCTCGAGATTTGCATTTTTTTTCTCTCCATGCAGTGATGCTTGAGGCGTCATCTATGACAGTTTTCCATCTTGTCCACTTTTGTGTCTCTGCTCCCGACATAAGTGCCAACAAAACCATTAAAAATTCCTAATAACAGTCACACACACACTCATCCCCCTCTATCTACCGATGTGGCTCCGGACAACATCAGGCTTTATAATGTACTTGTCAACATCACAACCATTACATCAGTAAACAGTCATATTCCCTTTTTTAATTATTGTACATTTATTGAAATGTCATTATTTTTCATTTACTTTAACTCCTTTTTTTTGCCCTTGAAATGAAACAGCTGTTTTGGTCACCTGCAGATAATCATCGTCATATATGTAGAGACAGTTGAGGTGAAACAGACATACTGTAGCATCACACTGTGCACTAGAGAGGTTATAATAAAGTAAAAATTAGATTTTTTACAATATTATTTAATCGGAGTAACAACAGAGAGAGTTTTCCATCTCACTTAGAAGTTGGCTGACTTTTCTTTCATGAATAGTAACTAAAGATTTTCCAAAAATTTGCCAAATGAATCACTAAAGGACTCCGATAATAGAAACTGTTTCAGTCAATTCTGAAAGTCAGTGGGGCAACTCACAGAATTGGCTAGCCGAATAATGAACTAACTAGACTGTTTAAAAACACGAGGTCCTAAATTTCCCATAATTCTACAAGGAAACATTAAAATTACCATCTTCTCCATCACTTAAATTTACTGCATTCCTTTGAGCAAACTTGCATTGTGTTTACTGTAAACTACAGCTGAAATATTGGAGGTGATGAGATTTTTATTTTTTAGGTTTCATTTAAGAAGTGTTGAGACCACTTTTTCTTAAGTTTTTCATGAATTCTTATGACTCGTCATCTTTTTTTTAATTGCCACGGTGATGCTTACATAGTTTTTAGACTTTAGGATCAAGGTCTTTGAGCTAAGGGGGGGGGGGGGGTGGGATTTCTAACTAGACTGTTTAAAAACACGAGGTCCTAAATTTCCCATAATTCTACAAGGAAACATTAAAATTACCATCTTCTCTTTATGATTAGAGAGAGAACCTCAAGGCCTTTCACTGCATGCACAGACCTGGACTGCAAAATTTCTTTATAACCCTGTAAAACTATTCCCTGGTTCTCCTCCAAACATATTGGCTATATTGCCAGAAATAGGTTGCTACTTGTTCCTTTAAAATATTTTAAGAAACCCCATTCTAAAAGTATGTTTCTTATTTTAAAATGCATGTGCTGACTAAGTGTTTTTTTTTTTTTTAATTTTTTTTTTTTACTTTTGTAGTGCAGCGTCTGCAGAAGTTGTAGACATAAAACTCAGACATACACCAGGACAAAAGTCTCAGGAGCCCATCAGGCATTTAATGCACAGGTTTATAATGGAAACTAAATCGACTCGTGCCAGTTAAACACATTAGGAAGTCGTTTTGACTCACTCAAGTTGATGCAGCTGGACACTTGATCTGTTTCTACAAGTTCTTGGTGGTCAAAAGTAGGCTCGCGTACAACAAATTATTTTTAAGACCTACAGAAGAATACAGCAGCAGCTTCCTTTTTAAATGCACAGGGTAGTTAAGGTGCACGGGATTGTTATAAATACTCATAATGTACATCAGACTCCTGTGTACTTATCCCACTCCCACAATATATAGCTTTAAATTGCACTCACTTACAGTATGTGCAATAAAATGTGGTTATTGGCTATTTGATGACTCTGTTCCTGTTTAGTATCTAAGATTCCCATAGGTTTGTTGATGGTTTAGATGCAGTGGGAGTAGGAGCAGTCATTCTGTGTTGTGTTTCTTTGCCCCAGTCGCAGGGAAACAGCAGTAAAAACAGTGTAGTCAGCAGCAGCAGCACCAAAGACAGCAGCATGTCATCTACAGCACCAATGGTACTCCATCTCTATTTGGTTTTTTCTCACATTTGCTTTTTTTTATGGCGTCATTTCATTCTTTCATTTTTTTAACAATTACTTCTGTCCACTCCTAATCTTTTTTTTCGGTCGCATCCCACCCTCACTAAAATCACCTCAGTAGAGTCTCGCTCATGCTTCATCCTCTGCCTTCTCCGCTTCTGTCGTAAACACTAATTGTGATGTTGGCGGTGGATTTGATGACTTTAAAATTAAACGTCTCTTTGTGTGTGTGTGTGGTGTTTTTTTTTTTGTTTTTTTTTTGAGCATCTCCCCTGGCACGAGTTTTACCCAGACCTCTTGTGGATACAGTCGTATATAAATGTACACAGTGCACAACAGTGACAGGTAGACAAATGACTTTCATTTTGCAGTGCAACAGCAGAAACTTCAATCAAGTTCTGCTCAGCCACGTTGTGGTGACTCCTTTGTGTTTTCAGCTGTATTACCTTAGTGTTGGTGCACTGCTTTTAAAGTAGCGCAGGATTATTGCAATTTCTTACAAAGCATCACTTGAAAACTCTGAACCGGCTGAACCGCGACAACATCAAAAGATTATTTACCACTGTTTTATTTTGTTGCAGTTAGAGACAGAATGAATTCTTATTTTAAAAAAAAATATCTGAAATGTTTCAATCTCTTCAGGCCTTGGAATACTCACAAATTCAGTAATAAAATTGTATGAAGTAACCTTTAATAGTACATACAAGCATTATAGTTTTAGAGCCTTTTAGCCTCTCAAATTCTTATTTGTTTATTATTATTTATTTGCATTTATTTTAGTTGCGGATATGCCAATGACTGTGAACTGGATGAATATCAGTCAATACTGATGTACAGCAGATAAATCTCTGCATCCCTAATGAAGGTTACTTTTACAAATATCTCCTCATTATCTTAATTGTAAATGATGAGGACTTCTGGGTAAAACAAGAGCTGGCGTGGACAGATGTTAGAGAGATCACAGTTGTATGAGGATGCAGCCCCTGCTGTCATACATGTAATGGGATTCATACAACATACAGCAGAGCTGGACTGTAGTTTCCCTTAGCCTTGAAATTGCAATTTAGTGCATCAGTAAACCCCTCCCCCTCTTTGTGCTGAGCTTTATACAGCTGTGTGGCCTGGATCTCAATGCCAAACTTGCAAATTAGAAAAATAAAATGGCATTTCCACACATTGGTTAAAGATTTCCCATATTTGCCTCATAAAAGTTAAAGGTTTAAGATGGTAAAATGCACTTGCCTCACCACTGTGTGTATTAAACACTTTGAATTTCCCGTAACATAATGTGTCATTAAAGGGGCTGCATGTTCCTCAGAGGGTTATATTCCCTGGATGTTGCGTCCAGCGTTGATTGGGATCACGGGTGTGTGACCGACTTCTCTAATGCGGTCGTGTTTCCCAAACACTGTGGTAGTTGCTCGTTGCTGAATGTTTCTGCAGAAGGGTCAAGACTGAGGATGAGGAGACCTGATGCCTAATGCTGCATTTACACCACGTCGGATGAAATGTCGGGATGGAAGTCAAAAATTGCTATTACAGTAGCAAACCACAGAAATGTTCTATGCCAGTGGTTCTCAAAATTTTTATACCACCTGAGAATGTTTTGTTTTTATTATTTGTTTCCTTTTTGACTCACTCCAGTCTAAATTCCTCAGCTCCTCTCTGATCACATACCCTGGTATATACAGTAGAACAATATTTCTGATTTTCCTTTACGCTTACCATGATTGTGGGAACTTGGGTGATAAGTCAGTATTTGTGTTCCAGCGTTGCTTCCTGTCAGTAAACTGGGTGCTCACTATCTCAAAGTGACAGCAGCTTATGTTGTGGGGTAGCAACACTCCCCAAACACAAAGAAATCTTAGCCTCAGTTTACAGCTTTATTTCTTCGCTGACACCTTTCAGACTCTCATCCTAATATAGCAAGTAATAAAATGGTAAACTGAGTGCCTGGTGTGGGATTTTTTTTGAGTGCTTTCTCCCCAAGTTCATTAATTCATCCATTTTTATTTACTTTTTTGAGAATTTCCCAGTTGGAATTTGGATATTGATGATAACTTTTAGGTGACATGAATGCTCCTCCTCAGTCAGGACCCTGACAGGTGGATATTAGTCATGCTGTTTATTGCTGTTTTCATTCATTCTGGAAAGAGAGTGAGGAACAGCCCGACACTGAGCTCATTGAGATATACAGTCGTCTATTCAACCACCATAAATGATGAGCCTCTGTACTGTGGCTCCTGTGCTTTTGTATTTGGGTTTGCATTCGTGTCTCTGTTTGCCTTCATGGAATATGTTGATATTCCTTGGCATCTTCCCTCATGCCCTCCTTCACCCCATTCCATCCCTGCATGGTAAAGTGTGTCTACCTCCCCCCAGGAAGCCCAGACAACCGTTGTACACAACCCAGCTGACGGCACCAAGGTAAGCAGCTCCTCCCGCTTCTGCCACCACAATCCAACAGCCTCTGCTAACACAGTTAGGGCAGGTAACTCGTGCAGGATTCTCTCTATTATTAGTTATTCTAAAAGTGAAGTGGAGTGAGTATAGCTGACATTGTCACCAGTGTTCACCATTATGGTTTTACTGTAGACCATTGGTTCTCAAACTTTTTATACCAAGTACCACCTTAGAAAATATTGAGCTCTCGAAGTAACACCGCTATCATTAATGTTAAAATACAATGGTGTAAATAGGCCGAGCAAAGTCAGCTTTTCACAGGAGGCAGATTTACTTCCAATAAGATAATTTGCTCTCTCTTATTTTATTTTTGTTGTTTAATTTTCTTGCATTTTTAGCCCCACTCCGATCACATGCCCTGGAATATACAGTACATTAGAACAGTATTTCTAATATTTAGTACCACTAGAGGAAGCTCAAGTAACACTGGTGGTACAAATACCACAGTTTGAGAAACATGGCTGTAGACCATAATGGTTACCAACTAAGGGGGCCCGACCCCCCCATGAGTGGCTCCAAAGCTCTGCAAGGGGTCACGATTGATTGTAAGGTGTAGTCATTCATATTCATAAAAAAAGAGATGACTCAGTATTCCATCATTTTTGTGAAGAAAACAATATATTTCTTTAAATTATCATATAAATATAGTATTTTTTTTTAATCTCACAAACATGAGGCAAGACACAAATATCCACCTTAATCACAGAGTTAAGCCAGATAAGTAAATAAGTAAATAAATAGGGAGAGAAATTCTTTAAATGTAATGGAAAAGTCAGCTAAAACTTTATAATATCCACACAAAAAAGGTTAATATTACTCTTATTTCCTTCAGATATCAAGACTGTTTCATTAAATGTTGTATTTTTATTATTATTGTTGCAGTGAATAGCATGAAAAATAATAAAACATATTTCAAATGCAGTAGATGTCCCTTTTTTAGAGTTATAAATTATACAGTAAAAATGTCTTTCTCAAGAAAAAGGTAAGGAACTGCTGATATAGACTTTCATTGTGTAATGAAGAAATTACAATTTAAAAAGTAGCTGGTAGAGGCTAATTAGCCAACAGATTCTCCAAATCCTAACAATGTTGTTGCATTGTGGGTTAGTCCTGATTTAAATTTTCTAAGGCACAGTGCTTAGAAATAAAACCTTTTCAGTTTTAGAATTCTATTAACTCATGTATATATATTTTTAAAATCATTTATTAATTAATTATTGTAATAAAAATTGGGTATTATATTGTCCTCAGGCATGGGGGACTATATACTCCATGTATTCCTAGTCCTAAATCCTAAGCCCGGATAAATCATCTACTGTGGTTACCCCTAATGAGGGAGAAGCCGAAAGGGAAAAAGGGTAATATACATTAAAATCGTTTTTAAAAAAACAAAACAAATAAAAAGTCCTTTTACAATTCTATCTTTGAGCTCATATCAACCCTGAGTAAACATGTTTCTCACTCATAGGGACCAATATTTCCTTTACTGATTTGACAAATTTTCCAGCTTTAAAGACTTAAAATATACTTTTTTCCTCGACTTTGTGAGAGTTACTGTAAAGCAAGCCAGTTATGTGATCAGTCAGTCACTCACCTGCTGAGCTCAATCACACTCCGACTGATTGAACAGTTCAGTTCATGATTCAGGTGGTTCTGTCAGGATCCATTCAGGATCTAAGTTGATATAAAAGAGAAAATCCTGCACCGTCATCACGTGCACTGCGTCTCCCCAGGCAATAGTGTGGTTATATTTTTTTTCTCTCTTCACTGACTCTTTACTAACAAATACTTTGCCACACTGACCCGCTTCCTCCTGAGGACATGTCACACGCTGGCCAACACTTGGACACTTGTGCTAAAGGTAGTGAAGGCTGTAAAAATCGTTCACACACACTGTTGCTTTGACGTGTGCGGCTCACTGTGCTTCCCCTTCGCTGCTGTCCTGGCTGGTTTGTGCTCCTGGGAGGGAGTCATTCGCCTGTCCGTCTGTGTGTCCTTATGAGCATCAAGTCTCCAAGTCCCATCTCACTTTCAAATTAAAAATGATTTGTCCTGCTATGTCTCTTTCTCCCTTTATCCATCTATCTTTCTTTCCACCCACTCCTCTGCCCATCTGGGTCAAACCCTTCTCTTTGACAGGGCTCCACAGAGAGCTGTAATAACACAGAAGAGGAGGAGATGAAAGGTAGGAAAGGTACTTGTCCAACTTTCACCTTCTCTGCATGCTTTTTTTTTTTGTTCACTTTACCTCCAGATCAGATAGAGACGTATTCCACTATATCCATATACTTTATATCGTATTTAGGCTTAAGGTTTCTGGTAAACTGTTGTCTATGGCCTGCACTGCTGTAGTACCCTACTCCAGGAGCTTAGCTCAACCTGTGGTTAAAATTTGAAATATATATTGTTCATTCACATTGTTTCGTTCAAAGCTTTTGCAAAAGGGTCAGTGCATTGAAAAGCGCTGCGATGTGACTGAGATTTTTCCAAGAGATCTTAATCAGCATTGACTGAAATCCAGATAAAACTAAAGACACACAATACAGATAGTGGAGACAGTTTCAGTGTAACATGGCTTTTCCATCTGGTATGACAGGATTTTTCGAAATGTTTTAGTTGCTGTAGCAGCTCTACAACACCTTCCTGAGGGCTGTTAACTCACTTCTTTAAAATTCTTTTAGCCACCAGGCCACTGTTATTCATAGATAAGAAACAAACTGATTTATGATACAAAGGAACTGCTTTATTCCTTATTGAAAGTATTGCAGAGAATAGTAATCACCTGATATCTACACAAAGGAGTGTGTGAATATGTCCCTTACTAGGGACACAAAAATTGTCCTTTAATGCCGTTTACTGTGTCTCCACTTGTAAGATGCCTAAACAGAATCAGTAAATCACTCCCCCTTCACAGATTTTATGGTGAGGTGACAGCTGTGTCTTTGAGTTTGCATTGGTGCTTTATTGGGAGACTTTTGGTGACAGAACATGCAGCAAGTGGCAGTGAGTTGTGATACAAATATAGTACATGCACGGTACTGAATATTTCTGACCTTAATCTGACGTTTAATTAAGGGTTTGCCTTGGAAGTTATGGAGGAAATGAATTAAGTGGATAACGTAATTTAATGAAATGGTCTGTTATGTGAAAAAAAATACAGAGTATTAGAAACATGGCTGATGTGAGTATGCTACTGTACTCCAACATATATAACAATAGTTTCTGTGTTTTATATATGTTAATGCTGAAATGTTATATATCTTAAATTTCCAGTCAGACCCAACTTTGATGACTTAGACTTTTCTTCGGTGACGGACTCACACTCACAGATCTGAAAAGGCTCAGCTATAGAAAGCCTTGAATTTGGTGCTTGTAATGGTCACTATTGTCTACCGTATGTGACCAGTGTCTCATTTCAGTTGTCGTGAGTGCGAGTGTGTGCATGCGGGCATTAATGCTACACTCCACTTAAGCCTTTAATTAGCTGTCTGCAGCTCCAGTGTTTTCAGGTGAATGCAGTAGGACAGATCTACCTTCCAGAGGAGAGTTAATCCAGGCACTTGAGCTGCTTTCCGTGGGTTTACCAGCACTTATTCTCAGAGTGGATTGCTGCTGACATGCAATCGGGAGGTTGCCCTCACTTCTGTTTCTCTCTGAGCGCACGAATGTTTAAGTTGATCTCGAGAAGCTTTTCATGAATGTAACGCTTCTCTTGTCTTCTCGAAAATACAAACTCGAGTACTGCAAGGCTGAATCAGCTCCACTGAGTGCAAGAGTCAGCCTCTAATATGTAGCAGCGGATTGTTATGTTACATGAAATTGGTCTGAGTCAGAGTCACAGCAACTGCACCACAGGTCCTGCAGCTACAAGCTTTCTGCTGGCTGTGGAACCAACAGACCATCCAATTAAAAATAAATGAATATAAAAATATTAGGAGTTAAAGCTGTGGTACACAGGATTGCTAGATTTTAAGGTGTTTTTTCCAGGTTGTTAAATACTAACATTTTGAGATGGAGGCTCTCTCATCAGACGAGGACAGATGGACCCACAAACAAAACCCTCAAACTGATTTCAAAAATGTTAATTTAGTGGTTGATTACCAACAGAACAAGTGTTCCCCTCTTACAGCACACATATTTAGTTAGGAAACTGAAGAACCAGGAGTTGGTAAAAGACAAAAACAACTGGGATCACAATTAAGTTTTCAGTATATTAATCTTGCGTCCAGACAAATAACTTCCTCTAAATTAGATCAAATCTTTTTTTTTTTATACTGAGTACCACTTGAGAAAAAAATACTGAGCTGCCAAATTACCACGATTATTACCAGCATTAAAATATTGTGGCATAAATAGACTCACCAAATTCAGTTACAACCCTTTCACAGGAGGCAAATATTGTCATAATGAGATGACATGCAAGTCTGCTCTAAAACTGGCACTTTCTCTACCTCACAATACTCAGTTACTGTAGGTTGCAGCTGATTTTAGTTTAAAAAAAAAAAAAAAAAAAGGGTGATATTACAACACCAAATCACAAACTCAAATCAAATTGTGTCCTGGACACCTTGCGTCTCTTGTGACCACATGAGTTCTGGCTACTCTTAAATGCATCTTGAGCGCACAGCTGCTTCCTCTCCCTCTCACGTCTCACATTCACCTAAAATGAGGCACATTGTTGTTGTTAACGTTGTATTTATTCTGCCCTTAGTGGCCAAAAATAACTCCTTTTCTAGAACTCCTTTTCTTTCAGACCACAACTTGTCTGTTGTGGTGTGAAAGAACTTTGATGTCTGTGGTAAAAAGATGCCCGTGTAGGGTCATTTTAATGATCTTTTTTTTTTTTGGATGAAGTAAATATGTCAAGTAACGGGATTTGCTGCTTCCTCTAGTTTTTGTGTGATGTCTGTGGAGTGTGGTCTTCACCTTTAACTCAGGGAATCGGCGTTGGCCAATGTCGATGATTTCTTCACATTTAAACAATTATGTAATCTAATATTATGGATAAATGAGCTCGTGGTTTTCTTGTAGACTGTAGGAGCATCCTCTCACACTATGATGGGGGGACAGCGCCTGTGAGAGTTTACTGTGTTACGTCTTAGGAACAGACTCAGACCTAGTCATCTACCCAACAAGCAAAATGTCATATTGATATTAAATTAAATCTTTTCACGGCCACCGTTTCCACTAACATATGTCCTTTGCTGCCATCTACTGACGCCCAATTCTTACTCCAAGACCACTTCACCCCCTTCTACTGCATATGTTCACTTTCCTAGCATCACTGTTTGTTTTTTAGGGACAATTAATGGTAAATGCCATGTTACCCCACAGGCAGTAGCAGCAACTTGCAGCAGAGTTGGTGTCAGACAGGTTGTGCAGCACTTGTTCATAAAGTTTGTTTTCAGTGTGTGCTTTGCTGGTGTGATACTTTCATTTTCTTCTAGGCCTCAATTTTGACTTCCCTTCCCTAAATTTGGAGACACCCCATTTCAGTATTCTTCAATATCCCACTCTCTGTGCAGTTTCCATCGTCTTTGTTGGTGATGTGGATAGAATCGTTCTTACCTGTTTGCATTGAAAGGGGCCACTTCCAAGCTTGAAAGTAAGATGGCAGCCTCAGTAGCCTTAAGTAGTCTTAATAAAAGTAAAGATTGTGAAGTGATTAAACACTCATTTTCTACCGCTTTATCCACTAAGGGTCATGGGGGGCGCTGGTGCCTAACTCCAGCTGACATAGGGCGAGAGGCAGGGTACACCCTGGACAGGTCGCCAGTCCATCACAGGGCCACATAGAGACAGACAACAATTCACTCTCACATTCACACCTACGGGCAATTTAGAGTGTCCAATTGGCCTAATTCCCAAATCTGCATGTTTTTGGTCTGTGGGAGGAAGCCGGAGAACCCGGTGAGAACCCACGCACCACGGGGAGAACATGCAAACTCCTTGCAGAAGGGCCCTTGGTGATTAAATACTTTTATTATAAACAAACAAACTTATACGTAGTATATGCAAATTCATCCAATTAACCCTCCTAAATGTCACAATTTTACGATGTCTTGTGACTTTGGAGAATTAGGAACACTTAGGTTGATTTAAATGTGGGGAAAAAAAAGCATCAGGTTTGTTTTAGTGGAGATGAGATTGCTTCATTTAAGCTGGAGACATTTAGGGGTTCACTGGATGAACCACAGAGAGCGTGTGTGGTGTGGAGTACAGGCTGTCTTCAAATGTCACTGTCGTTATTACCGCAGGCCAAGCACATTCGATGAACTTATTTTAAATGTCAGAGGTTTGGAGCCTCGTCAGGCAGTGAGTCAGAGAAAAGTATGAGAGGCGATACTTTTCATGTTCCCACTCCAAATTTAGAAATCACCCTTAACCTCGCCTGGTTTCCCCCCCCCCCCCCCCCACCTTCTGGTTTCCCCCCCCCCCCCACCCCACCTTTTTCTTCCTGTCTCATCATTTTCAGCTCGTAAACAGGAGATAATAAAGATGACGGAGCAGTTGATTGAAGCCATCAACAATGGGGATTTTGAAGCTTACACGTAAGTGTGCAAATGTTCTTTGTGTTAGGCCTTTTGTAAACGTCATGTATTTTTTTCCCACCATATCTGATTGAAACATAACCCGTTTATGTTTAGCACATTTTCTGACCTGCAGCATTTACTGAGGTTGTTTGCTGGCAGGTTAAATTCATATTCCATATGTGTTTTCTTCCAACAGGAGAATCTGTGACCCTGGGCTCACTTCGTTTGAGCCAGAAGCTCTTGGAAACCTTGTGGAGGGCATGGACTTCCACAAGTTCTACTTTGACAATTGTGAGTAATTATTTCTGTCAACACTTATGTTTTGTATAGAGCTGCACCTGACAATAGTTTTCATTCCTCAATTCCTCAATCTGAAATCTAAAATTTAGCTATTTTTTTTTAAAAATGTAAGAAGCTGAATCCACGCAACTTATTTAAAAACAACTGATTTTAAAAAATAGTAAGTAAGTTTTTTTAATTATTCACAGTTAAACATGTAAAATCTCCTTTAGGAGTAAAGTAAAAAGATATTAAATGATAAGTGACATCTGAGAAAGATTCTGCAGTGTTGCAAATTAAAGATCCACCATGTGATAATTAGTGACATCCAATGGTGAGACTGCAGACTGAAACAAACTGAGGACTCCTCTGTTCAGTCATCCCCAAGAGTGTCGGGGAACTACGGTGGCCTTTGCCTGCCAGAAAGCATGTCAGCACTGTTACTGTTTCACAAACTCAAGGTTCTTTCTCTCTTTGAGCAGAATCTTTCAAGACTCTGGCTTTCTGGAAATGCAGAAATGAAACACAATAGCAAACGTGTGTCATTACATCATTTAAAAGTGCATACACAAACGATAGTGGGTACTTTTTCGCTGCAAAGACGATACACAATATGCATCCTGGTGAATTCTATGTTCCTTGTAGAATTTGAAGGATCCTGCGCATTGGAACAGTCCTTTGGGAGAGTCTGATGATGAAACATTCTTGAAATATAGCCGTACGAAGATCCTTCCCTAAATTTTGAGACACCCCATTTCAATATCCCACTCATTCTGCAGATTGCATCTTCATCTTTGTTGGTTTATACAGTGGATTTTGTTTGAAACACTTGAAACACGTGTCCATTCAGACAGCTGTCTTTGTCTAAGACAATAAAAGCAAAGATTGTGAAGTGATTAAATCATAATAATTTTATTATAAACAAGCATACTTATAAGTAGTATATGCAAATTCTGCCAATAAACCCTCCTAAATGTCACAGACGGAACCTTCAGGGGTGTTCTGACAAAAGCTTCTGTCCATGTCCATCCCTACAGTGCTGAGTAAAAACAGCAAGCCTGTGCACACCACCATCCTCAACCCTCACGTCCACCTGATTGGCGAGGACGCCGCCTGCATCGCCTACATCCGCCTGACACAGTACATGGACAGCCAGGGTCGGCCGCGCTCCTGCCAGTCAGAGGAGACGCGTGTGTGGCATCGCCGTGACGCCAAATGGCTCAACGTACACTTTCACTGCTCAGGAGCACCAGCGGCGCCGCTGCAGTGAACTGCACCTCAGGTGAGGTCAAATTACATTACTGTAATAGTGGGAGGGGGCAGTTATACTTTTATACTGCATACAAGAGTTATAGTGGACAGTAAACACATTTGTATTTTAGATTTTTTTTATTATTTAATATTTTTGTTAAAACAAAAAACAATATAGAGTTCGTAGCCTCTAGGCAGCAAAACTCAGTCTCCTCCTCACTGGAGGAGGATGAGGAGACTCACTCCTCATGATGGGCCCACGGTTGATGTAGTGGTTAGCACTCTTGCCCTTGCAGTAAGAGGTCTGGGTTCACAACCCGGTTGGAACAAGGGGGCCCCCTGCAAGGAGGTGGGAAAGTAAAATGGATAAACATTAAACTTTTTGTGGATTAGCATTAAAAAAATCAATTGGCATTTCAGTCCACTAGATGGTGCCAAGCACTCACAATATAAGATTTTGCAAATACTTCATTATATTTTTGCAATATTGTATTGTGACTTAACTATCGTGATAATATTATATGGTGGTGGCTCTGGCGATTCCCACCTCTAAAATAAAAGCTTTGTTAAAAAATGAATTAAATCAGGATATTAAAATGTTAAAGTGGTTTTACAACCCCAAATCCTAAACAGTTACAGCTACACTGTAAAATGTAAATAAAAACAGAATGCAATGATTTGCAAATCTAATAAACACATATTTTATTATAACATATGAGATGTTGATCTTCAAAGTCTTCACAATTTTATTTTGAATACCATTTTAATGAAATTGTTCCACCATTTTCAGATGCATTT
This sequence comes from Brachirus orientalis, assembly GCA_016785285.1. Classification (NCBI taxonomy): domain Eukaryota; kingdom Metazoa; phylum Chordata; class Actinopteri; order Pleuronectiformes; family Soleidae; genus Brachirus; species Brachirus orientalis. The sequence continues at coordinate 510,872 of JAFBJR010000265.1, forward strand.
CGTCAGATTGGTGAACCTCTGCCCATCTGTACAGAAATGCTCCTTTTATAGTCATGTCACTGACCTGTTGCTAATTAATCTATTTAGTTCTTTATGATTTGTGCCATTTACATTTTTCAGCCTTTTCTTGCCTCTGCCACAGTGCAACAAATGTAGAGATTGAAACTGTTGGCAAAGACACCTTTTCTGTTTTGCCATGGATCATGTGCAGCTAGTGGGAAATAATGTGTGCGATTTCTATCCTGAAGAATAGCAAAGCAGCTTACATACTCACCAGGGCAGTGTGACTGCTCTAATCCGTTAACATGTGCTTAAATCATAGGAAGAAGTTCTGCAACCCGGGATACGCTGTTCACTTATCCACTGTGGTTTAGGCCTGAATGTCAGCCTATCTGTAATGAGAGAAAAAAGTAAATAAATCAATAAAAATCACACATGACGTTTTATATCCTGACTTGAGCTACTGATCTCTTTGTAGAAATAGAACAAATAATCGGATTTTCCAAACTAGTACATAGATAAATGTACATTTAAAGAGCCGGTCCAGCCAAATAAATTATAAATCACTCTCATGTTACATTAACTGACCCCTAAAGTCGGCGCACACATTAACCACTTCATTCTTCCTTCTTCAGCTTTGCCTGAACTGAAGCTGTTTGGAGCATTTATTCTCCCGTGGTTGGATTGGTACCTGGATATCCTGGCCGGGAAGAGGCTGCTTGGAACGTAAAAAAATAAAAAATAAAAATACAAGAGGGAAACATATTACAATTTAAAAAAAAAAAAAAAAAAAAAACGTTTGGTTGAGCAGCAGAATGTTCGATTAGTATCGTTTGTTTTACACGTAACACGCACATGCAGGTGAGGGTTTAAGGGAACGGAAGCAGCTGATATGTACTCGATATTAACGTTTAACATCCATTTCAAGTGACAGTTTTGAGCAACTGAACTCACATTTTAGACAATGGGGTGTGTTACTGAAGGGACCTTTATTTTTATTTTTTGTATTGTGTTTGATTTTTAATCACCTGAATTGTGTATTTTAAAGTATTTTATGTTTTTAAAAAAAATCATTTATAATCAACACAGGGATTTTTATTTAACAGATTTGTGTATAAGTAGATATTTATATTGGAGAAAAGGGGAAATGTGATTTACTTTCCGGGTGGGGGGGTCGAGCATGTGTGGGTGGGTGTTGCTTTTACTCCTTTCCAGGTCCAGAGGTGTAAATACACACCATGCACACGCACACACGTGCACGCTCATGTGGGTGGAGCTTTAGGATTAGGATCGAGCTTCATCTGGGTCAGCTCATCCTGAAGTTGCAGAAGTTCTCCATCACTCAGAGCTGCGGTGTTTGGAGTCTTCACTAGGTGGCGTCATCAGTCGGAGCCTACAGCTCCCTTACATCTATGAACTACCTAACATAGAGGCACAGACACACTCTCTTGTTTTCTTATGTGTTTTAGTGTGTGTTTTGGTGTGAAGCATGATTTCTTTGATCTAATGGCCTGTACTGTTTCTGCACACACACTTGAGACTCGATGCTGTTGTGTTTGCTCTTGTGAGGGAATGAACCTTTCTGCAACTTCGGGTTGTACTGACCTGAAAACTTCCCCTCCTCCCTACCTCTGTCCCTTGACTTCTGTAATTCCTGCCTCTCACACTCTTGGGACTTTCACTGACCAGGCTACATTATTGTCTTACTACCATAGCTCCATATTGTGTCATCATGATGATGATGATGATGATGATGATGATGATGTCACCCTAATGCCTGTCTCTTGTTCTGAAAATCTGTATATTGTCCGTCTTGGCTTGCTGTACTTCTGTGTGAAGTCCTGGTACTATTTAAAAAACAAAAAACAAAAAGCATGTTCTAAATGGAATGCAGCCAAGGGACTGGACTAAAACGAGGTGGAACAGGAAGAGAGCTGTCTCGACTCATGGGCTGATGGCAATCAATGGATTTGGTCCCTTTTGTCACTGTTTCTGTTGTAAATGTTGTTAGTTGTTAGTGTTTTGATGTTGATATTTTTATTACTATAAAAATTGAAGCGTTGAACTGATCGTGGCCCCCCCACTGTGCCAGTTGTTCCCTCACAAACTAATAAAACACAGTGAATGCTGAAACTTTGGGGCAAAAACAACTTTTGTGTGGCTAATTATGTTGAAAATTCCTATCTTTGTATAAAGAAGCACATGAGAACAAAGATTGTTTCTCTAAAGAGGATAAAACATGTTTGTATCAGTGGTTTCACTTGGCAGCACCGTTTTTTGGTTTTTTTTTTGTCCCCACTGTGTCGCAGAAACGTTTGAGCATGTGACTTTGTATCGGCAGTGGGATGCGTCTTACCGTCTGTCCCGTCTCTGTGCTCTGCTGCTCCATAGTTACTCATGTACTTGGTGGACGATGGTAACCTAAAGACAGAAAGCAGCAATCGTGCTTCAGATCATGTGTTGATACACTGATGCAGTCAAGCAGATAAAAAAAAAAGCAAACAAACAAAAAAAAGGTTTGGAATCGTGTGCACACTTGTCCTACTGGATCACCCGTCTGGCTTCTGTCTAAGTGCTGTGACATGAAGACTGTGCTCCGTCCCATCCACCCTTTATTTTGGCACCATGACAACAATGCATTTGTAAAAGCAGTACTGAAACTGTGTGATGTTTTTTTTTTCCTGCTCTCAGTAGTTCATTTTTTAACGCCACCATTCTGACGATGCTGTTCTTTTATTGTGAGTGTGTTTGTAAAGTCACAGGTTTGTTTAAATTCAAGAACGAAATGCAGGTAAACCCTACAAAGTGATTGAAAAGGAGGGACACCAGTTCTATTGTCAGTTTGCCAAAGTTTTTGGATGGAGATACAGTTTTAATTGCATCACAATGAGGCTGCCTAAATAGAGATTAAATAAAATAAAATGAAGTTCATTTGCCTTATAAAAGTGCAACTAAAGGGGAACTCTGGTATTTTTCGACCTGGGCCCTATGCTTATAAATGTGGGCGTTTATGTGAATGGTGCTTTCAAAAGGTTTCATGATTGGTCCAGTAGTTGAGCTTGGACTGCAGCGTAATCTTACGGGGCAATCGCGCAGTTCTGAGTTATGTCCATAAAAAGTGCTTGTTTTCACCAATAAATCGCTCGGATTGTTCTTGTACGAGTCTGGAAACATTAACAAGGGCGTTGGTTTAGTTACAAGACACTGCACCGCTGTTTGTCTGCAAAGCACTTCTCTTCCTCCTCCTCCTGTGGCTCCAACTGGTTTCTGCCCTGCTGTGATGCGTTCACTGATGCTTGTAACATCCTCTCGCTCTCCTCTCACTCACATACACCAGGGCGTAGGTTTGTGTATGGAAGACAGACAGATTGTCCTTACCAATGTTAGAGGCAGGACAAAATGTACGTGTGCGCTAATGCTGCAAGAGGAGAGCTAGAGGATTTTAATAGTGTCAGTGAACGCATCACTGCAGAACAGAAACACAGGAGGAGGAAGAGTCCTTTGCAGGCCACACAGCTGCGTCTGGGTCGTGTAACCAAACTTTCACCATTGTTAATGTTGCCAGACTCTTACAATAACAATCCCAACCATTTATTGGCAAAAAACAAGCACTTTTTTTAATTGATATAACAGAATGGTGCTGCTGCTGTAAGATTACACTGCAGCCTGTCACACCTGAGCTGAACTACTGGACCAAAGAGTTCCCCTTTAAGTCTGTTTTAACCTCTATAGAAATATCTTTCCTATAGAGGTTTTCCTCAATTTTACATGTAAAACATTGTGACAATATTGCAATAATTCAAACCGGATTTTTTGAAAAAAAAAAAACCCAATACCTGATTATTTTACAGAAGCATGTCTGCAGGTGTAGACTTTGAGCCTCACTGTTAAAGGAAACAAATCTAAACCTAATTGACGACAGGTATATCCATTTTATTTATGTGTTTTTTTCTTTTTTTTCCATTAAAGTTTTTGTTTCAGGCACAAAAATGTTTGCAAAACCGAAATTGTTCAGATCGCTCAGATACTTTGGCAAATTTCTACCACATCTTTGATGAAAACAGGACGTGACTGAAGGGAGGGGACCAAAAGATTTTAACTACACTTAAAACTAATGTTGAAAAGGGAAAATTCAATCCACATATCTTGAACAGCAACACTATATATGCAGTTTTACAAGTGGAAGAAATATGCATGTCTACTTTCTGGTCATTTTTCACTGTTTACTTGATAAAGAAATGGAAATCTGTGTTACTTGCATCCTCCAGCTTATAAAGTGGGTCTGTCTGAGATGTTGAAATTAAGTGATGTTATCTTCCATGAAAATGCATTAAAGGTTAAAAAAAAGCCTTAGCTTGTTAACCCAAACCATTTGTAAGTAGATTTATTGCATTGTAACCTAATGCTGAAGGGGCTACATGTATCTTTATTGAGTTTCAGTTGGATGCTGGATTTTTGCATGACCAAACAGTTAATAAAAATCATACATTTAAAAGTAGTGTTTGTTTATTCTTCATAATTGTTACACTTGGAAAAATAAGAGTGTTTATTAACTGCAATTCAATTTTTTTTACTCTTGAAAACACTATACTGTATTTAGTTTTGTCTTAATTTGTCTGCACTAAGTTCTTGCTTTGGTTCTCTTTAACTTTAATGATGCCATATTGTCAATATTTAAGTAATGAAATATGCTGTAATTTATTAAATGTCAGTATAGAGATGCACAAACAAATTATTCAGTCACAAGATTTTACAGTATATATACACTACCAGTCAGAAGTTTGGACGCACTACATTGATTTTATGTTTTTTCTTTATTTTCATGACTGTTTACATTGTAGATTCTCACTAAAGGCATCAAAACTATGAATGAACACACATGGAATTATGTAGTAAAAAGTGTGAAATAACTAAATAAATATGTTTTATATTTTAGGTTCCTCAAAGTAGCCACCCTTTGCTTTGCTGCAAACCCTTGGCCTTCTCTCAACAAGCTTCATGATGTAGTCACCTGAAATGGTTTTCACTTCACAGCTGTGCCTTGTCAGGGTTCATTTGTGGAATTTCTTGCCTTCTTAATGGGGCTGGGGCCAAACAGTTGTCCCAACCCCAAGTTGTCAGGTTGGTACACAGCTGGCAGCACTATTTGACAACTGTTAAAATTCATATTATGGCAAGAAACAATCAGCTAAGTCAAGAGAAACGACAGTCCATCATTACTTTAAGAACTGAAGGACAAAAAATTTAAATGTGCAGTCGCAAAAACCATCAAGCGCTACAAGGACACTGGCTCACATGAGGACCGCCCCAGGAAAGGAAGACCAAGAGTCACCTCTGCTGCTGAGGATAAGTTCATCTGAGTCACCAGCATCAGAAATCACAAGTTAACAGTACCTCAGATTAGATTTAGATTAGATTAGATAAATGCCACACAGAGTTCCAGTAGCAGACACATCTCTACGTCAACTGTTCAGAGGAGACTGTGGGAATCAGGCCTTTATGGTCAAATCGCTGCTAAGAAAGCACTAGTGAGGAAAAGCAACAAGCAGAAGAGATTTGTTTGGGCCAAGAAACACAAGGAATCGACATTAGACCAGTGGAAATCTGTGCTTTGGTGTGATGAGTCCAATTTTGAGATCTTCGGTTCCAGCCGCCGTTTTTTTGTGCGACATAGAAAAGGTGAACGGATGGTCTCTACATGCATGGTTTCCACAGTGAAGCATGGAGGAGGAGGTGTGATGGTGTGAGGGGGCTTTGCTGGTGACACTGTTGGGGATTTATTCAAAATTAAAGGCACACTGAACCAGCATGGCTACCACAGCATCCTGCAGCGACATGCCATCCCATCTGGTTTGAGTTTAGTTGGACAACAGGACAATGACCCCAAACACACCTCCATGCTGTGTAAGAGTTATTTGACCAAGGAGGAGAGTGATGGAGTGCTGTGCCAGATGACCTGGCCTCCACAGTCGCCTGACTATCTGACCCAATCGAGATGGTTTGGGATGAGATGGACCTCAGAGTGAAGGCACAAGGACCAACAAGTGCTCAGCATCTCTGGGAACTCCTTCAAGACTGTTGGAAAACCATTTCAGGTGACGACATCATGAAGCTCATCGAGAGAAGGTCAAGAGTGTGCAAAGCAGTAATCAAAGCAAAGGGTGGCTATTTTGAAGAATCTAAAATATAAAACATGTTTTGAGTTATTTCACAC